>JAUMHP010000044.1:9741893-9753917 GCA_032361065.1 Enteromius trimaculatus | reverse complement strand
GTAGGCACAATGTTCTCTCTATCTCTGTATTTATCTCTCGTTCTGGATGGCCTCTGTATCTTGTACCCCCACCATAAGTCCCCCCAAGGGGAACATGCTCTGAGGTTGCCATGGAGACTGGGTTGGCTCACATGAGCAAAGTGTGTGTGTGTGTACAAGAGAGAAAGATCAGATCTGTATCTCTCACCTCGTGCTTCAAACATTTGTGAAACATGTCGGTGTGGAGGTATTTTGATCTGTTTTTTGTTCGCAAATCTGCATTTATCATTACCGCAGTTCTTGTGTGCGTGTGAGTGTGATGAATGAGCAACTCCGCAACTGGAGAGTGTGAACGATGGAGTCTGATTGGCTCAGAGCACACACTGAGGACTTTGAAGTGTCTATCAGTAGTGTGTGAAATTGTTAGTATTTTTGTTGTGGGCTATTTGTTAAAGGGAATGGATGGGATGGATGGATGGATATGACATGTTGTTCCTACTTCCTACAGGAGGATGCACGGGCTGACGCTGTGGACAGTGTGGTCAGGGACATTCAAAACACACAGTGTCTGCTAAACGTGGAATACAGTGGAGCTACCTGCCCACACGTCACGCTGCAGTTTTCTGACTCAAAAGATGACGTGGGTCTGGGTCTGGTGAAAGAAGGCCTTGTCATGGTGGACGTACGGAAAGAGAAGCACCTCCAGAAAATGGTAAGTGATAAAACACACTTGCATCTTAATACATAAACCCGAATAATGAGTGCAGAGCCTCTGGTCAGCTAGTTTGAGCCGGAGGCAGCATTAACTTTAACTGGGATCTGTTGTAATGTATGTGCCCTGCAATACACCTCGCTGTTTCACAGCAGGGCCTCTGACGCCAGCCATTTTGTATTATTATGAAGCACTGACCATTCGTTCTCCCCTTGTTATCCGCTCTCTATCCGTCTCGCTCTATTCTTTCCTGTTATGTAATGCTTGTGCTTTTTCTTGAGCATTTTTAAAACTTGCTGCGTTCATTTGTGACATTGTGTCAAGCCCATGTAAAAGCACTGCCGCTCACTCAGGACCTTCATTCAATACTTTGAGTATTTAGATTTCTTTATTTAAAATCTGCTTTTACTGTCAGAGATTAGTTTATTCTGGGGCTGCACAATTAGTGGAGAAAAAAAAATGTAAAGTGATTTTTATTTTTTGCTAAATTAGCTTTTTTTGTCTCCCCGTTATTTTGATTATGTATTATTATTATTGTTTATTTATTTTTGTTAAAATATAAAAAGAAAAAAAAAACACTATTGTAATATTTCACTCTAAAATAAATGGTGGTGCCACTGTAAAATTACAATACTAATACTACACTCAGCCAGTCTGGTTCTGTCATGAGATCTAGACTATAGTGTTTGCCTAATCAAACAAAAAGGATGAGGTCGATTAAACATAAAAACTAAAATGTACATCTGACAAAGAATCATTTAATCATTTAAAAGACTTTAAAATTAAAAATGTTAAACATTTAAACAATCTGAAACTTTCAATGAATCGCTATTTATCTGATAGCACTTGGAGGTGAGACTCTTAATTGCTTACAAACTCTTCTCCTTTAACTCTTCCTCATTCTTTCATCTGCTATTTATCCTACGACCTTCTGACGCCCCGACGTAATTTGTTTTTACTTCTGAATCAAACCGCGCAGGTTTGTTCTTGGCAGTCTGCTTGTGATAAACTTGAAGCGGTTTGTAGACTCTGAGCATATGGAGAGTGTTTGTGACAGCCACGTCAGGTCCACCGTTTCCCTGTTCCCATAGGAACACTGCTGTTCTGGTTCACTCGTCCCCGCCTCTCACTCCCTCACGCTTTCTTTCTTTCTTCATGTTGTTCGAGGTGCATGTATAGAGCTGAGCTGTCTGACTTCGGTGGCACTCACTTCTGCTCCTGTTTCACACTCGCACTGATATGAAGGTGTACTGTATATTGTGAGCACATGCTTTAGTTCAGCATTACAGCTCTGTGCACGTCTAAACAAATCTCTAGTAGTTTTAAGACATAGACCCAGATTAACAGAGATGACTATAAATGGAACAAAGTCCACTCCACTTTTCCTGCCATTAATGCACACTTACATATTTACGGATGTGTAATAACAGTCTTATTAAACTGTTATTACATTACACATCAGTAAATGCACATGAAGGTCACATCCTGTATGCCACATAGAGTCCACTAGCATTGGCACTTTGGTATAGTGTGGTGGCGCCATGCCACTTGTCTTCTACTTTCACCCTTGGCTTTTTCATAAAGATTCTCTCATCTCACTCTCTCCTTCATTCATTTTCTCATTCATTATCTCTCCCACTCACGCTCTCTTTCTCCGTCCTCTCTTTCTCTCTCTCTCCTTTCTTGCTGCTGGTTTGGCCTCCAGTGCAGTACACCGTGTGCAGGAGGATGTAGTTTGGAAATTTGCATGTATTTGCATGTCGGTGAAAGGGGTGTGATAAATCGTAATCTGCAGAATTAAAGGCAAAGCAGTAGATCAAACCTTTCCGTGTTTGCTAAATTAGCTGTGATTTAAAACACTGTTAATACGCAGTGATTATTTACTCTGCCTTCATAATACGCTGCCATTCCATCCGTGACCCCTCCACCCACCCTTTTTTCTTGTGATATTTTATTCCTTTTAAACACACTGTGCTCTGATCTTCTTTTTTTTTTCTATTTTTTTTTTTTTTCCTCCAACGTCCTCTCTGCAGCTGAAGGGTATCTGCCATGCTTGACACCTGACTTCCTGCTATCAGCAAATCTTTACTCTGCTGAAGTCTCCAGACCAGAGTCCATACGTCAGTCAGTTCCGTCACATTCCCTGTGGTCTAGTGAGAAACGAGTCCTTAAATATCCGTATAAGGAGAGCGAGAAAAGGGAAAGGAAATCTTTAGAGTGAAAGTAGGAGTCAGATATGTCTGACAGGGAGAGAGTGACAGATAAAGCCCACCGGTTCTCTTTCTCTCCACCTGCGCGTGGATAACGCAGGCCTTCCGATAAGTGTGCATGAGCTTCATCAGTTCTCGGGATCGATGGTTAAAATCGATGTGTCATTTCCCTCGCTGTGTTTGTCAGACACTGCTCTTTCGTATTTGTGTGTCAGTCTGTCTCTCTGAATTTCTTCCTCGTCCTGGCATGCTGGATGAAATGCATGTTATCGGATGAATTCACGTTAAAGTCAAGCCGCTCTGAGGTCCGTCTGCTTGTAAAGCTTAGTGGGCTGTTTCAGCAAAAGTGCACTACAACCATATAAGTGAAACGAACCTAATCCAAGATGACAGAGGAGTAAAGAGACGTAATGCATAATTTTTATTTAACGTCAAAAAGGGTATCTCGGTAGCTGTCTATTTAGGCGGTAGACATCCAGCCAGCTCGCAGGGATTGGAACGGAGGTTCCTTGTATTTATGCTACATCAGCGCTAAGCTTATGCTTACTGTAGCGTACCACCAGTGACACTGGTGCCTTTTCACGTTCATTAGTTTTACAAGCTAATTACAAGCTCACATACCAATTAGCTTTACAGTCATAGAATACAGTCTTATTTGTTCTGGGAGATTCTCCTTAAGCATCTAGTATTGACTTAGATTGTTGATTTAAAAGGGCTAAAGTCTGGCCTTGTCATTTCTGAAAGAGTCTGTAGGTTTTGTTGCTGTCCCTCAGAGACCATAATTAAGGCATGAAATCTGATCTCTACAAACCTGTGGTTCTTTTGATGGCTTGATGAAACTATAGCACCGTTCATATCTTTCTCTCACTGTTTTATTTGGGTAATATTGAGTTGTGCAATCCAGATGATAAAGCCCAAGGGAGGTGTTGTATTTTTATTACCGTTGTTATTTGATGAAATAGGCCTATGAGAATTGTAGCTTTTTAGCATTTTGTAGAAAGTCGTCTGGGGTTTAAAACAGTGGTTTACATTTCTGTTACACCTCTTTAATTTGCTAAATTAATTGTTTTTAAGGAACTAATGTGTAATCAGTTTACCAGTTGATGCAATATTGCTTAGGGGGCTTTTAATAATATGATCGTGGTTTTTAACTTGACACTCAACAGCCAAGTCCTCAGATTGTTGTTTCGTCTCAGCTAAAGTACAATCAAGCCTTTACGGGGCACCCCATGTCCAGTGATATCCCATCATGCCTCGCTCCTGACAGCTCAATTACCCATTAACCAGTAGAAGTTAGCTAAGCTTAGAATGGGGAATGTTCTGCCCCTATAGTATCAAACACACACTCATCCACACAAAACGGGCCGGGACACATGCTGAATGACACGCATCGCTGCCTAAAAACCCCATTTCATTCCTGTGCCCTGTGGATTGAACACAGGCTTGATCTGGGACAGAGAAGCCATTTCAGCTCCAGCGTCTTTCTGTCGTTTAATCTCTGTACTGAGATGATCAAAGTCCAAACTGTTCTCTTCGAATGCTGTGCGGCTGTGTCTATGATCGCTTTGATTTTCAGGCTGCCTGCATTACTGGGTATTATAGAGTGTTTCTAAGAACACCACAAATCTGATCACTGTCCCATCATTTCATGCCGAGAGACGGTAAAAGACTCAGTTGCACACTGCAGATTGGTAAAACACAGCCACCTGAACCCACAAGAGTGAGGGCTATGAATAGAGGACACAGAAATGGCACTTGGAAAGGAGAAGTGTGCGTGTTTTCAGACTCTGTTATGATGGTGACACCATATTTATGAGTTGACAACAAATTAGAGTGATAAATAAATGAGAAAATAAAGCACAGATGCGCTTTAATGTTAAAGATTTCGTTTAAAGTGGCACTTGTATACACTGAAAGCTGCCTCTCCGATACCATTCCATTATGAATTTAGTGTTTTTGCAGATTATCGCACTTCAGTGGTCAAAGAAATAAAAATGTCAGTTTGCCTGTATTGGTATGTCTTAAGTGAACACTTAGGGAAAGAAATCTGATGTCTGATATCTGTGTATGGGGGATATTGAATCTGTGAATTTGGTCTTAAAGTGACAGCAGCCTAATATACCATCTGCTGTCTTTCATGTTAATCAAACAAAAGAAAAAGTGGAAGTAGATAACTTTACTGAATAACTTTTTATAGCATTAGTGAGTGTAAAAAAAAAATAATGTAACTAACTATATTGATGCGAAATTGTCATCAAATGCTTTTATCCAAAGTGACTTACAAATGAGGATTTTAACATTTTGTACATATTGTGCACCTATTACAAGAAGAGACGATATGCATGGTGATATAATTTTGACAGTGTGTCACAATGCATCATAATTCTATTGTTTGTAAGGATATCTTGATTAAGGATGCACAAGAACTATATCAGTTATTGAACTATTGGCTGTATATTATTATATCCAATGTTTATGTTAGGCTGTGATACTTAAATTCACTTGAGGCGTTTAAAATTTCAGCAATATATAGTATTATTTGCTTATTTGCTTTTACCCAAGGTGCCTTAACATTGCCATCGAGGTATGCGCCATGCTCTAATGGAAACTTTCTAAATGTAAATTTTTCATATCAGTCATTTATCAGTAATAATTATCAGCTTAGCAGTGTTATTAATATCTTTGCGTTCCTAATCTTGAAATGTCGATGAACTGTCACGCATGAGTTTGTGAAACCGCTGAAGATGGTGTGTGTGTGTGTGTGTATGTGTGTGTGGGGCACGCGAGTTGCTGTTGAATGTTGTGGTGCGTCGAACGCTTGATGGATGGAGACTGCATTAGCTGCACTTTTCTCTGCCGTCTGCAGCTGCAGAGTCCAGATGTACCTCTGCGTCTTTTCATGCGTGTGTCCTAAAGCACTGACGAATCACCTGTTCTTCAGCCAACCAATTAACCCCCTCTAAATAACAGCCCCCACATGCAAACACGCCACTAAAAGAGCACACCCTATGCTTTTTAACATCTGCCATCTTTGCGCATTAAACCTTGGGCTGTGATCTCATCCGTACCTGCTACTTCCGAAAACACAAGCTTTTTAACAGTATTGCCGATACTGCTCTGAACCAGAAACGAAGACAATCTCGCTTTCCGACTCATCTATGCTTCAGTCAGTGACTCTCCATGCTTGCTGTGGCAGATGCGGTCAATATGTTTAGTGTTATTCAGGCCTGTGTCTGTGGTGCAGGAAAAGAAAGAGGGCGAGAGACACACAGGCCGTCTAGTGGCTGTAACCACCCACACTTTCACTTGTTATTGAATGCATATTCTGCAAGCGCATGGCTCCAGTCGCCACCCTGATGATCAGGGAGCGACACAACAAGGTCTGTTAAAAACATCATGCACTTACTGGGATTGACTTGTGGATTCTGCACAGCATCAATCTGGGGAAATGCTGCCATTTTTAAAGCAATTTCTGTACTCGATAATGCCCTGTGTGTGTCAGTTATTTTGTTGAAGATGCTAAAGGATGTTAAACACAACACTAGGACTATCTCTGTCTAATTTTGTATTTTTTCTTGTTATAGGTGACTGAATATCTGAATGGCCAGGAATCTGCCAAGAGTGCCAGGGTAAGTTCTGACTGATCAACCACAGCATTTTGCAGCAATTAATTTCTATGTATATAGGTAATGCTTCAAAATAAGGTCCCACACCCCCACATGTGGTGATTTTAAAACGTCACCACAGTATCTTGCGTCATCAACAAGTGGCGAAGTGAATGGGATTAGTTTATGAAACCCTGCTGTGGGTAAAAGTTGCTTTATTTTCATTAATCACTAGGATCAAATTGTAGATTCATTATTCTGAATAGAACGTTAAAGACGACAAGTTCTTTATCAAATGAAGATTCAGATATGCTCTCCAGCGAGTCCAGTTGCTTTTATTTTTATTTAATTGTGCTGGTTTAAAGTTTTCTGGAAATAATATTCCGCAAACACTTTTGAAGACATTTTTAACAGATTCAATCCTGATTCAATTTTAGAGTTGTATAAAGAAAACGTACACAAAATTATAAAAAGACTGTAAATGAAAATAGAAAACGGCCATGACTTTAAAAACATGAACCAACCTACCCATTAGTGAACATGTAGATGTATACAATATAATTCTAGCGCTAGACTGATTATTTGAGGCATCCTCAGTTTATGTCTTTGTTATTATTAATCTTTACTCGCATTTCTCCTTCTCTGCTGCTCGCCTATATTACTTAATGCCCCTGTTGGCACAGAAAACCGAAGAGTTTTGTTTTTTCAGAACTGGCTTTGGCTTTGTTACCTGTAACATTGACTTTTGTTGCATCGTGGTGCATGTTGAACAGTCTTTTGGCTAAAACATTGCTCCATATAACAAGCCAACGGCTGGATCAGAAGAGAGAACCATGCCAACCCAAAAGCTTGATGATGATGTCCCTGCTAACGGCGGCACTAATTATCATAGACATTAATTAGCTGTGATTCTCTCCGAGTTAACAGCCACATGCACACCGACGACAGAAAAGGAGAGAAAACATAAAAGCCTCTGTATGACATACCAAACGATTTCCCATCTTCCCTAAGAATCTCTGAAGCTGAAACGATTCACTTTTGCACAAATGAGAGGTTTCGCTGCTTTATGTGGCAAAACCGATGTAAAATAGAAGGGCTGCGATGGAATTTTTTGGAGGTAAAGCCTTCACGCGTGACTGGATGTGAAAGGACTAAAGTTAAAGAGCACGCTAAACGACCGTTCACCTCGTTATTACTAATGTTACAGACCAGCTCGTGTTTTAATGATCCTGTCTACAAGCTATCTGCACTTCAGTCTCACAGAAACATGGGCAAAGACACTTAGCAGAATTTAATGATGGTGAATCAGTGTTGTCAGGTGACTTGAAGCCTCATTTTGCTGCTTATTCATTTTTATTGAAGTTATTTAGATGTTTAAATGTTTAAATGTTTGCCCTTTCAGCAATTTGTGAAGTTCTTTTGCCCCACATGAATTAATTTCAGTAATAATAGTGTTTTTTTTCAATGTATAATAAAGGTATGTTCACACCAGATGCGACTTGCACGAATAAATCACGCTATTCACGTGTAGTTGGACCCTTAAACATTGTTTACTTGCTTTATTCGCATATAAAAAGAGGGAGCTTCTGCCAGGCGGCTCCAGTCTCGTGCATTGGTGGAGGAGAAAACTGCAAATTTTTCAAAATATTGCTGTTATTGTGCCATGAAATGCAGCTTTAATAGAATTTTAGGTGAGAATTTAGTTTGGTTTAGTACAAATCTGCGGTTTATTAAAGAATAGAGCGCCTATTTAAAAAGTTAAAAAGTTTGCCGATTTCGGAGCTGCGATCTCGACGTGAACACTGGCTGCTCAGTGCTCATGTATCCTCGGTGCTGCTGCCTCCTGATGTCTCTGTTGTGGTTAAACAGGACACAAAATTAATTTTGGATATATCTCGTAGGCAAACTTTGGTTTAATGAATCTATTATTTATTTCCTTTTTATTCCTGTTTCTATGAAAGTACGTATTAATATGTATCATACAGCGAAGATGTTTTTGTCATCCGTAGTTTCAGAATTCTGCCTCCGCTTGCTCTGTAGTAATCACATCAATACTAGAGCAAGCTCCTGATTGGTTAAAACAGCGCAAATTTTCGCCAAAGTTCAGTTTTTTTAACTTGAGCGATTCGTGTCAAACGTGCTGCTTAATTTCGTGCGAATCATGCCTCAGGATGTCTAATCGAGATTTTGCATTGACTTAACATGTAGATCACTCACACTTAACGCTTCATTCACGTCTGGTGTGAACGTACCATTAGAGCTATATTTTATCTCTTTGTCTTTAATTGATTATTTTCCTTTTTATTTGCAGCTTAACATTTGGCGCTATGGAGATTTCCGTGACGATGACGCGGATGAGTTCGGGTATCGCCGTTAAGTCGTTGTTCCAAAGACCTTGAGGAAGACCAGATGCATTCGCAGAGAACACAAACTAAAAATCATGACAAAAAAAACACAACAAAACATCAGTATGCTCTTTTTTTTTTTTTTTTTTTTCTAATGTTAAACATTTGCCTCTGTGGTTTTTTTTTTTTTTTTTTTTTTTTATATAAATACTCTGTGCATATCCTCTCTTCTGCCCAAGGACTTTGTTTCATGTCATTTTCTTTTTTTTTTTCTTCCTTTTTTTTAAAGCGAGTTGGCTACAGATAACTCTACCTGTAGCTGCTTCAAATAGGACCAATGTACTTACCTTAATCTTAAATTTTGACATGTTAGCCAATCATCTTGTTCATGTAAACTTTTAGCCAATCACCAGCTGTCAAACCCCATCCTAGCAAACCTGATCTGCCCAATCAGATTTCTATATTTTGGGGCAAGACTTTTAAAGAAATGAGGGGGATGCACAGAGCAACCGTGAACTCAACAGCTTGCTGAGAAAATGCCTCCTTAATCATGAGATTCTATATTTCAGTATATATATGGATATTTTGAAGTTAGATCAGAACTAACCAAGTGAACTTACTGAGCGTATTTTTGTCTCTCTCTGATGTGATCTGAGTGTTCAGTGACATTTCTGGGCATTTGTGTAGGACGTGTGTTTTCTCTTTTTCTGTGGCAATAGAACCGCTGCCAGCACCTTTACAAGCGTCTCTCTGCCTCCTCTGTGAGGTTTACTCAACGGTCACCGTTTCTTCTTTTCCCGCTCTTGCCCGCCATACAGAAACAGTGTTTGAATTTCTTTCCTTCTGACTTAGACCCTGTCATTGTATTTAAATCTGAGAAATAAAAATGAGCAAAGTGTCATGTTGTCTGACTGGTTTTGAGGTTTGGGGTGGTGCTAAGTTTCATTCTTTGAACATTTACATCACAGAATGTTACATGAAGGATATTACAGTGTATGAAACACTATAGTTACTACCCTGCACTACAAAGGCAATACACAGTAACTACACTAATGCTGAAGTTGAGATTTCTGGTATTTTCTTTGATTTATTCATTTTCATGGCTATTATGGACATTTAAGTTAAAGGGAAAGTTTATTTTAAAAAAATGAAAATTGTCATCATTTACTCACCCTCAAATTGTTCCAAACTTGTGTAAATTTATGTTTAAGATGTCTTTGTTACAGTGTTGTTCTACAATTAAGTGATGGGTAAAATTACTGGGGGGTACTGAAAACCAAAAACCTTCCTACATGGAAATGCAGCAACCACATGATTCAAATTAAATTTGAGCATTTACAAAATACAACGTGTATGAAGCCTAAGAAGATGCATGAATGTATTTTTAATGAGTCTCGAGCATGTTTCTCCCTCAGTGGTTTTTTGAATACAAAATGAATACTCTAAATGCAATCTCGTGTTTTAAGTACTTTGAGAATAGTGTAAGGTCCACCCAGCGTGATGTAGGTGAGCACTGGGTCTCTTTCACTTGAGGAATCACCTGCGTTTGGAGCTTTAGCTGACTGGCCATCATCTCTACTAAAAAAAAAAAAAAAAATCAGTCTGTTCTCCACCTCCCTAATGAACCATAAACCCCCCGGTTTTGCCCAGTGCGATTTAGGGTATTTATTAGCTCTGTGAGAAAGGGCTTTTTGATGAGATTATGGTATAATGTAGTTCTCTAATGTTGGTTTATGACTTTTACAACAGAGTTCTGCCTAGATTTCTGCCTCATTGCTGCGCCGATGTGCTGTTTCAGCTTTATTACGGCCCTTTATTAATTCAAAACACTGGAAATAACTCATTTTCAGGTTAATGAGATCTAACTTCACATTCATGTAATATGTTTTGGCCTTTAACAGAAGGACATCATGTCCTTTTCTTGTCAAATGAAGACAATTCCTCATCTCCATTCCATGTCTTTTTCCCCCCTCATGTTCAGCTTGATTGGCTCAATTCGTTGACCTTTCTAAACCTTTTGTGTTAAATAATTTAAGGACTCAAACCCATATATTTTCACTCAAATTGAGAAATATGAAAATTGAGATTAACATTATGTAGGTCAGAGCCATGGTGCTGCAGAAAGTGTTGAGGTGAACACACTGATGATTCACATCAACCTTATGTCCCCCTCTTCATTATAATATTAATAAAAAGATGACTAAAAAAAGTTTGAGATGCTTTGTGCGTTATGAAACCTGAAAAAACAGTATTTGGTGTGTGTATATTGAGAAATAGAGCCGGTTCCCAGGATAGGGATTAGATTAAGCCAGGACTAGACCTTTGCTAATTTAGGACATTTAAGAATTTGTAGAAACATGTCTGACAAAGATGCATTATCTGTGAGCATTTTAAGACCAAATAATGACAATAATGTATTTTAAGATATCTCGGTGCAAGCCTTTTCCAGTTTAGACAGCTCTTAACATTTATTTTAATCTAGGAATAGTCTTAAACCCTGTTCGGGAAACTGCCCAATAAAGTTTAAATAAAGGAGAGCTGTAAAGATATTAAGATTTATTTTACTTTCATAATCTTATTTTCTCTCTCTGCAGGTAGGTTTTATATGTTTGATGTTTTAAATAAGTTTCACCTCAAGATGTCCAGAATGTTTGAGTACTCTATCTGTCCTTCCAGCTGTGTTTCTCCTCTCATCCTCACATCTGTCAATCCTCAAGGGGAAACACCCTGCTGCTGTTTTAACCTGCCTTTCATCATGGGATATGAACTACATGAATGTCTCAGTCTGCCATAGCACGCATGGAATGTATTCTGTGTGTGTTGCACATTGAGTGCTCTGGTCCATGCAATTGTGTTATTCTCACCTGCTTGCAGCTCTTGTGTCTTCTCTCTGGTTCTTGTATTCTTTATGGTGTAGATCAGGGCTGTCCAAACTCAGTCCTGGAGGGCCGGTGTCCGGCAGAGTTTAGCTCCAACTTGCCTCAACACACCAGCATGGAAGTTTCTAACATGCCTAGTACGAGCTAGATTAGCTGCTTCAGGTGTGTTTGATTAGGGTTGAAGCTAAACTCTGCAGGACACCACAGTAGACAGTCTGAGTGTGAGAGGAGACAGAAGACAGCTGTCAATGTAGCAACTCTATGTGTGTGTGTGTGTGTGTATATACTGTATAT
>JAUMHP010000044.1:9711175-9738753 GCA_032361065.1 Enteromius trimaculatus | reverse complement strand
AATTATGATGCTGAGTAATACCCATATAAGCTTAAATCAAAAACATTTCTGGTTTGATGTTGATGAAAGTGTATTTGAGCCTAATGGAATTGTGGGGCTCTATAAGATGAAATTTCTTTTGCGCTTTTGAAGTTTTGCGTTTGGATGACAGTGTTGACAAAAATGAACGCTGTTCAGACACATCAGTGAAATGACTAAATGAAGTATTAGTCCAGTAGTCGGTGATATCTTTTTGTAAGGAAAATATACCTGCAGCATACTGTATGCATATAGATGAATTTGGAGCAGTCATCAAAGTTACCAGAGTGTGCGAATTGTGTTGCCAGAAATCACTGGTAATAAGAGGGAAAGTATTGTTGTGGCCTAAATAAAGAAAATTGTCGGGTAAATGGCCCTTTTACCCCAAAATATACTACTTTTTTTGCATATGCATACAGTTCAAACGTAGCCTTTCAAAGTGCACTCCATTTAATAGTGTGCGAACACAGGCTGTCAGCATACTGTATATTGATGCACCGTACATGAACCTTCACGTAAGCATAACACCTTTTGGCTTTAGATGGAAGACTCCTTTTCTGTATTTATCCGAGTGATGGCGGTTTCTAGTTTAATATCTGCCACTGCTCAGTGATAATGCATCAGAGCATCAAATTAAACTGATCCACTCCTGTGTTTATCCGCACGTCTCCTGTGACTGCAGGCCTTGATTAATAACTTGAGAGAAGGAGGGAGGAAAGAATCAATGAAGCCTTGGTTTATTCTTTTCAGCATGCACCCTACAACAAAAAACAACACTATGGAAAAATATGTGCTTTCATCTTTGCCCACTTACCATCCAATCATCCAAAAAACTGACTTAAATAAAGATCACCTCTGCCTATCTTCCTCCTCTCATTCTAACCTCATCCATGAAGGGGAGCGCAAAGATGTGTGTAATGCTGAATAACTGCAATATCAGTACTGAACTTTGTTTCCACAGTGACCACACGGAGTACGTGAAAGCATATAAATGTACATATGGGGATGCAATTCATGTTATAAGGGGATTTTAGGTGTCATGGTCATAAAGTTTTTGTTTGTTTGTTATTTGGTCCATCGTTATTGCACTCTTGTAGCCGGCAATCTCCTAAAAGAGAAAATGACCATGTTGACCAGGTTTATTTCTGCTGTTTGTGACATTAAATCTGTCGCTCGGGCTGCCCCTTGCCATTTGTTGCGCATATATTAGCCTTTAAGTGATTGATTGAATTATTTCATTATTTATGATAATCTCCTAAAACTGCCTGTAGGTTGGCTGAATAGAAATTACTCTGTGGAGCATATCTAATTGCCCTAATTAGCATATGCAGATGAGCCTGTTATCTTGTGTACAGAGTGTTGCTTATGGTAAACACAGGACTAATCACTTTAACAAATTTAGCGGTTTAAATGCTGGTAATTGTGCATTGTTTAAACAGATGGGTTCCGTTTTCGCAAGCATTCAGACAGGAAGTGTTGGGACGAGTGCTCTCCAATCAGCTTCTCTTTCTTCTCGTTCTCGTCATTGACACACAGGGTAGCCCTCTAATTACCCCGCTTTAAACGAGCCGCATCCCCTTTCGAAAGAATACAAGTAAATGAACTCCATGTCTTCCACAGATGTGTTAAAAGACTACATGACTGATACTCATGCACGTTGGTGCAAAGTGAAAGTAACAGGAGGGAAAAATTCACCCACGACCTTTAAAATATGCAATTGCAAGAGTTTTTGTCTTGTATCTTGTGCTTAATGGCTTTGTTCCTGTATTATCTTGCTACGGTCATCCAGAGGGTTTTTTTCATCCCACTTTAAGGTATTTGGAACTCTATTTATCTCTGTTCATTCATCCACATCCCTACTTCTGTGTCACATATAAGCATATTCCATTATAAACCTGGACTTTCTAAAGAAGCAGTGGACCTTGACTGATCCAGTCCTCTATTGAGACCCATGTATGGTTGTCATGTGACATGTTCGTCAGAGACGGTGAAAAGTCCTGCAGCGAGCGATGTAGCCCTAGGCCTACTGTTTCACGATTTTGAACGACAACAAAAAAAGGTTACTAACTTGTATGTTTGTAAGTACGTGCCAGTTGTTACACCAAAGGTTTCACGATTTCGTCATGTCTCCGGAGGGACCTCGGGTCATGCGCACACCTACACCGTGACTGCCTCTGCAAAGGAAAATAAAAGTTTATGTAACAAGAAGGAAATTCAGGTAATCTCAACTGTAAGATGCAATCAGCCTTGGCTACTGTGGATGTGAAACCTGAAATGGGTAACCCCAAATATATACAGAAAGCACCACTGCTGTGCTATTTGTTGAACATAAAGTGGAGCTGACAAAATTCCCATCATGCTCTCTCTTCTCTGAGTAATAGTGTTGAAAAGTGTGAAGGTTTTTTTTTCTTTGAGAACTTGAGGGGTTCCTGCTACATCATTATTTAAGATTAAGATTCCTTCTATACTCCTGCTTCACCATCTTTTAAAAACTCAAATAGCACTATCCCTAAAAAAACTATACCAAAATCTTTTTTTCCATTATTGTCAAAAAAGGAGATAACACATGACTGCAGACTGCTGTACGTGAGTTTTCATTGTGTAGGTTGCCAGATATCAATAGTTAAAATAACCAAATCAGAGGTTCTTTGTTAAAAGGACACATTACTGTATCTGTGTTTTGCTTAATATTTGCAATATGGGAACCATGTGCGTGTGCTCGCTGTACATTGAGTTTTAGTATATCGTATGAACTCAATATCTGCATCTCTTCTGAGTTTGGGCCACTTAAAATAACCATTTCAACAGATTTTTAATAAGAAGCGTTTATAAACCTCCCTGCAATTTTAAATACACAACTTTTTGTATTTTACAGACATTTTCATAACAATAGTAATAGTATTTAATTTAATATTTGTATCACATTTGAAATTGTGCAGCCCTGCTTGCCGCGAATTTCAAATAATAAAGCTTGTATTCTCGGAGTATAAATCTACCTGTTGTCTTCTAGGAAACCTTCCACAGAGGATTCAAAACATGTTGTGTTGCTTTGGAGCGTTTAGTGATCCAGCGTCAAGACCAGTGATGTGTGAATGATATACAGCACTCCCAGTATGTTAAATATGCATTAAACTCCTACACGATGTGCATGTTGTATGTAGCTGATTCACATGTTTGACACTGGTGTTTGTTTATTACATGAAAGCGTCTGTCTTTTTTGTGTGTGTGTAGTTTCTTTATACGTAATGATACCCAGAATGGCTGCGGGGCTGTCTGTAACAAGATAATCAGTTTGTCTTCATTGCAGATGGTGATGGTTCCCGTGTGTGTTCAGGGTGGGTGCCTTCACAGTCGTCTCTCACTTCCCCCTGGATATCCTGTTAATGTGTGAATGAGGTTCCCTGTAGACTTGCGTACCTGAAGCCTATCCTCCACATTCATCCTCCTATCCATCTCTTCCTGTAGTGCACCTGTAGGTAGAAAGAGATTCATTCAGTCAAAGAACAGCGTCCTTTACCGCACTCCAGGAGGGTGGTGTTTGGCTGTACAAAATATTACCACCCATATTTGACCTGCCAAATATTAGAAACATCTGCCTCACAAATCTTATATGGGATGTCAGGATTTGTCAATGTACCTGTGTGTCATTATGTCCCCTGTTTCACTAAGGGTAAAGGGCATTGCTTTGAGTTTGGATTTTCCAGAAAATGTCATCTACAAGATGCTGCTGTCTAAGTTTCGAACTGAAAGATTTCGTTTCATCGCCATGGCTACAGCAAATGTTTTTCTGTCCAACCCTCTGTTCTTCTTTTTTCCCCCTGGCTATGAAGCATTTAAAAAAAAAAAGTATCAGCTTATGGCAGGGATTAATTGATCTAATTCCACAGTATTCAGAAGAAGCTACAACTGTGAACAATACAATTTTAAGGCCCTAATGTTGATTTAATCCAAAATCAATAGTCAAAGTAGTTGAGGGGCATGATATTGGTGTGATTTCCTGAACATATGGAAAAGGGTCCTCTCCAAAGGCCCTTTACATCAATGGGGCGTCAAGCACCTTGGAGATATACACTCTTAGATTTAGAAGGAGTCTGTACAGTTTCAAGAAGCTCTCTGTAATACATAAGTATTGGTTTGAGAGCCCTAAGTCAGGAAAGAGCATTCGGATTCGGCCTACTCAGGTCTGCTGGGTTTACGATGAAAGCGAAAGCTCAGTGGGAATGAATATTTAAATAAAATGCATCCTACAAATCATTAAATCTCAGATTTTCAAAATAATATCATGTTTCATATAATGTAAAAGATATATTACAGTTTAACCTGTGTTTAAAAACCTTGACCTGAACAGCTCAGAGGGACATGAAATAGCTGGTTCAAATCTTGTTTGTTATTGCAGGTTTAGGAATAATAATCGTTTAGATTTGGTCATTTCTTGGGAGTAACAGCTGACTGAGATTAAAGCACTATAATACAGTATCACCTTTTTCAATATTAAAATTCATCAGAAATTATAGTGTAGTTGTGGTAATTTCTTAACTTTAAACCCAAGTTTCCCTGAAAGCTCAAAGTGCTAGGATGCAGCTTTATACTTTTGAATTGAATGGGTTCGAATCCTGTTTTCTAAGTTCAGAACCATGGCCCAATTAATTCATGTCTCCCCCTACAGGCTTACGATTAAACATAGTTAAAACACCCAGTGCATGTGTGAAAGGTCTTCTGGCTGAGTGGTACAAGCCAGTGTCTTGAAAGCAAGGATCATGGGTTCAAATCCCACGTGGCTGGGAAATGTGGTTAGGCATAACGTAGGAGTGGCATGAATGACAAACAGACTCTTCTGTCTTTTGCAATGAAGTGTTAAACTCTACTCCTTACTAGTCACCATCCTACAGTTCCAACACACCTGCCTGTAATTGTAGAGTACTCCTCAAGACCTTGATTAGTTTCAGGTGTTTAGAGCTTCACTTGCAGGAGAAGAGTTTGAAATCACTGCTCCAACTCAGAGACCGGGAGAAGAAGGGGAAAAAAGCAAACTGGCCTCTCTTCATTCTTCTGATGGCAGCGACAGAAGATAAGTGAGGTTATTTGGTGGAGGCTGATGCAGCGTGTTGGGTCATGCATAGCTGCTTTTGACATCCAAACTGTCGCTTGGTGACTGCTCTTATCTCCCTAGACCTGTCAACTTGGGTTTTTATTTTTTTTACCAGCACTCCGCCACATCCAAAAAGACCCTCATCATACTGTGCGCAACCTTCCTTCACGACTGAGAGCGATATGGGAGTCAAATCTCTCCCTGCTAAAATGCTTTCTGGCCCTGACTGTGCATTGAAATGGAATTCTTTCCTGCCGGATCACGAGCACATTATGAACAATCGTCCATTTGTATGATAATCACATCTGGGAGCACAGGATAGTAATGTAGTGTAATTTGATGTAATGTTTAAAGCTGATCACACACACCAATCTATTCAAACCCCATCTGTTCACAAGATGCCCCTCTTCTTTCATGCTCTGGGGTTGGCGGTCAATTGCAGGTGTCGTTTAACTTGATCGCCGGACGGGATGAGGCAGAAGGAATATGAGACGGATAAAAAACGAATTGCTGAGCATCGACAGCTGGGTTACAGGTCACTTGATGATGGCATGGGCAGCATTCTAAAATGTAAAGCAGGAGGACCACATGGACTCAGCCTGATGGATAAGACTGTTGATCAAGTGTCAGATGTAGGAATCTCATTTTCAAGTAGCCTTGAAGAAAAGAATACCATAAGCGTCTGGAACTACACAAAGGGTGAGTAAATGAATTAATGATTCCTTCAATGCTCCAGGAATGCTTTCATTTGCACCTTAGCTGATTAACAGTAGTAGAGTTTGAGCCCTGAACGTAGGGTTTATTGTTGATTTGATTTGGGCCAGTTTTGGCAATTGTGAGAGTTTTGGACCATTTTGCTGAAATCGCCTTTTTGTGCCAGTGCTGCATTGTTTACTGCTCCTTTATGCCTCACAAACTCAATCATTTGGTTTTCTGTGATATATTCTACATTTGTTGCTGCATTTCTAGCGTGATATCTCCCACTTCTGCATGAATGTTGAATCTTACGAACAATCAATGTTTCGCATTATATGCCATTGATTCCAGCTCAAGTGAGTTACATTATAGCTGTATAATTTCCAGCTTGTTTCAGTCTAATACTGGCCTGAGTGAATGATGATATGTTTTGTTCTCTTTGCTGATATGATAATATTCCTGTCTGCCAGATGCTTCTGCCCACTTTTGAAATGGCTGCTCATTTTTAACGTCTGGAAAGTTTATCATTTTGCAGAGAGGGAGAACAACAGCTCTCTAGGGTGACTAAATTAGATTACATCGAATCCGAAATACAACCAGTCCTGTTCCACAGATTAAGACCATTCCAATTTAATAATATGGAGAAATGATTTAATAATAGAAAAAAGATGACATCAATGGCCATCAATTTCCTTTTTCGCTGCATCTGAGATGAACTCGCTAAAGTGCCTGATCCTGGCATGAAAGTGAAATGCCTCTCTCTCTCTCTCTCTCTTTCTTTTACTCTGAAGGTCATTAGAACAAGCAATTTGTGTAAGTTATGTACTGTATGGCAGGCATTCTTAATCCTGCTGTATGGAGGACTTTAGCAACCATCAAAAGCTGTCCTCCTCCTATTAGTTAATGGCTGAGGCTGACTGTGATTTCCTTTGAACTCTTTGCAAATGAGAGTAAATGGAGGCTTGGTGGGAAGGGATTATTGTTTTTGACGCTTTTTTTATATTGCATTTCATCATGAGCATCTAGCTAGTTGATTTTCTATAATCAACAGCTAGTAGCAAAGGTCATGACCGTGGTCCTAGACCATGGAGACGTTAATCAGTGGTCATGAAAAGGGCCCGGGGCATTGCTCTGTAAGTGATTTCTAATCATCTCTCTGAAAGGCAGACAGATGTAAGAGCATATAATGGAGTGGATGGTTCCGGTACTGTGGGCATTAGCAGCCTAAATGCACTCACCTTTGACCTTAACCTCTTTTCCATTAGGACTTTTAAGAATTGTTCTTTTTCCTGATACATATATAATAGATTTTCTGCTATTTGCAGAATGCATTTGAATATGTTACAATTCCAATTCTAGGAAAAGTGTTATTTCTGCTCAGCCTAGGCATGGGATTTGGAGTGTGACAGAATGAGGCATTCTTGTCTAGATTCTATGACAAATAAATAAGCTGAGAAGGAACTTCCTTCTCTTTTGTAAACAGACACACACTATTTTACCTCAGAACTGATATATGGGCATCCCCAAACACATACACATACACACAAACACCACTTGGAAAGCAATCAGCAGCATCTAATACAAACCCTTGACACGTGTTTTCTGTGGGGCAACATGCGTGTGACCACCATGTGCTCCATATATGTGTGTGTGGCATGTAACGGGTGGAAATGTCCTATGTGACAGCTGTAGTATCATTGCCCGAGGAAACTCCGTACAAGCTACTGAAAGAGAGCGATAGAGAGAGTGAGACAGAGAGAATGTAGGAGAATCCCTTTGATACTGTACTCATCTGGTTGTGCAGTGATTGGATATAGGGTGACCAGTAGTCCCAATAAAATCATGCAGCTTTATGAGCCATGTCTATATGATAACTAAGCTTAACTTCAGTTTGAAATGTGCCAAATTCAGATGCATTCCAGGATGTTTAATTTCCTGTTGTTTTCAGCCCTTTGTGAATTAGAAAGAATAAAAAAAATGCACACATGGACATTCAAAGTCTCTATTATGATCTGCTATTTTTTTCATAGCCATCTGGTCAGCTTAATTGCGTATGACTGTCTGTGACTGTGTAATTAAAAAAGCTTTTAAAATGTATATGTTTGATACCTGGAATTAGCTAAACATCAACTGGAAAAATTATTAATAACTAAAACGTAAAAAAGGTTCAAACAAAGACTGGCTGAAGTAAATGAAAGTGAAACTTGTTGGTCATGCAGTTCAGGAGAGTGGTTGCTTGAAATGGATTCAAATTTAGATATTTCTAAGGCCTTCTTGAAAAACTGAAATACTGTACTAGTATTAGAAAAAAGACACTGTAATCAGAATGTCTGTCCAAATGTATTATGATTCTGTCATAGACAGGAGAATATACCTGGAGAATCTCTTTAAAAAAATTTGATGGCACTGACATATATCATAAACATGAATGTTGCTAGGAACACAGTGTATTGTCTGAGGCTGAGACTAAGTTAAGGTTAGTCAGCTGTTATAATTAGCTGTATCTAAAAACGATAGAAGTAAATGGGAATGTCTTCATTTAGATAAGTGTTTGTCTACGATGAGAAGTCTGTTCTCTCCCTGCCTGATGGCTGTGTGTGTTATACAGAGACCGCATTAATGACGGCTTACCGATCTTATTACTCAAACAGCGAAGAGAAAACACATTACCTTTTCACTAAATTAAATCTTTTACACTGTTTAGTGTAAAATGGCAATCTAATGAAAAATTAAACATGAGGGAGCAATTCATTTCCATGTCTGGGAACTACAGCAGAAGGAAGTTCAGTGTGCCGTCCCTAAGCGCATGTACTGAGCCCCAAAGCAGTTGAGTGTGGTTTTATGTATTATACGGTCGTTCGCTTGAGGAACGGACACTAAGTGGCTTTGACTTCATTTGTCAAAGGCCCTCTGTGTCTCTGCACTAATGACCTTTCCATTTAAATAAGTAAACGTTTCCTTGCCCCTGCCTCTTGTCTCTTTGCAAAATGACCCTGCCACTGTGCAAGCTTAGCATCAGAACTCATTAGACTGGTTAGGAAGGAGGGTTTGGTGTGTGGTGGCACTGCAGTGGTCTACCCAGGCCTCTCAGTCTCCCAAAGTGCTACACAACAAGATGCAACTTACTTAATAGGACACAGTAAAAAACACTCAGAATTCTTACATATAGATATATAGAAAACAAATATCTTCAGGAAGAATATTATTGTCCATTCAGGAAAAACTGGAGAGTGCAGCCTGCAGTATAAAGTATATTAGGATGTGCACTGCTAGAGCCTATATATATATATATATATATATATATATTTATATAAATGTGTGTACATATATAAATATGTCATCTGTGGCTCCAAAAATGTATTTCAAGATATTTGTAGCTAAAGTTACAATTAAAAATGAATGAAAGTCATTGTGTCAGATTTAAGCAATATCACACAAGCAGAAGTGCCACAGTGCCGCAGGTAATCACAGACGTGCTGACATTTGGGAAAACAGCACAAACAGAGTGTGCTTATACAGCAGTTCAGTAAACAAGTTTATATTAAATAAGTTGCATTTTGGGCTCTATGTTGCCAGTTGTTTTAATATTTTGTTGTTTGCTTTGCCAACAAAAAAATATTTCCAAGATATCGTAGAAACACTGCACATCTCCAAACAACACAAAGTAGTGTTATTTCATCCCTGAATGAATCAGGGTTGAAAATGAATCAGTAAAATGAATGATTCAATGACTAACTTCACTTAGTCGCCACCTACTGGCATAATGATAAAACTTGCATAATATATTTATTTTAGGGCCATTCGGCATGAACACAATTTCAAGCAAAACTTTCCATTTTGTGATACTTGTGAGTATACAGTTAGTATACTATAATCTTTGAATTATCATTATTATTTTTTTAATACGAAAAATTGCATAATTTACTGTTACATAATTAGATAATTTTACACTTGCATGCCCTGTACAGATCCTAAGCTAGTGCTCAATGTTGAACATGGCCGTCTCTCTTTAACAGGTGGTCCTCCAAACAGAACCAGAATGTTTGTAACGCAAGAAAAAAAAAAAGCCCAAATAAACACAATATGGTTTCAGGCCTCAGCTGAAATCCAGTAAAGAGGAAGGAGCTGCAGTTAATTAAGATGTACAGAGAGAGGGAGACGATTAAACCACATCTTCTCTTGGGTCATTTACCAGATGGATGAGGAACATGTCTGAAGACTCTGGGACAAGAATTAACAAGCTCAAATCTGTCTAATTAACTAATCTGATCTATTCCCCTACCCAATCCTGAGGCTGAGAATCTGGGGCAGGAAAGGCGCTTCAGGCTTTTGGCTAACTTAACGCCAATTGTGTTTGTACTGTGGCGGTTGAACGATGGTGACTTTTTGTGTACAAGACACAACAATGCCAACGGTGTAACAGATGCTCGTTTGGGAGGATGGGAAAATGTAATATGGCTGCTATAGGAATAGAAGCCTTGGCTTTTGGTTGGCTTTTTGATAGCTAATTGCCTTCTTGAATTTGCTCGCATTATAATAAGCAGTCGTCACATTTACAGCTTCTATGGTTATAATGGGAGCTGTGCCATATCATTGTGCCACTAGTGGGAGGTGTCACTGCTTGTTGGGAGACCTTCAATGTCTGACAGAGGAAATGACACAAAGAAACCCCCCCAACCATATAATTTTGCATGTATGAATATTACCCTTTCAAGGCATTATTTTGCTAGTTCATACTAAATTGTTACAAATATCACCTTCAACATTTTTATTTTAATATTGTTAATTAATATTTAAATATTTGAATGACAAAAAATAATTAAAATTCCATAAAGTAATACAGTTTATGGAATTTCAATATAGTTGTCATAACTTTTAAATTATTAAGCTGTCGTCAAATAAAAATATTTATATCCAGCTATTATTTTACTGTCCTTGTCTGTGATGTGTAATTTCATGCAGGTCTAAAAAGTAAGAACTCTTACTCTTTATAGTCCCAATTTAGATTTGCCTGAAAGAAAAATTTAAATAACCATTTTATAAGGTAAAATTAATCCAGCATCATCGCCAATGTGAGCTACCAGCTGGGTTAATTGAGTAACCTAGCCTGCTGGGTTAAATGAGCAGTCCAGTTTCCTTGGTTAGATTAACTCAGCATGTTTTCTCAGTTATACATATCCAGCAGCGCAAAAAAGAAAACATTCCCCCATTCTTTTAGAAATATATACTTTTTATGTTGGTATCATTTGGGTGAAAAAAAATGTTGTAACTGATGTTGTAAAAAATGTTGTAAAATTCTCTTTCAGGGCCAACTGCAAAATATATATTTTACCGTAATTCAAACAAAAGCCGATCTGACTTTATGCGTGCCCTTGTGTTCTATTAGTCAAATAAATGTCCTAATTTATAATATGCAACCAAAGCCGCATTAGACATTTCAATGTAAGGCATATTTACAGCATTCTCGATTTTACAGACATCTCTCTGATTTCTCTCTGATCTTAAATGTGCGACTTGAAGTCATCCACCTACCCGGGTCATCTTTCATTCAAACTCCAGTCCTCTCGGGCCTATTTAGGGATGAGTAACTGCACAAACGTCTGTCACCTTTCCTTCCCAGAGACATCTGGAGAAAGACATGTGTTGGCGGTAAGAGTAATACAGTATCTGCATATGAAATGGAGCACGAGTCCTCTGAGGAACATCTCATTTACAACAGGATGAAGCAACAAGGCGGAAAAACAACTGATTTGTGAGGTTTTCTCAGGATCTTGCCCTGTGGATTGCTTTTAAAGTATAGAGACAAGTTTGCTTCCTCTGGCTTCCTTTAACAAGAGGTCAGGTGGCTCATAGCCAGTAATAAAGAGTAGCTGCCCTTTTATACACTTAATTTTTTTTTTTTTTTTATTTATATATTTTTTTTTTACTCTCAAACCTCTGCAGGCAGCTGTGTCCAACAGATACTCCTTTACCATTGCACTTAGATGAAGCCAATACCTGCTCTTCTTCACTGTGGTCCAGTCAATGCATGCATCACTTTAGGTCCCATGATAATGCCTACCATCAATGAGACTTGACAAACTTGGTGCCCACACAATATGGCAGCGTAGATTCAACAAATTACAATTTAATGAGCAGTTCTGAGGACTAAAGTACATACTCAGAAACGCTTGCTTTCTTGCCAAATCTTGCTCTGCATTTCTGGCAGCCTCCCAAATACCTAAATGTTTATCATTTTATGTAAATAAAGATGTAATTTCCATAAAAACATCAATGTTGGCTTTAACGGCAGCGCCGTCTTGGCTAAGTTACACAAGTTTACTCTGTAATTCATCAGCTGTTTTCAGCATTGAATATCATAAGTGCGTTTTTAGACGCCGAAGCTGTGCTCCACAGCTTCAGGCAGCTTTCGAATGAAACCATCAATCAGCCACACTTAGACGTGTAGGAGATGGAGATCTCTTCATTGATCGGATTTGCTAACGCACATGGTACAAGCAGAAGTGTTTTGCAGGAGCTGAAAACATTCACATGTGATTGATTGAGGTTTTTGCGAGGATCTGGTTATTTATCATGCCACTGATATCGGATGTGCTAAGAACTTTTCCCAAGTGTCTGCTGTGAATCAGAGAAAATTCAAAGATATCATCTAAACACTGTGTGCTTCGAGTTAGTTTCCAGCTTGTTGGCTTCCTGTACATATTAGTCCTATAGTGCTTTCAGTGAAAAACCACAGCTATAGTTCTTATGAAACCAGCCTATGGTCTTTGGCTTTAAGCGTACGGATGTAATTTATGACTGGAGAAATAGCACTAGCATTTCATTATTAGCTATCCTGGACAAAACACAGTGTAAACAGGATTGATACCAACTGGATTAAAACTGCCTCAACTAAGTTCCCCCTATCAAGATCTCTGCATCTCTCCAGCCCCAGGCTATTGATCAATCCATTCTATTATCTTTCTGTAGGGACTTATTAGAGAAACTCATCTGAAGACCTCTCGTACTTATTGATGTTTGTACAAAATGACACTTTGATGGGCCCAGACTAATATTGACTAACAAATGCTGTATACAGCCTTGTTGACAACTTGAATTCAAATTCGACTTATATTACATCCAGTAGAGTTTGGCATGATTTATTTATCAATTTATTTTTCTGGTATTACAAAATACCTGTGGGATCGATGAAATACGACATTTCATTTATTAAATGTATGAATGTATCCAAAGTCAAATATAGAGTAAAAAGTAAAGTCAATAATTTGAGTTAATAAATCAATAAGATTAGGGTAATACAACTGTCCTGATATGAAGTATTGAAGAGAAATCATTAATTAGCCTCACTAAAAAAATACAATTGAAAAGAAAGGGAGTGTTTATTAGGGGGAAAAAAGTATTTTAACTTTAGCTTCACTGCTTATTAATATTTGAACATCTAATTAAAAAACTCATGGTGTAAGGAAGTTTATGTATTTTTACTCATGACTTTTGAACACAAAAGTTTTCTAAGAACTGACTTTGGTCCCTCTTTATACTAAATTGCGTCCCATGCACTTTAAAATAGAAAATAAAAATAAGTACACTGTATGCATATTGCATTGCGAAACACCTGCTGCTATTGGATACAGGTAAGGTTAGGGACACATTTGGTGGTATTGGTAGGTTTAAGGGTGAATTAAGGTGTGGGTCAACAGTGTAATTATAAACGTAAATACCGAAATTAATTACAGATGCATTCACATGCAGGTAAGTACAATGTAAAACCATGTATGTACACAATAAATGCATTATACAATATGATTCATTTAAATGTGTATACATAGTAGTTAAGGCCACTTAATATAAAGTGGGAAAGCTAATTCATCAACTACAGCACGGATAACTGTCACATCTGCATATGGCATAACAAAGCACACAGCCTTTCAGAAACTCAGGATTAATCCGGAACGCAAACCCCTGTCCGCGGCAGCACTATAGATAGAAACCGGGTGGGAGGACTATTAGGACTGTTCAATAAGGGTTGAGCTGCGCTATTTGTGGGTAATGAAGGAAAGCTGGGGGGGTTCTGCTGAAAGGAAAATGACGAACCCATTCGACTGGGCAACTCTGAGGGGAATTTGATGAGGTTTGGCTCGATAAAGCATATGCGTGTTGTTTCAGCCCCCCTTTCCCAATCTTACCCTGCTCCAGTTCGACCGAAGCCTTATAAATGTTATCTGATTGCTGAAGCTTTTCCAACACGTACATTCTACAGTGAAATTAATCTCTGACTAAATTATTGATGGTACACAAAACCCATCAATTGAAGTGTGAAAACCAAAAAAAGCACATTAGATAAGCAGAATCAATAGCCCGCCTTCACCCCTGGGTCAAACTTGTGGTTCAACGCAGTCTATAGTGCAAGACGAATGATAACGGCAATAATAAGTCCAGAACTCTTTGTCACTGTGAGCCTTTGTCATTGACCTTTACATCTGTGATCTTTTCTCAGCAGGTGCACTAGAAATACACTACAAATATGACTTTAATAACATTGAAATATACACGCATACAAAAAAAAGTACAATTAATTTTTGTTGTTGAAAATAGAGTATGTTTGAAAAAGTCATTTATAATTCAGTGTTAATTTATTTTTAATTGTTTAACATTTTTCCAAGTATAGTCCTACTAAACACACTGGCAAATACAGATACATTATACACCTGGTTATTAATTCATTAATAACAGGCTGCACACTATTGATGACTGTAAGCCAGGCCTTTCTACTTATGAATGGCCACAGAGCTTTTACTTTAAAAAGCTAATGAAGGGGACTGGAATGGGCTCTCCCTGACCCAAATACAACATCAGCAGAAATATTTTATTTGCAGATATCTGGAGGGGCCACAGGGAAATACTAGATGAATCACGATTGGTTGAGGGTTGGCGGCTTTCCTGTCAAAATGTTGCCAAGAAATGAAAGTGAACAAACACATCAGAATGAATATTTCATAACGCAAGCCAGGGAATCAGGTGTAGAAAAGCAAGAACTCTCATGTAAAACATGCCACATAAATTGTCGTTCGGCAAAAAAATTGACATGGACAAATAGAAAATCAGAACTGAGATATATACGCACGCACACAAATGTGCTACAACTGATGCAATGTAACTTTTCTCTTTTTGTCCTCTGCCACCTTTACCTGAAGGAGAGCAATATCAGCTTATTATGGGAAATGTCTATGCAGCAAAACACACAAATAAACTGCCACGGTTTGGTCGACACATTTTTAGAACTTGCTTTGGTTGATGACTATTTCAGCTTTCCAGTTTGATTATGAGTCTTTTGAGGATATAGCTTGCTCCTAATGGCTGGGTCTGGGTTGTTTTTACCTGACCCTGGATGTTTGGAGGTCAGCGGTTATAAGACCTGCATAGACTGAGCTTCCCACTGGGGTTAACAGTCACGGGCTGACTCAGGATCTGTGGAGCTCAGGGCACTGCTGACCTGCTTTACTATATAGGGGCTAATGACTATTATGTGGTATAGTTGCGTAATGGAACCTCTGTCTTCTCGCATGAAAAATGAAAAGGATAAAAAAATAAGTAAATCGGCGAATAGACAAACTGCTCTCTAAGACACAATTTCAAAGTGACATATTTGCATTGATAAGCTTGCCACACCTACGCTGAGTATTTACTGCATTTTTTGTAAATGAAGCCTTTGTGAGCATTTTCTTTCAACCTACTTTTGACCAGATATATATCTTTCAAATACTTGATGAAATATAGGATCAGATTTACTAACCGCATTTGCCGTTAAAATAGTACTGTCAGGATTTACTAAAGACATGCAGTGAAGACTGATTTTCTTTCAGACGCAAAATTTCTGAAAGCAGAATATTCAAATAAATCACGCAACTTGATTTATTATCATTTGTGCTCGTCAAATTACTGGTATTTTAACCAACCTTTAATGCACAGAAAAAGCACGCCTTGAACCGTTTTGCACTTGTCATAAGTAGACAACTGCGACTACACTAATTTGTGCAGTGCTTGATATGTTGTGCTTTAAATTAAAATAATATGTTAAGTCCGTGTTTTTTAATTTGGGCACTGTCAGTAAATCACCTGCAGAAATATCCACGGGCATCAGCACTGTTTTGGAAGTGCACTCATGCACTAATTTACACTGTTTACTAAATCAGGCCCATAATCTTAGATTATCCTATTACACCCTATAACACAGTCTCACGAGCAATTCATACATATTTGTACGAGGTGCCAAATTTGTGCCAGTTTTGTCTAAATCAGATTTGTCTAAAACCACGTGATGGGTAGGATTTAGAATAAATCGTACTAATTCATACGAGTGAGGTCATACAAATTAGCCACCTTGTAAAATATGTACAATTTAACGTGAGATCGGGTTGCCTATTACCTTAGCAACATGCTAACTTAAGACCCCACTTAAGTCTCCTTACTTACTTTTGTAAATCATTCCAAATCAGTCACATATGAGGTTCCACTTTGAATGCCTATACGTTTAATTTCGATGCCTAAAATGACAGGGTCTCTCTAGGCTTTAGAACAGAGCTATCGTGAACAATTCAGCTATGTTGACAGTTCAGGAGCGTTCATAAATGCCATGTCATATTCAATCACGTTTAAAATCCATTGCATTCATTCTCAGACTTTAATTTTGGAGAGAAGCATATTTTGAGTCCCCTCACGAGAGCAGACTGAGGCACACTGTAATGAGATTCAAAATTTCTGCCCGTGGCCTGGTCAGAGTGGATGTAAGAGTAATTTGGGCTCATGGCTGTCAGCGCTGACCAGGTCCTCCCCAGAATCCATAAACAGAACCGCAAATCAAATTCAACATTTTTAACTTAATATGCTGGACGTGAAGGAAAAACTAGGTGACAGTAAAAGAGGACCCAGGAGATGGAGGTATACTGTAGGAAGAGACAGAAGAAGGGAGGATGAGAGAAAGACAGAGATTAAAAGTTATTTTCTAAAATGACTACAGCATTAAGAGCTTAATGGAGCTTGCACATCTCAAACACTCAAGGGTCAGTTTTAGTTTTAACATGTCTGTGGCCCTAACATCACAGTATTCCCTCCTCAAACGCATTAGTGGTGTGTCCTCAATCCACTATCAGCTCTAACCCCCTTTAAACCGGAACAACAGACAGGCTGCCCTGAGATAAATGTAAGAATTTTAAGCCATTACGCTTGCTCCATTGGTTCAATGAGACCTGGGGAACTAGCAGAGCTGCTAAGCAACACAATGATATTTCTGGGTGTCTAGTGGGCGGTTCACATCTCTACAGGAGAAAGAAGTGGGTTTTCAGAGTTTCAGACTACTTGAAAATAAGCTTTTTTTTTAAAAGGATGGTTTGTGCAGCTCCTTTGTGTGGAATATTAAAGGCATATTTTTAACTACTTGCATCTATCTTTTCTTCAGACTTTTTTTTTCCCCCTCTTCTTTTTTGAGACAGTCTGAAGCTCTTGGCAGGCTGATGACATATATCTGCTGCTGGACATACATCAGCATGCAAATTGCAGCGCCATTTACAGTCCCTGTCATGTAAATCTGAGTTTGCGTGTGCCGAAGTCTTTCCAAAAGACCTTCATCAACATGGCCATCACACTCCCTGCTGCTGCTTTATAGTTAGTGATTGACAAAGTTGGAGAAAGATGGAGGAATGTAGAGGTAAAAGGACAGATGCAGAGGGAGAAAAGTTCTGAAATATTAGATCATATTTCACTTTTAAATCAAAACAAACTATTTTATGTAGCATTAATAAATATTTCCTATTGCAATAAATGTAAAAATGTAATTTATTCCTGTGATAGCAAAGCTGACTTTTCAGCAGCCATTACTCCAAGAAACATTTATTTTTTTATTATTATATTTGTTGAAAACAATGCAGCACAAAATCTTTTTTGTGGTGTAGAAAGTGGTACAGAAACATGTACTGTCTTTGTCGAAAAAAAGTTGTATTTATTGATTTTTGGTAACCCTTGATTGTAGGGTCTCTTTACTAGTTGCATGCCATTTATCAGTAGTAATTATGTGCATATCAATGCATTAGTCTATATGACCTTATTCTACATCCCTAATACTGTACCTAAATTAACTAATATTCAGCAAATTAGGAATTTACTGAGGGGAAGAGCTGTTGTAAATAGTGCATAAATGTTATGTTAGTGTACATACAGTAGTATACAATGTAATTCATTTAACTAAACAAGTTTTTCTATAATGCAAAAATATCTGTTTCAGTTGATCAGGGGATAAAATATGACCAAGACATCTCTTGTGAGGGTTAACTGAGGCAGAAAAATAAATTATGAACTCATAATTCAGCAGCAGTCACAGGGTAAGCGTCTAGAGTAGTTTTCCAAGGCTTACAAATTCAAATATACGAGACATATTATAAGAAACATAAAACCCTCTGTTTTTGACAAAGAGAAGGCTGCTTGTGCTAAACAGCTTTTAACTCGTATTGTTGTTTTTTTTTTCAGATAGGCCGTTCAGCTAGATATTTTTTAAATGTTCTGTATCGGTGGAGGAACTATAAATACAGAAACCGATCCGTGTTTCAGTCCCGGGTGGTACGTTCCCATAAGAGCAGCGCTATAAAATACAAACATTAGCCAGACTGAAATCAATACAAAAGCAGTCATTGACCGACCCACAAGGGGATGCTACAAAATATCAGTAACTGAACGATTATACTCCTGTATTTACCTCTCTTTTTTTTTCTCTCTCTCTCTTTTGCTCTCTCCTGAGACAGCGGAGGTATTGAGATTACGAAGTTCTGGAATCAATAATATAGTCAAACAGTTGATTCACATCTGCGCCTGCCTTTTAAATCTGACAATCTTCGCTTGTATGTGAAATAAATACACAGCTGCTGCAGCATTATGAGCATTTGAGAAAGAAGCAGAACCCAGCTGGACTCTAAAAGCTGAATGACGCACTAAAAACAGAAGAGCTCAGGACAAGTATGTTCTGTATGCAGGTACATCGCTTTTATTCTCTCACTTAAAGTTTACACTGCTTATGAAGTTATGTCAAACTTTGCGTGGGCTACTATACCAGGGATTATGGGTAAAGAACAAAGTAACATGGGTTCACTTCCTTTAGCACAGTGTTGCCGTGGTGATGGATCTGAGTGCCCTTTGGAGAGAATCAAAGGTATAAACACAGTGATATTGTGAAATGTCACAATGACAGTTACGTAATAAATCAATGCTACTCTAGTCTATGTGCTCCCGATCTTGCTTGGCCCTGCTTTGTAACAATAATGCTCAGCAATGGCTTATGTTTTAATTGATCATTGGTAAAGAATCTGTAAAAGAGGGAGAGAATGAATGGAGAGAACAATAATAATGCAGAGCTGTAAGATTCAGAGAGGAGAACATATAAGCAAAACAGAGACTGATTATTTCACAGATGCTTAATTAATAATATTTATGTGCTATGAGGGGGATATAAGGAATTACAGGACGCATTCAGAGTGGTTCTTGTGAAAAATCCTTATTGCAAGCCTAATTTGACTGATTACCCATTTCCCCCCCACATTAATCAGTGGGTTCACCATGCTTTGTGGATAAATACATTTAAACTTGTAAAAATAATATGCACTATATGCAATGGTCATTCAGCTCTTATTTATTTTCTAAAAGCACAAGGTATGTTTAATTTGTCACCTTCTTGGTCGGTTTGTCTCCATACGACTTGATACAGTGTTTCTCATAAGTCTATATGTCAGTGATTCATCTATCTATTTTAAGCTCTTTCTTCCACATGCAACTTCAATGAATAACTTGATGTATTCACTCACCCGTTTTTTCATAGTGCTGGTTGAAAAGTCAACACGAACACTGCATCTGCAATCCATTTCATTTTATCTTTCAGGACTGGATTGTGAGATGCGTAGCAGAATGGAGCCAAAACTGAATATGAGATTGCAGTGGATCGCGAACAGCCACTTTGCTGCTTATTCAAATCTTTCTTTATTTGTTATATTTGCTGTAACCTTTATTTACATCAACCAGGGCCTGAAACGAATGCTAAATATGTGTATTTCAGTTGCAGTAAAGAAAGAAATCCTAACCTTGCAAAATGATTGCAATAATCCCTATAATATTGAATAATACTGTTAAACTTGACTGGGTGGGTTCTAGTGAGCGAATGTGAATATCAAGCTCTTTTAATATGAAATTACAGCATAATGCACTAAATGTTACTATTTGGTAGCTGAAAAGACGTTATGTTACATTACGTTTTGATGAAAAACTACTAAGACAGACATTTTTCTTTGTAATAATAATGTGCACTGATTAATTGTGCATAATAAGACTAGCCGTGTGTAAGTAAATAGGGTCAATTTTGATTTCACATTGACTAATTGATTTTATAAATGAGGTGATATAAAAATATGTCAGAGAAAAGTGTGTCCTTGTGTAAATCTGCACAAGAGTTTTATCCTTGTGGGCACACGAGGGCACATGAACTCACACATGAGGGCTCTAAATTTGAGTGGTGAGATCAAAAAGCTCATTGTAGTGAGTCCTGAAGGCTTTGATGTGCAGCGCGAGCCTCAGATGAGAAAACCAATCGCTGCATGTTGATTACTTTGGTCGAGTCACCCATGTATGCATATGATTTAATGGGACTACATTTTGAAGATGAAAGGGATTTGGAGAAGTGTAATGTAGAACGCTCTACCTTAATACACACCCACAGGGGGCTTTCAGCTCAAATGTGACTTACGCAAACACCCATCGCCGTGATTGACCTGGATCAATCTTACTCCTGAGAAGCTGGAGTCCAGCCAATCGATGCAACAATTAATTACAACTTGATGTGTTTGAAATCAATCCGCCCAAATGCCAAACATGTGTTCACAGCTGGTTTTTAAGTAAAAGCAGGGAAATCAAAGCAGACGTCACACGAGGTAATTTAAGTGAACAAAAACACCATCCATTAATCAGGCTGTCACCTCTCAGGTGACAGAATCAAAAACAATGGATGACGATAATGCATGGCCACTTATGCTGAAGGTCACAAAAATAATAAGTACTAATTTGGCACTATTACAAAGCTACTTAAAAGAGCATTTTCTCTACAGCAAGGATGGGCAACTTTGATACTGACGTATTTTTAACCGTATTATACCAAAGGGCCAGATTACTAATCCACTTACCTTTTACACTGTTTTACACAATTTCCTTTTTACTGAGGGAAATTAAAGTATAATTAATGGAATTTGCTTTCAAAGATTCAATTAAGTATACAACTTGTGCAGTTATGCTAATTCAGAAGGAAAACTTTGTTGTCAGTGCACTGAAATATTACCTCAGCAAGCCACTTCAAACATCCCAATTGCAACAAACAAATGTACAGAGGTTGTTTTTTTATTAGTGGCTTACAGAACATTCTCAAAACAACCTAAGACGGTTAAAAAGGGGCTTATTCAAATGCCTTGTTATTCTAAATGGTACCATAAAATGACCTTTTAAAGACCGTTTTAAAATAACATTTAAAATTTCAAGGCATGAGTCATAAGTATCAATTACTGTATTATATTAATTTAAACAATTATCAATTAATTATTATATTAAATAACAAATAATTATATCTTAGTTTCTGTCAAATATTTAGAATGCATTGGCTTTTTCGTTGACCCACCGGTTCACATTTTAAAAAATATGTAGCAAAAATAGCAGATGGGCTCACTGAAAAAGCAAATACGTTTTTTGCCAGCAGGTTTCACTTTCGTAAATACTGAAATATAATAATTCCCCAGGTAACTGCAATACACGAAGCTGACTTTGAAACGTGCAACGCTTAAGTTTAATCCGTAAACGGAAGACGTTTTAAGGACCCATGGAAACCCTAGGAACATAGTTCAGTGCAAACATTTCTTTCATGCATTTGTCAAAAAGCTTTTGTACCTGTGATTTTTACCTGTGGAATTTGAGGCAAGTGCAACTCTGATGCCGCAGCTGTTTGTGTGATGGCAATTTAAATAAAATACAGATTTCCAAACGCAAAAATATGGGTTATCCCCTTGAACTTAGTAAAAAGATAATCTGTTTATCTCCTTGACTGGAAAATACTGTTTTTGAATTTATTATTTGCTATGAATGTTTACATTAGAGTGCGTGTCCTTCTACGCTGAAATTAATACGGGGAGTGGCTGGAAACTAGCGACCTCTCCTGGTTGGAGATATCTTTACGTTACTTACTTTTCAAATGTTTTAAAATTGATCATCCAAGTCTAATGTGATCCAGTGGGTCGTACTAAAAGACACTGTGGCCTGCCAATTTTCAGCACTGTTTTCGTGCATGGCTCTTTAAATGCAAATGAGCTGCTATTATTTTTCCAGAATAGGTCTGCACCTTTGCAGCTCGTACATCAGATATTCTGCTAAAATGTCTGTTTGGTTTTAATTATCATGTCTGTTGGGCTGAAGTCACGTGTTAGTTGATTTATACCGGGTTATGGGCACCGCCATGTTAGTTCACGCTAAATCTGAGCGGTGGGATTTACAACAGGTAAATTCATCCTCTCCTCCTGAAACACGTTAAAGTAAGTCTCCGGTAAACGGGGAGAAGAGAAGAGTAAACTTTATAGTAACCTACACAATCTGTATATGTTATTAATAAAACATGTCGTCAGATTATATTTGTAAAGATCATTATTGCCGTTTCTATAGACATCAGCGTGTATATTATAAACTATATATGTATGGTTTTGCTAGTACTTATGTGTTTTTAAATGTATGAAACCTACAATTAGCAGTATATGATTGAAAACGCTTCATATTTATGATAAATGTTTTTATGGTACATGGCATGTGAGTACTAAACTAATAATACTGATACTGATGAAACTAATAATTCTCTTTCATGTCTCATTGTGCTTAAATTGTCAAATACAAAGAAGTTTGTTAATAACACATACAAGTTACAAAAACAGTCAGTTACGTCTGTAAAAATAAACACCTGAGAAAGAAACTGCATGCTTATATTCGATCTGTGTGGCTGCAGCGTAATATACAGTAAATAAATCAATACATCCACTGCTCTCTTGTCTCCTCTGAGGGTGGGACTCTAAATAGTGTTCTGCGCTCGGCAGTGCAGTCAAACACAGAATAGTTAGATGCTTTTCTTAAACATTCGCTATGGCAAAAAAGGCTGAACCATGGGTGTACAGTAAACGTGTAGATTTGGGGTGGTAATATTACAATAAGGAATTACACGTCCCTTTCTATATAACCAAGGGAGTGAGCTTGTTTTTCATAAGCTTGCATAGAAAGACTTACCAATGTTTAAACTAGAAAAAAAAAACATAGGTGATGTAGGCAGCACTAGGCCACAGAACCTCCAAATTAATTTAACAAAAAAGAGAGATGAGGAGAGACCGTTAAAAAAAAACATATCCCAGGTAGCATTTCTAAATAAACAGGAACCCAGCAGATGATATTTGCAACAGAAGTAAAAGGCAAACTTGAAGAAGGATGGTAATTGAGATGGGGGTTTGACTAGGGATTGAAGCTGCTGGAGAGGAATACATCCTGAGATATGCATACAAATAAACTACGCATACAAATATAACAAAATATTCATTATTCAGAGCCATAGATGTCTGGGTACTCTCCCCGCTGGCAGCTCTGCAGTTAGTATGCTAATATCTTGTGAAATACCAAACAAACACATTTTCTCTTCATTCAGTCACCTGACGCTCTGTTTGCGAATTGAGTCAGCCACCCTCGTAGTGAAGAGTGAATCCTCACTGTTTTCTGATCCTGATAATAATCAAATATTTATTTTTTTCACTTGTGGTTGGAATGGTGGAAACCTATATGTATGTATGGCATGGCACCCTACCAAGTTTTCCTCTCTTCTTAAGTAATTTTTCTTCTATGGAAAGCACTAAATATTTGGCAGTGTCTCTTTCCCCAGGCATCGCTTCTCGGCAGGCATCACACGAGGCAGTATTCAGTTGAAGTGCCAAGCACGGAAGAACGGAATAGTTTTTTTTCTCTTTCTCTCTCGCGCTCTTTCATGACGTTCCAAGCGCTCCTGTCTTTTCTTTTTTTTCATCACAGGCCTTGAGGGTTTACACGGCTCAGAGGCATTAAAACGTTTCCTGAATGTTCACTGACGTATGTGCAACTACGGCTTTGAAAACAAGAAACAAGTACAAAAGCAATCAGGAGCCAAACAGGGTTTAAAGCATGACGGCAGACATACCGCTGCTCATATGCTGTTTAAAATTATTTACTACAGCTCAGCTGATTTGCTGTTTTTTTAGAAAACCTGTTGCTTGCTGTTTGCTATTCAGCCGTGCAGCTGAGTTGTGCCAGGTATGGTGTCAAGTCTAGTATAGCAGGAGTGATAATATCTCAATCAGTGAAGAAAAGTGTTTTGAACTTTTGAACATACAGTGAGTTCTAAAAGTCTTAAGTGTGCTGCTCTAAGAGTACTCATGTCGTTAGCTACTTTTTCTTAAATTGCATTGAGAGTAAGTAGTTTATTGTACTTTAACCACTTTAAATTGAGTCATCTGTGGCTTGGAAAGCTGCAGTTTCAAAGTAGCTTCCTAAACCCCACACTAGAACAATCAAACAGAATTTCTTTCCCACACACACACACAAATTTACATTCACATTTTCTATCCGCTGCAAGTTCGCAAGCAGACAAGAGAATCTAATCATTTTGCAGGGAAACAATAATTGAATCCTGTTAGCAGGAGAGGCTGGCAAATGGCTGCTCTTAGCGCTGATTTGATTCATTTATTCAGAGCCTAGCATGCTAAACCACAACCGCAGGAAAACAACATAGGTAAACAATATCAAAACCAAGAGGGGCTGATACTGGCAAACCAGAAAAATCTAATAAGACAAACAATTGCACTGTTAAATTATATTGAACACGTTTACATGCACAGCAATATGCTAATAACTACCAAAAATGCAACTCTTTTTATTGTTTTACATGCAAATAAATAACCTGGTGACACAAGTGAAGCATTAAAAACTTGGTTCGTTCACCCCCCAAAAATTCAATTGTCATTTAATTACTTACCCTCATGTTGTTCCAAACCCGTAAGACCTTCAATCATCTTCCGAACACAAATGAAGATATTTTTTTGATAAAATCTGAGAGCTCTCTGACTCTCTATAGACAGCAATGCCACCTCAATGTTTCCAGGTCCAGAATCGTTGCAAGAACATCATGATTTATTCAGCAATTCTCTTTCCAGAGTTGCTGTCTTCTGCCATCCACTAAACGTAAAAAAAGGAAGAAATACATTTTCTTTTTTATTGTTTTCTTTGCTCACAAAAAGTGTTATTGTGGCTTCGTAAAACTATGGTTGAACTCCTGATGCCCTTGCCACGTTTTTAGACTTGGGAACATGACAGTTGTTCTGCACAAGAACAAGTCCTCCTCTCTATCAAGCTGTAATAATTGAAATACAGTTACCTTTTCAACCTCCAGTGATTTATGAAAATACAATAGTTGAGATGATTATTGTGACACATTCTGCCCCCTTTCTGGTCTGCTGGTCCTCAATAAAAGCCAAACTTCACATGCAAATAGAAAAGACATTGTGTTCCTCAGGAGGTTTCTGTGTACGTACTTTGACATGGAACAGAACACGGACAAGCTAAGTTTTAGCACTTAAAGCTGCCTCCTAATTTGTCAAATACATGAAAAAATGTCAAATTGTGCGCTTGGTGATTTTTTTTTTTTTTTTTTTTTTTTACATAAACCATTGTTGGTTGTAAGTGAACATAAACAGTTATGTGTAACAAAATATGTGTACAACTATAAATTGGATCTGTGCAGCTGTGACCACAGGGTAATATTCCTGCAGTCCACTGTGAGAGTTATGTTAGTCAAACAACAAAAGATGACTGAACGATTTTTTGTAGCTTTAAGAAGTTTAATTTTACATTTGATTGTTTATTTTCTGTAAAAGGTTGTTAGCTTCTGAATAAATGTGATTACAATACTGACCAAAATATATTGGATTATGATATTTGAAGATGCATTTACAAATGCAGTAAGAATGCTTTTCTCTCAGAGAGTTAGAGATTTATAGTTAAAGAAGTTAACAGAATGCAAAAAGTCAATGTTTGTTGTTTAGTGCTGTTCAGCGTTTACTTGGGAATCGTTTCTATAATCCAGCCTGATCAGGAGTTTCAAATGAGCAGAAATAAATACAAAGGACAGCCTGAATTTCCGTACTGGTCCGGGTTGGTGGGCCAGCACGCCAATTCATTTTGTCCATGGACACAATCTCATCAGCACAGAACAGAACTACCACTGGTGATTCCTCAGGAGATTTTAACAATGAGGCATCTTCAATTACGAATGATTCATTGATTCACAACAATTATTCAAGAAAAGGTACCGAACGTAATTTGCACTACAAACGTGTTTTCAAGCTTCCATGCTGCACAGGAACGTCTCTCTGCAGTCAAGTAGCCCTCCTACAGAATAATTAAAATAGTGGGATGCAGGTGAGAACAGGCGATGAGAGTGAGAGAGCGAGGGAGTGATCAAGAGAGAGAGTTATATAACTTCTGTATATGTCACCATATTCATGTTTTATTCTTCCAGCGAGAGAGAGATGGGGAGTTCCCCACCAACCACAGCCTTCATCCTCTTCATCTTTACAAGAACAGGGGAAAAATAACAGAGTTTTTTTAGTGTAATGTAATGTTCAGTTCTGAATTGTTTTTAGTTACGGCTTTTCAGAAGGTTTCTAAAGGTCACGTGTATCTCCACCACGTGCAAAGGACTTACATTTAAAGTCAACATAAAATGGCATTTGCAACCCATTTCAATGACTTGATTTATTCACTGGGAAGTTACTGGATCTTGAAAGCTGTGGCCTATTTTGATGAATGACTGAAATGTGTATTAAGAAAGTCAACAGGGTCAATTTTGATGTCATGTTGACTTCATAGGTGAAAACATGATCAGTAGACTGAGATCTTGTATTATCATTATATCCGTGAGCGGGGCACTTAACCTCAGGGAGACTGTCCCGTGGAAAGTGTACCGTAAGCTGCTTTGGATGAGAAAACATCTGCTAAACGACCAATAACCGATAGCTGTGGTCACTGGGACTAAACCAAAATGAATGAGTACAAAGGATCCAATAACAAACACTTAGCTTTGACCTTTTCACCCTTTTCATCAAAGCCATTGTGCAGCATTCAATCAAACAGGCAGACCTGAAAAAGCTTCTTTAGTGCTCTGCATGGAAATTCATTCAAAGTCAGAAACTCGCAGCAACTTAACAACAGCTTTTAAGAAGACAATTCTGCTGTGATGGAAATAATCTGCATGGCAAGAGGCTCTTGTCTTAATTAAATGCACTAGCGTGCTTCAACACGACTCTGTTCTTCAGGTGTTTGTGGGTGAGAGGAAAACGAAGGCAATAATGTGTGTGATTGAGTGGTTTTCTATGGGAATGAAGGGGTGGCAGCGAGGCTTTTATTCCGTGTTGCATGCAGAAGCTATTGTTTTATTCACGCATGCATATAAGGTCTTGAAGGACTATAAAATTGTCAGAAACTGTCATGATTTCATGATTAAATATGCATATTCACATGTATTCAGGTTAAACGTCTAGAAAATGTAATAATAGCATTTTGCTTTTTCATGACTAGTAGATTAGTTCAGGCTTTATAAATTACATAATTCATGATATTTATAAAAAAAATGTGTGTGTGTGTGTGTGTATGTATA
>JAUMHP010000044.1:9700976-9711075 GCA_032361065.1 Enteromius trimaculatus | reverse complement strand
TATATATAATTTTTCTTTTTTGGCATAAATATCATGAATTATGTAATTTATAAATTACATAATTAATTTATAATTATTTATTCGCCTGAGTACCGGACCGGACTGATTTCCGTCACAGGTGTCATGCATTATCTCCCCTATTTAAGGCTGGGATTCGGATGTATGCGTGAGCGTTTATTCTTGTGTTTGCTTTCCTGTGTTTCACCCTTGGATTGTTTATCTCGTCTATGATTCTTGCCGCCTGCCCTGACCTATTTTGGCTGTTTATAGAGTACAAATCTGTGGATTTTGACCTTGCTTGTCTCACGTTTTGGAATAAAACCCTGCACATGGATCCTTACATATAATATGTAATGTTTTATATACTGTATATAAAAATTTTCTCACCAATGCTGCATTTATTTGATCCAAAATGCAGCAAAAGCAGTAATATTGTGATTATTATTATTATTATTATTATTATGTAAAATTACTGCTTTCTATTTGAATATACCACCAGTCAAAAGTTTGGAGGGGTGTGGTTCACAAAAATGACGTTCAGTTCGATACGACACAGTGGTGTCATGGTTTTCAATACAGCAAAAATAAATAACTTTTTTACACTTTTATTATAAAAACTAACATAAAAGTATTATCTTTTTTTTGGTTCATTTTTTTTTCTTTCCTTTTAGTTTTGAAAAACTATGGAGCTATACTTCACATATCTTCTGGGGTTTATTCTTATAAGCAAATAAAACAAAACCTCCTTTTATAACCAAAAACAAATGCTCCTTATAAAAAATGAAATGTAATATTGTAGTTGTTATAAACTAATAGAAAGGAAAGAACAATTTATTTTTAAATGGAACTCCGTTTCAATCCATTTTATGTTGTTTTTTTTAAGTTCAGAAAAATGAGTGTCCACATTTTCTTCAAACAGCACAGATCGTGTCTTCAACACATGGGCCGCTGTTACCGAACGATTGTTTTGCCCTGTTCGAATTTGTAGGAAATGCCTACCTGAATACCGGGGGGATAATTTGTAATGTGCGTGTTTCTAGGCTTCGTCTGTTTGGGGGTGGGAGGGGCAGACAGCACGTTGTTTGGGTTTACGAAGCAACAACTGACTGACAATCAGTTTCACATGCAGTTGTGCAAATAGAATTGACTACAGGTGGAAATATAGGCAATTAGAAAGACACCCCCAATAAAGGAGTGGTTCTGCAGGTGGTGACCACAGACCACTTCTCAGTTCCTATTTCTGGCTGATGTTTTGGTCACTTTAGTATGCTGGCGGTGCTTTCACTCTAGTGGTAACATGAGACTGAGTCTACGACCCACACAAGTGGCTCAGGTAGTGTAGCTCATTCAGGATGGCACATCAACGCGAGCTGTGGCAAAAAGGTTTGCTGTGTCTGTCAGCGTAGTGTCCAGAGCCTGGAAGGCGCTACCAGGAGACAGATCAGAAGATGTGGAGGAGGCCATAGGAGGGCAACAACCCAGCAGCAGGACCACTACCTCCGCCTTTGTGCAAGAAGGAACAGGAGGAGCCCTGCCATTATGAGGGTCAATATCCACATGTGGCTGGAGAGTGTCAGCAGTTTCTGCAAGATGAAGGCATTGATGCTATGGACTGACCCGCCCATTCCCCAGACCTGAATCCAATTGAGCACATGTGGAACATCATGTCTAGCTCCATCCACCAGCACCACGTTGCACCACAGACTGTCCAGGAGTTGGGAGATGCTTTAGTCCAGGTCTGGGAGGAGATACCTTAGGAGACCATCCGCCACCTCATCAGGAGCATGCCCAGGCGTTGTAGGGAGGTCATACAGACACGTGGAGGCCACACATCACTGACCCTCATTTTGACTTGTTTTAAGAACATTACATCAAAGTTGGATCAGCCTGTAGTGTGTTTTTCCACTTCAATTTTGAGTTTGACTCCAAATCCAGATCTCCATGGGTTAATAAGTTTGATTTCCATTGTTCTTTACATAGTTGAATGTGCTGACAACAAAATATCACAAAAATTATCAAAGTATTTAATAAGAACTAGATCGAAGATTTGTTATTTTAGTGTTCCCTTTATTTTTTTGAGTGGTGTATAATTTTTTTTTTTAAGTTTTTAAAAACCCATATGAAACCAACATGAATAACAGATCGTATTTCTACTTGGCACATGTGTTTGGCACATGATGCAATAGCTTTCCAGTATCTATCAAACAACTCACAGTGCCAGTAAACCACAAGACATGGACATACCATGCCATATTGGTTTATCTACCATGCAAAATTGTTTCTTGGGTGTTCTAGAGTTGCTGAAAATAGCGACTGCCTCACTTGCTCTGTGTTTTTTCTGTGCCATTTCAGCTTATTGTCGTTCACAACAGTGCTCCCATCTCATTAAAACAGCTGCGATCAGCACGTCCTCCCTGGTCTTCTAAACAAAATATTTGTAAGAAAAATGAAGGGAGGAATGACAGGCACGGCCAAGCAGCAGCGATCACTTCCTGAGCCTGGCATAATGAGTGAGGGGCAAAGGGTTGCGTCAGTACCTCGAGCCCTCGGGTTCAAATGCTCTGCCTTTCTCATCTGTAGAACAGGACGCTGGGAGCTGACAGGAGCTAATCGCCAGTGCATTAGCATATACTAATTACACTGTTTCTGTAATGGCTGCAGAGATGGGCTGAACCACTGGAGCAAGCCGTGCTGAAGCTAATTTCAGCGTTCTGTGTCCTGCGAGGCTCGTCCGAAAACAGCCTTCCCCAGAAAGGCAAAATGTTCTTCATAAATACACATATTGAAACCGAAACTGGAGGTTCATTTGAATTTGCTATTTTCAGAATCCAAATCACTGCATGCAGTGTGTGATTTTCTAAAGTAAAAACCTGTAGCGTTTCTAAAGAATATTCTGTATTATTATTCTACAGGAACAATAAACACAGTATGGACAGTCTAACATTTAATGAGTCGGATATGCACAAAAATCAGATTTGGTCTCACAGTCTGAACAAGACATTAATTAGCATCCAGATCACTGGAAAATACAAAATATGCCCACAACAATTTACAATAGTGATCTGGTCATCATGAACATCCATCAGGACCACTAAAAGCAGAATAGATTCTGATTGGCTGTTCTGAAAGTGACTCGGTATATTGTTTAGCTATGTCATTACTGTTATACCCAATTCTTATAAAATCAGAACAATTATTCAAACTTTACAGCTGTCATTACTATCATCTTTGGTGCTTTTAGACTTTTATTTAAATGAAGAATCAGTTTCATGTCCAAACGATTTTTATAAGTGGATGCAGGGCATGAATGCAGTGCACTTGCAGGTTTTCGCTGACGAGCCGAGCCGGTGTCAGCGCGACCTCAGAGTCGTGGCACAAAAGTGTAACATCTCCGTTCCCTCCTTCAGGGAATGTGGGTTACATTCGTAACCGTCCTCTCTCCCGCGGGGGTCTGTTCGTTAACTGGTGTTCCTGGTGGACCCACAGAGATTCATGATCGCAGTGGTGCTTCCTTTCCTGCAAAAGAAGTTGGAGCGCAGGCTGTCCCTTTTGACTCTCAAAGTGTATGTTGCTGGCATAGCTGCATATCAAGATGCAGTGGAGGGTGCATCCCTCGGGAAGCACAAACTCATCATAATGTTCCTCAGAGGTGCGCGTTGGGTTAATCCCTCGAGACCACAACTCATACCCCCTTCAGACTAATCTAAAATATCTAACGCTGCGTCAGCGCTCCTGAACCATCAACCAGCACGTGCTTGTGGTTCAGCATCGGTTGAAAGCGACGCAGGGCCAGAAACACAGCTAACAACTCGAGGTAATTGATATGCCCAAGTCGTCGAATGCCTGTCCAGGGGTCTGAAGCTACCTGCCCGTCGCACACAGCACCCCAGTTCGTGGAGGAGGCATCCGTGTTGACCACGACATGCCTGGACACCTGTCCTAGGGACACTCCCCGCCCGTAGGAAGGCAGGGTTGGACCACATGCTGAATAGGCGCAACACTGCGGGGATACGCAAATCCGAAGTGTGCCACGGTGCCATGCCCATCTCGGGATTTGATCGTGTAACCATATGGTCTCATATGAAGCAAGCCCAGCGGCGTGACCACGGCTGCAGCTGCCATATGCCCCAGAAGCCTGAATCCTGGCTCCGGATGCATGTTAGTATGCGCTTTGGAGTGAACATTTTGACAGCCTGAGAAAAACCCTCACCTCATCTCGGCTGGAGGGTAAGGTTCGATTGCATCCTTCACCAGTAGGACTGCAAGCTCCGCATGCAGGACGGCGGCATCGCAGAGGGACAGGGAAGCGTTATCCAGGCTCCCAGCCGAGTCGCAAGGGGAATCAAGGGAACGTTGACCCCCGCGCCAGCGGTGGGGCAGCCTGTAGGGGGACTGGGGTAGGGACTGATCCCAGAAGTTTGAACATCCTGTAGAAAAGTCTGGCTGCTCTGGGTCAGTATCTGAGGAGACAAAAACATTGGGTCAGATGGGAACCTCAAGGTGTGAGAAATTGCTCTTTCTGGGGTACCGCCGACCCGTGGGCCGACAGCAGCTGAGTGCCCAGAAGCTCCCGGCCCTCTTCAGGGAGTGGGGATGGAGATGTCCCCCCCCCCCCCCGAAGAGCAACCCCCAAAACCTCTGGGTTACCCGTGTCAGGGACGCTTCGCAGCACTAGGGGACTGGCAGGCCCTCCTGGCTGGCTGTGCACATCACCTGAGCAAGGGCACGCGGCGACCTACATCATCCGGAGTTCTTTCATCGTCACTTGATCAGGACCGATCTGGTGATGCTGTTTTAATGCCTTAGACTGGTAGACCTGCAGCGTTGCCATAGCATGCGAGGCGGTGGCAGCCTGCCAGGCAGCACAATAAGCCTGGCCCGTGAGAGCGGATGAAAGCCTACATCCCTGGGACGGGAGCGTTGACTGGCCCCGCCAGGCCGAAGCACCGCTCAGGCATAAATGCACAGCGACAGCACGTATCCCCTGTAATAATTGCAAATCTTCTAGTTTACTTATTTATAGCAACTTATTAATCTAATATTTGGTACAACTTATATTTAGGAACCAGAATATCAAAGATTTTTGGGTAAACTCTTTTCAGCTTGGGTAAACGACCAATAACTGTGATGGTGACTGGTCGTTGGGGCTAAACCTCCAATGCACTAAACCGCAGTGCATTAAAATCACTTAGAACACATAAGCAATCACTTAAGTTGCAGAACCTCCTAAAACTGGATGGAAAACATTAACAAACCTGTAGCAACAACCAACATCATGGCAGCGATTTTATTTATTTATTTTTTTATCTGGACAAGCGCCACTCAGATTCTCTTTATAGGAAATATTGATGGTTTTGTTGGTCTGTGAAAAAACGATAAGCTTTCCTGAAAATCCTTGGATAAGCGCACATATCTGTGATTCACTAAAAGTGTTAGTGTTTTTTTCCAGTTGTTGTTTTTGAGACACAAAAACAGTTTGAAGGATAAGAAGCGTATTGGGCGATGATGTAGATAATTCAGCCTTCATATCTGTCTCCGCGCTTACAGACAGACACAAAAACACATTCTGCGTAGCTTTCAAATTACACTAGATGAAAGACTTGCTTTGGTGATGTGGGAAAACAACTTTTAGTGAGGAAGAGAAAAATATGGTTTTAGCCTTTTAGCCTTAATCGTAGCCTGTGTTTGTGTGATGGGTAGCATTGCGTGGGAGGAAGTTCACAGCCGGTCCGTCACGATCACTGAATACAATTGCTACACATGGGCTCGTACTGCAACACACACACAGACCTTCTTGAGCCAAGGAAACAATGTATAACCCCAAGGGCAAAGGAAGCAATTGAGAAAATCTCAAATCCAAATCATTTTCCTCCTCTCCGGTCTCCCACGGTAACCAGAGGCCAGTCCCTGGTGTCTGATTGGCTGACAGGTTTTAAAGGATGGAGTTGAGGTCAGACAGGAGACACAATTACTCGGTACATCTGACCTACTGTGTTTCTGCTCTTTATTACCTTTTCATTCACATCCCTCATCCACCTTCCGTCCCTCTCTGGTTCTCTATCATAGGTTTAGTGTACCACAGAGAGCCGCAGCATCTCAAATCTCAGGCTGTTTACTCTGTTGCTATGGAGACGGTTCTCTCTCGGTCCGTCTCTCAGTGTGCTTGACCCGTCCCTGTGCTCCATCTGAGGGAGAACTTGCAGATGACAAAATCTTTCTCTTCTTTACACTCAGATTATTCCCCAAGGCTTACACTGATGGAAACATCTCTACAGGAAGATGATGATTAAGGTAAAGGTGAGAAGGATGAATGAATAAACAGAGTGTAGAGTGGAAAATCTTGCAGCATATTTCAGAAATGTAAAGCCTTTCAGAAAAACTAAGCTGAATATAAAACCGTGCTATCCATCAGTGCTCATGATGTCTCCTGGGACTCAACACGCACAAGTGTTTGTCTAAAAGAACGGAACACTCTGACAACCTCTGATATGTTTATTTATAAGAAACAATTTGAAAATCAAACAAATAAAGCTGATAATTAAAAAGAAGCCCCTAAGAGACCATGTATTAGCATTGTTTTTCTGTTGTTTTATTGTGAGCATGACTTATGATTTTAACATAAAACTGTTTTCTCAATCACAACTCTATTTTACTATCACTTTCATACATGCTTCTCAAGATTTCGACATGACATAGAAATTGGTCAAGGTCTTGATTTCTTGTCTTGACAAGCTTTCCCCTTATGATCTGAATCTTTTTTTTATTCTTGCATTAAATCGAAAGCACCATTTAGTTACTTGTTACCAGATCTGTAATTCTAAACATTTCCTCACAAAAGTACATTACATATATACGTAAATGATACATTTAGGTATTGAAAAAATTGTTAGGTATTACAAAACATAGTTGCAACACACCTTTGTGGCAAACAGACCCACCTTGTTTTTACATGCATACATAATTTAAGCAATTTATTATATATAACATTTTAAATAAAAAAGTTAAATAAACATATCAGAGGTTGTCAGAGTGTTCCGTTCTTTTAGACAAACACTTGTGCGTGTTGAGTCCCAGGAGACATCATGAGCACTGATGGATAGCACGGTTTTATATTCAGCTTAGTTTTTCTGAAAGGCTTTACATTTCTGAAATATGCTGCAAGATTTTCCACTCTACACTCTGTTTATTCATTCATCCTTCTCACCTTTACCTTTTTTTTTTCTTTTGTCTAAATTTCAAAATAAGTTGTTTTCTTGTGGTCTCTACATGCTTTCAGTATTTTTGTGAGAATTTAACTTTTTAAAAAAAATTTTTTTTATCCAAATATCACAACTCACCTTCAAAATTATTATTATCATATACAATATATATGATCATTCAGTCATAACATTTACTTTTTCAACTTTTCAGATTAGAAAAGCATCTCAACATTTTTTTATATTCTTGACGTTTTGTTTTTTCATGATATCAATTTCCTTGTTGTCTAATTATATTATTTTTCTTGTGCTCTCAACTTACAGTAAGCTGTCCTGGTCTCAACTTAATTCTCTTAATTTTTTTGACATGTTTTCCCAGTCTCAACTTAATTTTGTTGATCTCAACACCCCTGCTTGAGACACAACTTGATTTTCTTATTTTGACATTTTTTGGGCTAGATCTCTACAAATTGAAGGTTGTGTTCTTAAAAGATATCAGCGTTTCTTGTGATCTCGACATAAATTGTTTTTCTCATTATCTTGACAGAAACTTGTTTTCCTGACATCTAGACGTAAATATTTTCCATGATCTCGACACAAAAACTCATCGGCGTAACTCTTAAAAAAATGAATCGCTGGGTCCCAGGAGGACAAACAAAATTGAATTCAGATCCAGACAGAAGTGCTTCTTCTCCCTTACTCCCAGGTCTTGATGGGAAATGCAAGTTGAGAAAAAGAGAGATGGAAGAGGATGTCTGTTCTGTGTATTCATGACGAGTGTTAATCTCTTAAAATGCTTCAATGTAGATTAAATGTGTCTGCTCACTGCGAGCTGACAGCCCTCTGATACCTGCAAGCAAACCTCGATTTTGTGAGCCTCATTATTTAAATTGTGTATGTAATTATTCACAGTTAACGTGTCAAAGTTCTGTCACATGGAGCAGACTTTCCCTTTAATGCTATCTCTTTCTTACTGTTTCTCAGAGGAGAGTTTGAATGTTGTAAAGCGTCCCTGTGTGAATAATACTGGCACCAAGAGACCTCAAAATCTAATCTCATCTCACACACACAACACGTTATTAAGGATAAGACAAGGTCAACTTGCCGTCTTAATAGATACCAACAATAGCAATTACGTGGGTTACAAAGCAGACAATGGTGTGTCTGAGTGGACCTGGCCAGGTCCCAAGTATATGTGTGTGTGTAAATTGCAGTGCAGTCTTTTATTCTTGTATGTGCATATGCTGGATTTACAGTTGATAATCCACGTATAGAGTTGAATTCTTATAAAGTTGAATCAACCTTGGAAGGTGTACCTTTCTTGATTTATTCTTGCATTAAATCGAAAGCACCATTTAGTTACTTGTTATCAGATCTGTAATTCTAAACATTTCCTCACAAAAGTACATTACATATATACGTAAATGATACATTTAGGTAATGAAAAAATTGTTAGGTATTACAAAACATTGTGGCAAACAGACCCACCTTGTTTTTACATGCATACATAATTTAAGCTATTTATTATATATAACATTTAAACAAAAAAGTGAAATGCTTGGCATTTGATTAAATGAACAGTTCAAAGTTTTTCATTTCCTATTTGAACAATTGCTGTTCACATGGAACAAATTAGAATTTGATAAATACTTAATAAAAATGCGTTCAAAACCGTATTGCCTCCAGCTATTTCTCCAAAAAAGCTGATAACACTACTAGCCAGTAACTACTTACATTATTCTCTTACACGTAATGCAGTTACATCAGTGATTACGGTGATCTCATCTGTAATAATAGTCATAATGTAACATTATTATATCTGATAGAATCTCAAATTGACACATCTCCATCATGTCCTGCGATTAAGCTTTGCAATATCCGCAGTATAATTTCATCAGAACCACTGAGTGCTATAAAAGCATATGAATCTGCCGATGACCTTCATTAGCATTTTAATAGTAGTGTCACAAATATAATGTTTTAAAGAAGTTAGTGAGGATTACCCCCCCACCCAACCCCCGCAGCCTGCCACATTTATGGTTATCCAGACATAGTTATGATTTAGATAATTTCATGATGATAGGTCAAACCCTTTCCTTTTTTCTCTTTTTCGGTCGCTCTCACACACTCAGACTTCAATAAAATGTCTAACTGCATAGGCTCCACTCTTGCCTGTGTAATTGGAATCAATAATTCATTTTCCTTCTCTGTTAGCCTCTCATTCAAACGTTCTTCATGCGTTTTAGAGAATGTAGAATCTGTTCGGGAGCAGCGTAATTGAAGAGAGTTTTTTTTTTTTTTTTATTTATAATATAATATTAAACTTTTGTAAGAATGTGGCAGCTATACTCCTGTAATTATAGCGGAGTTTAGTCAGAAGCTGTTTCATGGGTCTCTTTCAATTGTAGCGTTTTGTTAATCCCTATTTGACACATAACACAGAGGGATGAAAGGTGGGCTGAGTCCTAATCTTATTCATGGTGCATTAGCGAAAAAACGCCCTGAAATGACCTGTTCTGGCGGTCTGCAAATAAAACAATATTTAAAGGATTACAGATGTGTTTAATGACACCTTGGAAAGGATTTAGGTGTCATTTCATCATTATTGTGACAAAAATCTATATAGATCATCATAACCTCTTTTTATATGAGTAAAATTCTTTTTTCCCCATTTTATCAAGCCTGTGAAATAAGACTTTCTGACACAAAATTAAAGTATGTTTCACCATACTTTATATAGTAGGGCCATATGAAACCTTCTATTTTTTTTTCCTGTCTTAATTTTTATAATAATACGCAAACTCCTAACTTCCCTGAATTTGCCCCAATTTTATATGTCCCTTTGTTGGCAAATTTAAGATAATTTACTTTATTATAAATTTTTATAGTAAAAAAAATGACAA
>JAUMHP010000044.1:9624594-9700926 GCA_032361065.1 Enteromius trimaculatus | reverse complement strand
TCATGTCAATTTTAATGATTATTTTTGTCATGTCTAATTAATTGAAATTATGAAAATGACAATTTATTACACAAATTAATGGTTTCATTACATTTAAATAATGTAAATTTAATTTTAATAATTTAATATTTATTTATTTAAATAATTTTAAATTACTGTGTTGTATATTATATATTTATATATTTTCCTGGTGAATAAATTCTGTTTTTTTTCCTGATAAATATATCTTTAAAGGTAATGTTATTTAATTAATAGTAGTAGTTCTATCATTACATTTAAGTACTACTACAATTTCTTTAAGTTAAACTAAACTTTATTTTGACGGGTTGCTTTGAAGAATTTAAACTTTTTTTTTTTGTTTGTATATGTATAACAGTAGTTTTTCTCAAAAGAAACAGTAAAATGCTTATAAAGTGACTCTTAGAGTGTTCCTTAAACCATTGTCCCACATGCTATGCTAATCACTGACACTAGTTTTCTGTATTAAATAAATAATAAGGCTCTAATGTCATTTTAAAAGGTTGTACATGGATCTCAACAACTAACACATAAATGTACAAAGATCTTAACATCACAACACAAAAAGCACCAGACAAAAATGGCAAAAACAACCAACGTTTCTACAAAATGTCAGCAAAGCAATCCTATAACAGTAAATGCATAAATTTTTCATAATGCAGCACATGCTGGAAACTGACAAACCATTAACATTTCTTCAATATAGTTCTGTTATGCTATAAATGAATGTTATGGTCTTCTAAAAGTCCCGGCTGTCGGGCTGCTATCCTGTATCATCTGTGTCTAGGTTCATCTGGCATTGAGTCTGAGTGGAGTCTCAATCCACACACCTCAGATGGCTCGCAACTTAACATAGAAGTGAGTTTGTGAGTGTGTGGCAAAGAGCATTCATGCTAATCAATCAGGGCAGGCATTTCGCACCTCTGTCTACCAAGAAAATTTTTCATACGAGGCTTGAAACGGTTCGATAAGTGTCTGTGGAAGTAGCAATATGTAGACTAGACTTGGAGGACAAATAAATCAATGAAGCCTGATAGCACTGACAGGAAAGACAGAAACATAGAGAGAAAGATTAAATAGATTGAGAGAAGACAATGGTTTGCATGAAGCATAATCACCTGCTGTGCTATTACTTAGAAATGTATATTCATAGATTTTTTTTTTTTTTTTATCTAGAAAGGTGAAGTTCAAGTCTACTTAACATCAGTTTGAATACTAATTTGTACGTTTTAAGGTACAAATATGCACCTTTTAGTGATTTAATAAGGTGCAACGGTGGTCCTTTTCCTCCCATCTAAGAAAAAAATTAATACATTTAAATATATCATTGACATCATTCACCTTTAAATATATAGATATGATATAAAGTCTATCAAAGAAGTGTCTGTGCCCGTTTCTCCTGAGAGAGGTGAAGAATATTGCTTCTGGAGAGGAAGGCAAAATTAAAGCCACATTAAGATGACGATAAATCTACTGGTTAAAAACAGAGCTGGAGTCAGACATAGTGGGCGGAATAGATTTTCAGGCATGACGACAGTCGCTGCCAATCGCAGCGCAGAGATGTGACAGAAAGCAAACCAGGCGGCAGAGTGGCTCTCCCACACTTCACCTGTACAGTCTCTCCATGAACAAACTTTAAGCCATTGATCGCTCATAAACCCACCAGCTGACAAGCAGATGGAGACCATGATACTGAAGAGAAGGCGGTCCTGGGAGTACGACAACTACTGTACGTGAGAAAGCAATGGACACGCGTACGAACGCCTGACCTTACACACATCCTGTTGCTCTTTATCTCCAATCAAAGCACAGGCCTTGCGTAGGTGTGCGTGTGCGTAATTAGAGGCTCTTTGCTGTCAGAGCGTCCTGTGGCAAAACAGACAGCTGCATTAGATGGGCTATGAGCCCCTACTCCACACTCTCACACTCCTTCATATGACACACTAATTAAGAGCTGCATATAATAAGGCAGAGAGAGGGAGGCACCGGGATAGAGAGCGGTCGAAAGACGCAAAGACAGATTTGTTGGAGAGGATGCACAATTGCACAAGCCCAGCATCAACTGCAGCCCTCTCCCCTGGGGAAGTGACACAGAAAGATGGTCCAATATCATTTCCTGTTCTCAATATAGTGCATTACCTCAACAGTTCTCAATTTTATATCCATACACTATAAATTATAGTGTAAAACCAGTCCTCTGTAATACTGACTTATCAGGCCAGATTTTGTAATTTTTGTTTTTCTCCTTGAGGCATCATCGGTGTTCTTTCTTGCGTACGTAGCCAACTTTGGAATTCTGGGTAACTTGCCTGCTCTTATTGGATGATCGTAACGATATTTGCACTTTTTCAGCTTTTAAGGTCACAGTGCACAAAGTGCACTGCATAAAACGTTCCTTTTGTGTTAATAAGTGAGCATTTCCACCTCAGTCCTGCGCTAACCCCACATCTGACCCTTAGGGGTAAAAATCTTGCCCGATTCACTCGACTTGATCTCAACAGATTACATTATCCAAGCCTATGAGGCCACACACAGAGTTCAGAAAATCTCCAATGAGTCACAGATTGTCTGAGTGTGTACGTGCGTGACGCCCCAAGGGTTTAAAGCAAAAGTCACCTTTTTTGTCTCACATGGTTTAGCGGGGCAGGCGAGGACGTGCTTTGCTGCTTTAACAGAAATCACAAACACCCCAGCGCCAAAAGTTATTATTCTCAAAGTCTGCTCGGTGCTGAGCAAGCTACATTTATCCTATATTTCATCAGAACACACATACACACAGTTTGAGACCACGCCAAATTGTGCACTCTGCTGTTTAAGTTGGTTTACCCTGAATGCACCCGAGAGGCAGGACAGAGGAAGCACATTAAAAACTGCAGAGTGACAGCAGCTGAGAATTACCTCAGTGTGAGGCAAAGTCTCTCTCGCTCTCTTCTACTCGCACACAATTGCCATAGGCCTTCCATTTGGAGTCCAGAAGACTGTGGGTAATTCATTAGTAGAGTTATTATCACAGTGCTGAGAGAGATTTTACTGCCAAGCTTTGATATTGGCATCCAGTGGTGATCCATATTGATGGCTTCATCCGTGCGATACTTGAGACATGATGGAGCATGCAGAACTTGCAATTATGTTCATATTTACCCTTCGTTCTTTGGCAACAAAGAGGTTAAATGCCTTCTGTTCCTGTGGATTTATGGGAATCACGTCATCTGGGCAAATTAATTGACTAAATGTAACTGTGGCTCTTCAAGGCCAAGAAGAGAAACGAAATATTAAACAAGAGAATCATTTTTGCTTTGTGTCCTCGTTCCTCTGTGATGCAATAAAGACCAACGTGTTTCAACAGTGATTAAACACAGCAGGGATTCTATCAGTCTCCACAGCATCTAAGCATAATTAGTTGTGTACACATATATATATATATATATATATATATATATACACACACACACATACACACACAGGCTTCACACACCTATATGGCACCAGTGGCAGTCCAGGATCATTGGGCTCCTTGGTGGAATAGGACATGACAAAAAAAAAAACTGCTTCATAATTCTTTATGCAAGTCTATGTTGAGAGTCTAATGGTAAGGTTGTTTAGAGTAAAAGTGGACTCTAATTGAAATCTGATTTCAATTTGACTTTCAAATTGACCTTATAAGTAAATATGTGAGGCTGGGCTACAAAACCAGTCTTAAGTGACTGGGGTATATTTGTAGCAATAGCCAAAAATACACAGCATGTCAAAATTATTGATTTTTCTTTCATTAGGATATTAAGTAAAGATCATGTTCCATTTAGATATTTTGTAAGCTTCTTTTCGTAAATATATTAAAACTACATATGTGATTAGTAGTATGCATTGAACTTCATTTGGACAATTTTAAATGTGTATTTTTTTTTTTTTTTTTTTTTTTTTTTAAGTATTTACATTTTTTGCACTCTTGGGTTTCATATAGTCAATTGATTGTATCTCTGCCAAATATTGTCCTATCCTAACAGTTTGCGCTTTCTCATTAATAGATGGAAGGATGTAAAGCAAATTTGGTGTGCTGTCCGGGAAGAGAGCCGGGAGAACGGCAGGCTCCGAACCTTAGTGTGCCTGAGCCCTAGCGAGGCAGCTGCTATTTATTTGGCCAGCGCTCCTCCCGAAACTTTATCAAAACATGCACTTATTCACCTTTTAGAGGATGTATCCTATGACAGTTTCATATATAGAAACACATAGACATGTTATAAGAAAAAGTTGTACTTGTGAAATATTCAAAATAATTTCTTTTTTTCAATGGTTGATTCATAAACCACACGATCCAATATGTGACAATATAGACTTATAAATATACATCACATTGCTGGATACCTACATCTCGCAGTGCAGATATGAGAGAGGGAACATGTTCAAGTGTGCATCTCAGCCTGCAGATTTTATGCCCATGTTTATTAATATTTATTAATTAATCACACAGGGCGTAAGATGAGGACTCTCAAAGGGAATCTCTCTGACTTTTAATCTTGCATCGAGCACACCTTTTGTTCCCTTCACGCACCCATTAAGAGCCAGTTTATAACTTAACACAGAGCATTAGACCACATCAATTATTCAACACCTGCAATTACATATTTATGAATTCAGATAATTGCATTTTTAATGTAGCAGATGTCAGACTCATCTAATGCACTTAATGAATTTGAATGACAGGTCTATACGCGCCGTAAGTGTGCGGAAATAAATATATATATAATGGTGTTTTTTCAGTGAAGCACTTCTGGAGTTCTAATTGTCTCAGAATAGCTTGTTAGCATTCAGCGCTCTATGCCGGCGTGTCTTTGAATTGCGCTGTCGTGCGACACACCACCAGCTCCCTAACTGCTGCTTTCAACTCCATAAATCGTCTAGAGACTATTTTGTCAAATGCCTCCCTGTATCAAATTCATGTTGCAAAGGATTTGGTGGCTGTGTCACCCGAGTTTCAATGAGCTTCCTGATTTTCACGGGGAAGACATTGTCTTGGGTAATAATGGCACAAGTACAGCTGCACCTATTGCTGTTTTCCACTTAAGCAGAAAGCTGACATTCTGAATAACATGACTTAAGGCGATACAGCATAGGTCTCGCTCCATTACTTCTATCTAAGTGACCGTGCTATAGGCCAGAGCTGTGCCATTTCCTTGGCTTCATTTCTGTGCTCGCAGTTGGCACCGGTTTGACAGTTTGGGCACCAAAGTCTTCACATTCGACTATTATCCTGGAACTGGCGGAACAACAACAAAAAATTATAATAACTATGACAGATGTCACGGTTCCAATAGAGCTGGCACTAGAACCGCCTGGGCAAAGTACAGCAATTGCACACAGACAAAAAGACAGAGTTAAGCTCACTTGTACTCTACTGGAGACAGTTAAGACCGAACCAGATTCTTCATTTCCAGAGGAAAATATGAGTGGGTCATTGCAATACTTGCACTGATGAGACTGGTAAAGTGTTTCATTGTGGTTCCTAAGGCATTCTGAATGGTTCTTGGCAAGCTGCTGCTACAGTTGCTAAAGCATTCTGGATGGTCACTTCCTGGTTCAAGTCAATTCTCTATTATATTCTGGTCTCAAGGTGAGGCTCAGTATTTCAGTGAGTGTCTCCGGGAATTCTTTTGCCTGTTTTAACAAAGACGTACTTGCATTATAGAAGGTATGGGATGAGATGCACACCTAATTTAAACTTGAGCAATTGTTATAATGATAGCTATGAGAAAAAGTTATCCTGATAATTGCCTTGCAGTGGTTATACCTGTGCCTGAGCACAATTTAATAGGATATACTTAAAGTAATTATATTGCGCTTTCCTTAGTGGTTCAAATTAGGGTTGTCAGTACAAAAAATGTTAATCAAAGTAATTATATAGTAAGCAGACTCATTAATATGCATTTAGTAATGTTTGCTGAAAAACAGCCCGCAAATGAATTAATTTTATTGCAGATGAAAGTCCTGAAAGTTGTTTATTTGATATATTATTATATTGTTATTTTTTCGGAATTATGTACAATCAGAGGCCATGTTTAATTGCTTTAATTTTTTTATTGCATTTTCTTTGTAATTAATCACAGTAAATGAATGTTTAACTGACAGTCCCATTTTAATTATCTATTTATTAAACCAGCTGTATAATGAGACCGGTCTCTTATCTATGTAATTGTATACCGTCTATGACTGTAAAGAATATGAGCATTTTTCTGGCCACCATAAAAATAAAAATAAAGAACCTACTGCAGCTAGCAGCCAAGTCGAGGAGAGTGTTTCATCAATCAGCGCGCACACACACACTCAGAAAAAATCTAATCATGGCCGTAATTCATCTGCATTTTAGCTGATTTAGAGGGACTGGCTGTTGGGAGCTTGCTGGTTTGGTTATTACTGCTAACGTCTTCATGCCCTCAGGACTGGTGAGTATCCTAATGCGCTAATGCCACAGAGAAACGCTGCTCCCACCCTGTCCTATTAAAGACAGAAAACCCATTTGACAACCTAACATGTGCCGTATCCTCCACTGAACTCTCCGCTACAGGCTTGATGTCACTGGCTAACACCCACCCCCTATGTGAATTATTCGGTAGACATTTTCTAGCTGCTAGCTGCATTGGCAACGCTCTGATTTCGGAGTTGTCTTCGGATGACTCAGGTCCGTTCGAAATGCAGATTTTATGAGCGGTGGATGTCAGGCGTACGTTGGAGAGCCTCCAGTAGGAAATGCGCTAGTAGCCGCCAAATTAAAATAAGGAAATAAACCTGTGGGTTTGGTGCTAGCACGTTTCTGCAAAGTTTGCACAATCAAAGACGCCCTTGTAAATGCCCAGGCTGTTATTCACCGGACGCATAATTAATCTTCGCATGTCAAGGCTAGCGGCAAAACAGGGTTAAAATATCTCTCTGACAATCCTTTTCATCTGAGGGCACTTGCATACTTCAGCAGATCTGCGGATTGTATAAAGAAACGGCATGGGTTGAATAAGAATGGATGCAGATTTGTGTGTGTATCTGGAAAAGTGGTTGTGTGTACATTAATGTGTGTGTGTGTGTGTGTGTGGCCCTTGATGCAATCATAAATTATGAAGTGGAGGCATGATGTCAGTGTCTCTTTATTTGTGGTAATGTGCTGGAGAAGATGTACACTGGGTGCCTGCCATGAACACCGAGTAAAACTTTAAAACTCACACATCCTCCCCTCCTCTCACACCTTAATAGTGCAGAAGTGGGCACAGACTGAGAAAGCAGCCTAAAGGATGATTCTAATTGGTTTTAGAACTAATGCAACTCAATCTTGAGGTCCGTTACTGGCACAAGGTGTTTTGTGGCTTTTGGTTCATGTTTGTTAGTTTTGAGGTTAGCATGTTTATGCCAGCATGGTCCTAAAAGCTCACGTAATACATTTTCTAGCAGTTAAATTAGCAGCATTTACATTTTGCAGTTACATTTTCGGGGGAAAATGGTTCAGATACACTGAGTCATTTTGAACTAAAGTAGTAATTGTTGCCCCACTTTCCTAACAAATAATTCGTCACACTGCGCACACGTGAAATGCGTTAAAAAAGTAGACGTAATTAACACCACACAAAAAAAAAATACTTAAGTTATTAAGTAAAATTTATAAAAATTGATTAAAATTCTGTACAATTGACAAATTAGCTTAGATTTGAAGAAAAAAAATCTTAAAAGACAAACTATGATTTAAATAAAGTTCATACATTGGAAATTAACACTGGAAAGTAAATTCATCTTAATTTTGGTCTTAAGCTTATTGTGGTTAAAGTGAAATAAACAACAACATGAATCTGTCCAGAACAGATAATTAGTAATATGGTTTTAAACATGGTGATTAAAGAAAACGGGCAAAGACAAAAAGTGGAGGGGGATATGGATAGAAGGAACATTTCCAAGAATATTTTATACAAGAAAAAAGATAAAACTGATAGGAAGAGTAAGTGAGAGAAAGCCAGGACAGAATTGCTAAGAGATAATGAGCAGGAATATGCTGCCCCAGATTGTCTGACTGTCTTAGGTTCTCATTAGCCATCCACAATGCATAAAAACACAGTAATTCATCCATTCGCAGAGCCTGGGCCTTCCTCACATCCATCCTGTTTAACAATACTAGTAATGTAACATCCTTTTAGACATGATGAGAAACCCTTGTAGAAGGACTGCAAGGTTTTAATTACAAATCTCTTCTTCTTTTTTCGTCAGACTGCATACTGTTTGAGATATAATGATTATACTGTATATTCTATTTGCTATATGTTATGCATTCAGAGTAGGTTAAGAAAAAAAAAAACATAATATGACTAAATGAAAATCTGTTTGGGAAAAATGACAGGCCGGTTTTATAACAGATCAGTTACACATACAGACTAATGTTTATTCATTCAGATCAGTTACGAACACCTTTTAATATTGTGTGGGGGCTTTAATCTCATTTTGAATGACATAGCTATAATGAAATAGTGGAATTATGCTGAGGAAAAGAAAAACATTATGCTGTGCCTGGCAAGACTAATGTCGGGTTATGTCAACATGTGACTATAATCTGTAGAGAAAGCAAGGATAAAATAGCGGCCATAACAGAAGCCTGATTAATACAAGTCAAATTTGATCGTCAGGTAAAAATTATAATTACATGGGTGCTAATAGGGCTAATAAGAGTCTGAACACACAAAGATAGCAGTGTGTGAGAAGCTATATGAGTACATCCCTGTAATTTCTATCTAGGAACTTTTAAATCATGTCAGGTAATAAAAGGGAAACATAAAATTGCCTGTGTTTAATGACCAAACAGATAGACCACTAACCTCTTAAGGCTTTAGGCGGTAATTAGAAACAAAAACCCAATCAATGTCTGCTTTTAATCAACAAACATTGTCTGATTGGCCAGTTGAACAAAAGCTGATTTACTCTGAACGACTCCCAAGTTTTGTCACTTACATGATGACAATATAATTCCACCAAATCTTGTTTGTAGTCATTACTGAGTGATTAGAGTCAATCAGTGGGCTGAAACACTGCAGACCCTCAACAAAATCAACGTAAAGTAAATTGGACTTTAATACCAAGAAAAGTGCACTGAAATTCGAACAAAGCCTGCATGTATTAAAGCTGTAAAAATCTATTTTTAATTATAAGAGTAAATTATTTACTCTTCTAGATGGAACGAGAATATCTGCTTAATTGTAATGGAAAACAATGTGCAGAAGTCTTAAACGTCCTAATGTCTTTCATCTTGGTAGGCGGACAGACAGATACAGTACATAGATTTATTTTAATATATATATATTTGCTTGTTTCTTTTGTTTTGTGATGAAACGTTTTGAGATTCACTTGCTCTATATGAGATTCACTTATAAAAAGTCTCAACTAGGACAACATCTTACAAGGAAGAACAAATTGGATGTGCGTTGGTATTTACTCCAAACCAATCATTTTCACTCTGAACTCCTGTTATTAGTAAACACTGAGCTGCCTTGCCTTGGGAGAGAAGCAGATAAATGTAGCAGGTGCGGGATTGTCTTTTCCCAAATAAAGCCGTAAGGAGTTAAAAAGCCAAGAATAAACGCAGCTTGAGTGTCGTATCAGTCCACAGGTCTTCAGTCATTACTTCACCAGTAACAACAACAAAGATGAATTAACAGAGACTGTTGATCCACACACCTATGTGCAAATCACAAACATACATCACGGCCGCTTACGATTATGGCACAGTAAGGGCAGTTGTCTCCAAGGACCCCCAGCACTAAGGTAAGTTATCATAGGGTGGAAAAAAAGTAGTAGTTTGGTGGCAGCATCGGTGGCAGGTCGGTGTAATGGACTGCCAAGTTGCTGCTCAGAGGTTGGTGATTGATGCCTTGGTGTTGATGAATGCTAACACACACCCGCCCAAGTTAGTGGTGAGGTGACAGCTTTATTGATAAATGAACAGTGGGACATGTGGAGCTCATCAATCTTAGCCTTTTTAGCCAAAGAATAAAGTCCCTCGTTGCCACTGGCGACCCCGTCCGCTCCCGACAGGCTAAAAAAGAGCTTCTCTCATGGACGTTTTTTGAAATTAAATCTCACTAGGGACCAGTTGAGATCACAGATTCTACTGCAGCATGGACAAAAGGAAAACAGCAAAAGTCAAATGAATTAAAACTGTTGTCCAATGCATGTCGGTGATTGTGGGCATCAAATGGAGTCCAGCACAAACTTAATTACTTCATTAGGAAGATAGAGTCCTTTATTTCAGCCCTCAATATTAATAAATAAGTATCATCATTTAAAGCGGTGACATTCAGCTTGAAAACAAAGATTGAATGCTTTCATTTATTTATGTCAATCAAGTTTCCCTTGATCTTTACATAGAAATCCCTGCAACAACCTCTAATGAACAGCCCAGAGAAGGGGAAAAAAAAGACTCGTTTTAGACGGAGCAAGCGAGAGAATAACAGATTAAAATGGGGCAGAGAGAGAGCGGTTGAGCGAGAACGATAAAAAGGATTGTTGAGGAGAACAGAAAGGTGACACCCTGGCAAAGATAGGCTGTGTTTCTGCCCTGAGAATGTCAACGCTGTCAGGAAGCTGGAAGGAGCAAGAGAACGAAGAATTGTAGAGATTAAGGACAGCGTTGGCCTGCAGTCTGACCAAAGCGAGAGATGATCACACACATACCCAGACATCTGCACAAATATATCAGCCATGCCACATTGCCACAGACCAGGACCACAGGGAGAGCAGAAACACTACAGATTGATTTATCGCCAAGCATTCAGGCATGCGCGCGTCCCAAATCGTGCACATGCGTGCAAAAACGCACTCATTTATGCTAAATTTACATTAGCTCACAATAAAAGTGTACAAACACAAAAACTCATCCAAACACACGCACTGTAATCTCAAATGACATGATGCCTCATGGGCCTGGCGAGCTACAGTGAGCACGGATGACTTCATTGAGACAATTACCCCAATTAAACGCAAATGTCATAATTATCATACACAAGCGGAGCTGTTAGAGAGACCACGCGGCTGTTCTCTCTTGAAGCTGGCGCATCTGTCGAACGCCCGCTTTCTTCTCCCGACTGAACTTTAATAATGACGGCTCTGAGCGTTTTATTTGCCGTGCCGCCTTTGTCTCGATGCTGTCACCAACTGTCAGAGGCAGGAGGGCTTTGATCACAGACCTCGGTGTATTCGGCAGCCATTGAATGGTTGAATAGCTTCTGCCGGGACGGAACGGAGAGAGTCTGGAGCTTTCAGACAGGAAGGGAGAAGTGGAGGAGAGCGGAACTCAATCGGCGGGGGGCGTTCTTACGGCGTAACACTCATTCAGATCCATTCAGAAAAGCACAAAAGGACAGGAAAGGCAAATAGGGAGAGAGTGAGTCGGTATTCATTGGAAGAGAGATTAGATCAAGATTGCTACACAATGTGACAGGGGCTTAGTCTTTGACAGCAGTTTTCGCACAAAGCAACGTTCTTTCAATTTGCTGATGAACAAAGGAGACGGGCAGCAAAATGTAAAGAAAATGGCCTCGGTGTGTTAAATCAAACAACTCACTCACCATTGCAGGTATGAACGATTGGTTCTGCGCTGAAACCAGACACTACTTTAATGGTTTCATGTTGAGTCTGCCAACACAACATGTGATTTTGGACAAAGAATGTAGCATCACCCAAATTCAAAATGTTTTTGATTATACGTGAGTCGGATCGACTTAAAACAACAGATTTTTATACCTTGTCATATAAGTTTCAAAATTGATAAGACAAATGGGTTCTGTTTCTTTGTACTAAAAGTATGCACGATTACAAAATTTCAAACTACAATGGAAACACTTTTACTAAATAAATTCCGCCATGCGCATTGAAAAAGTAAGGTGACTTTTTGAGTAACCAGCGGACCGATCTTGTTTACAGCATCTATAGGTTGCTTTTGTCATTCTGAAATGTCTGAGCAAAGCCTGTCATCAAAGTATTTCTCTATAATTACGGTCTTACACAACTGCGTTCCCAAACAGCTGGCATCCACCTCTGAAAGCAATGACCACAATTATTGCGGTACGTATTGTATTGTGGTATTTTATTATATATGATAATTATTATATTCAGTGTCTTCTCCTAGTTTTCTTAGAGATATTCAATGCCAGTTTATCGGGATGTGACTCTTTTGTTCTCTTTGACTCATTGGATGGAAACTCTGCTTTACTCTCAAATGTTTTATGTTATGTTCTAGTTTTGCAATTTGCATCTTTGGATGGAAACATAGCCAGTAACTGCAAAATGTAACTAAATGTTAGATGGCATGCAACGACATAACAACTAGCAGTCATTAGAGTAGTAGACTGTCCGCCTAATAACTTCCACCTTATTTTGATGGGTCCACAGCATATAGAGTGATATATCAACTTATTCTACTAACCCTGAACCTACTGTACCTTAACAGTCCAATCTGAGAGTTAGTAGACATGTAGTTGCAGTTGAATGAGAATTAGATGAGATGTAGTTGACATGCAGTTAGTTAGTAGTAGAGTGTCTAAAACCATATAGTCGTAATTCAATACAAATTTTGCATTGAAAATCTTATTTCACAGAAAAAACACAAAATTTCCTTTCAATGTATTCTAGAAACTAGAACTTTGGAGGAATTGGAAGGAGCGAAATGAGTATACTAATACTCACAAAAAACATTATATATATATATTTGCACTCGGATTTCTCAATCGACTGCACTTCTATCAAGATGGCAAACAGTTGCACAAGGGTATAGGTGAGGGTCACAACAGTGTTAGTAGAGCTGACACAACACTGCCGATCGGAGTCAACACAGTGTTTTCTCTCTGTGTGTTTAATGTTTGCCTTTGGGAGATGAGGCCCATTGGTCCAGTACGAAAGGACAGTGTTTCCGTGACAGGTCAGCCAACTGTCAGACCGATGGACTCTCCATATAGCCCTCATTTCTCATGACTTGAGTGAAAAACACGAACACTGGCAGCAGGCAGGCCATCATTCCCGCAATCCGTCAGCGTGCTCGTAAAGCGGCCCATGGTGTCGACTCTGATGCATGTTATTCTCCATTCTGATACAAAATGAAAAATGAATGAAGACATAACTGTCAAAGAGATAATGGCAAATTACAAGGAACGGCATAGAGAACGTAATAGCCTACATTGTGCACTTTTTCTCATAATCCAAAATATGTTTATGGGCTGTCATTTTTCAGTGTTAGTGAATATTAAAACCTGCAGCAAATGTATAAAGAACGTTTCCTGACAGTGCGGCGAGATGGGTGAGTTATGAGTTATGGTGATGTCTGATCAGCACTGGCTGTTTGTTTTCCTTCAGATGGCATGAACAGCAGGAGTTCGTGTTTAGCCTAAGTTCTATGCTTCTCTTCTTCATCAGATAGCCGTAAACGATGGCGCTAACTGGCTTACGTTCATTTCAGCAGATTTGATGCTGCACTTAATTGACCTTCACAGCCGTTAATGAGGTAAACATACACATTGCTTCTGAGTGGTTGCCTGGTACAAAGAGGAAATACTGGCACATGAGTTGTTGACAAGTGTGCGGTGTATCTGGTGACCCATGAGGGTGAAATGTGTTAATAGGACATTGCTGGTGTGATGTGAAGGTAGAGCTAATGTGACACGAACTTGCAGACATCCAGCTGTCCTTTAGCGCATGTGTCCATTCAGGTCAGCTCTTTGAAAGGTCAGGATTATACTAAAGGCAGAACGCTGTGTAACTTTCTCTATGGATCACAGACATCAGCCTGGAGAGACCTGAGAGACAGTACAAAAATTAACATAATTGATTAGGAACAGATGAATGCACAAACACCGTCCTGAAAAGCACACGGGTCAATGATGTATACTGCCATTAAAAGGTTTGGGGTCAGTAAATTTGTTCTAATTTGGAAAAAAAAAAATGAATACCTTTATGCAAGAAAGAAGTAATACAATAGTGATAAAAAGTGACAGTAAAGTAATTTATAATGCTTATTTTTATGGGGAAAACTGTTCTTTCAAACTTATCTTTAGGATGTTTTCAAATTTAGAATCCTAAAAAAAAGGTATCACTGTTTCCACAAAAATTTAAACAGGACAACAGGTTTTTTTTACATTGATAATAAAAATGTTTCATGAGCACCAAGTCATGGCATCCCATGATGACTTTAAAGATGACAGCAATGGCTTTATAAAGCACATTAAAATGTTTTTTACATTAATTTAATAGTTAAATCACATTAATAATCAATTTTAAATTGTAATAGTATTTTCTATTAATGCCTTGGTGAACCAAATTAACTTCTTTCAAAAACACTGTACTCAAGCCAATTTTTTTACAATGTGGTATACAAGAGTCACTGTTTTAATTGGTTTTAATTTTATTTATTTATTTATTTTTACTTTTTTAGAAAAGTAAAACTATATATATATATATATATATACACTCCTTGAATATGTGCTGAGTGTACAATCCTTATTTGTTAAAGGTAAAAAGTAGATTTTGCAAACATGAATTATTTAAAAGTATGCATAAATATATTTATTCATAAAACATAATTCATAAATATTATATGAGTCAGTTTAGTTGAACTAAATTTTCTGAGAAATAAGAATATGAGCTATTTGTCGTCACCATGATTAAAGGACAGTTTGCTCCCATAAAAAATGTCAAAAGGAATGTTTTATACAAAAAGTAAAAGCATGTTGATTAGGAATCATTGCATTTGTGAATAATTTTTAAATGTACTCCTGAGTTTAACAGATGAGTTATTACATCATTGACACAAATCGTTAGCTGGTTTTTATGCCAGGCTGATTTTATCTTATCTAACTGCTGGTTTTCAATGTGTTTTGGTTTATACAGTAAGCTGGAGAAATAAGCCTGGGAAACCACATAAGACCAGCAAATATATTAGCTCAGGCTGGGTTATGTTTTTTTTTCGCCCAGCAGGGCAGGCCAACATCTTCAACCTATATATAAGTTATTTATTATTGCAGGCAGACATGAATGGATATGAAAAGTCATTTGAGACCGGATTCAAAGACCACAACAAATAACTGAACGTTGTCGCTTTATCTTTGCCTTTTCAAATGGTAATAAAATGCCGGGTTGCTATTCACCATGATATGTAAATGCTCCCTCCTGAAATGGCATTCACACGGAACAGTAACATCATCGGTTTAGATAAGAGACACTTCCTGATGAATATCAAAGGTTTGCTACCTTTGTTCATTAGCTGTGGCGATGGCGGTGGCAAAACTAGATCAGTACAAAAGGTGAATTCCCCATGACCAGGTACAGAAACACACAGACAGACAGTGAGTACGATTCATCAAAAGGAGGGATCTAAGGATGTGCCATCCACAGATATTAACAGAATGAAGAAATGCAGTCTTGGTATTTTTTTCATGAGTTTTCTTAAAACTTTCAGTGCATGTGATGCAATTCTTACACTTTGTGATGATGTAACAATCGTATTTAGCCAAATTAGCAGAAAGAAGGATGAGTCAGACTCAGAAGCAGGCTTTATGCCTGCTGTTATTGGATGCCTTTTGAAAATAAATCAACAGACATTTCAGAAGTCAATTCATCATAAGGTTTAAATTTCTGTCCACCGAGAGCAAACTGAATTTCAGCAGGCTTTTTGGCAGAGCTGCAGACTTCTGAATACGTGTCTCATATAAACTAATATTCTGAGCTCAAGGATGCAGCTTTTTGAATTTTTTTGACCTGGACATTTTTTGCGAGGAGGAGGAGGGAGCCTGCTGACAGTGAGGAGATACTGAGTAAGGTCGACTTTAGAGCGAGACCTCTCCGGAAACACCAGTTATCGCAACTGACACTTTACTAGAAGAAGGTCGAACTCTGCCAGTCATCTCACCTGTCATGAAACGAGTCTGACACCCTCCTCAATGCCACAAATGAATAACACATTCAAAAGCAGAATACATTGGGTAGTTAATGAAGCTGCAGTCAGCGTCCGTAACTGAGATTTTGCCAAATTGAATGTTTGCCTGGACATATTTGTTGGTTGACTTAACAATAAAATAATAACATTTTAAAAGTGTATTATTTTCAGTGGTAACAAATAAAATGTGCATCGTGATGATAATTTCACTATTTTAAATAAAATGTTCTATTAGCGAAATTGATAAAAACTGCAATGCATGTGGAACAAGTAGAATATTCCCATAAGATTATGAGTAGATTGTTTCAAACAATCTTGTTCTTAATAGAATAAAGTAAAATGGAAGTAGCAACAAATGTTTCTTCCACATTGTGACTTACAGCTAAACGAATTATCAAAAAAAAAAAAAAAAGTAGGTTGGATGTAGGTTGTAAGAAAAAAGCAGACCAGGTCAAAATAAATATTAAGATGACAACAAATAAATATGGTATTATAAATTATTAGCCCTTGATTAAAAACAAAACTAACTAATAAATCCCAACATTCTGTTGAACAAACGTAGCTCTATCAGGACAGGATTAGTTTAGAAAATTCGAGTGGGACTGAGAAGATCCATGAACAACCACATTAATCCAAGTCCTGCTTGACTAAATCACCTTTCAGCAAATGGAAGTGATGGAACGAGAGAAAGAAGAATAACATAAGGAAACAAAAGATGGTAGAGGGCAGAAAGCCCCCTGAGACCGATGAGAGAAGATTGCAGAAGGAGATACAGTGGTACCTTTGAACTGTGTACTTAGCATGCAAGGCCCACCTGCCTGGCCCTGGTGGGCAAGCGATCATGTTCTCACATTCTCTGCTGGTTTCCTCCTCTGATCTACAAACCATACCTGAGGCTATGGAATCAGTCCTGCCAGGAATCCACACAGGCCTTCACCAACTGAAAGGCCCTAAGAGACACAGTTAAGCCAAGCGTAAAGAAGAGCCCTACAGGGGGTGGAGGAGGAGGAGGAGGAGAAGAGGAAGATGCCTCTATGGACAGAAAGAGACATTGACTATCAGACAGGACAAGCCTGGTTAGGCACATCCTGCTTACCGTGGAAGAGCAAGGCATTCTGGGGCCCGGCAGACTGGTGGAGCGGAAAGAGTCAGTCAGGGAGGCTACGAAAAATCTGATAGCAAGATAAAACGTACAAAATATTTGTCTCATGAAGAACAGATGTGAAAACAGATGAGAGGGACTTTTGATTCTAGCAGGCTCTTCTTCAGCCACGGGCCCCTTTACTTTAAGTGTTTTGAAGACTTAAATCAAATATATGACCACATTGCTGGATAACTCTGGACAACAAACTGCAAAATTCAGCAAAGTGACTACAGTAAAGAATATAAACAAGACGAAAAAAAAAAAAAGCAGCAATTTTCTCAGAGTCTTTGCGGAGAGCGCCGCAGGTAGATGATGATGCATTCGCAGTCCTCTTGAGGAGAGGGGCAATTTCAATAACAGCACTGCAAGCCGTAGAGAGCGGCCCTTGTCCCTGCAGGCCATTGGTTTAGGTCCAGACCGCAGCTGGGCCAGTAAGTGCCTCATTTAGGGAGACTGAGTCTGGGAGATGGGCTTGACTGAGCCAGGAAAAGATTACCAGCTCTTGCCCCCAGATAAGTACCCGCTGCTGCCCGATTTTGCTCCAAACACAGAGAAAATGGCAGCTGGGTCTGTTACATTTCACATTACTAGCTCAACTTACTGCTAGCCAGAAAACGCAGTCGATTTATAGAATAGAGCAATGGAAGCTTGGGTTATAAACCGAAAGGTATATTGGCGACTGTTCTTGTACGTGACGTATCTTTTCTTTTTTTTCGTCGATGGCAGGTGTTTATCTTTGTTGCATCCTTGAGAATCACAATGAAAACCCCTTTAGGAAAATGCACCCATCTGCTTTACGCACGGATCCTCTGGGAAGCTACAGACTGGGCATTGGCATTTCACATGTATGAAAACAAACACTAGCACATATTATCATATCAATACCTATGCCGCTCAACCGAACTATAGGGGTCAGACCCTCTAGGGCATCTTCCGGTCACCTCATTTTCAGGCAGCAAACACATTCTTTCGATTCCCAAATGTTAACGGTGGCTGACAGGTGCAGACGGTGACACACAACTGGTGTGCACAATGCTCATGGTCTTTAATCAAAACCAAAAAGACCATATGGGCAGTTATTATCAAGGGAAGGCAATAAACAGCCACAAATATCCTGCTCTAATCATGCTGCGAGATGTAAGTGTGTTTTGGCATTCCCACCTGAGGCTGTGCTCATTTATTGCTTTATTTATTGAGAGAGAAATAAACCATTTACCTTTTGAATTAAACACACTTACCACAGTTTTCAGACACCGTCCATCTTTGTTATTAACTCTGTGAGACCAGGCACCCATGAACAATGTGTTCTCTGAATGCTGTGACCATCATATTACAGTTTGACCTTTAAATGTAAAATATAATCCCTAAAGGTGAGATAACGTACCAAACTGCCTTAAGCTCGCACAATCCAGTGGAGGAAAAGTCACTCTGTCCCCCTCAAAGGTGAGCAACTTGGAGGAGTAAAGCTCAGTACGTCTTTTTCCCATCAAATCATTAACCTCATACCTCACAACATTCCTGCTCGACTGTAGGTCAGGCTGACATTTTGATTAACACAAGTACAATTTTTAAAATGCCTGCGCAATATTTCCCACAAGACGGTTGAGGTTGCAAGGGACGAGTTCCGACATTATTTTTTTATATTAAAATTGATCTTTTCAAGATTGTCGACGCAGATTGCAGAGAGTTACATCGCAGCTAAAGTCAGACGGGCATAAATCACAAGGGGGAGGTTTCATGTGAAGAGAAGTCTGTAAATGAAGAGCGGAGGATTTGACAGATGTTGTGACTTAAATGTTAAATAATCAAAAGGAAACTGAAGCAGAAAAAAAAACCTGATTGCAAATTTGAGCATTTAGATATCACCATACAGACTGAACAAACAGTGTTCTAAGAGAAAGAACAGAACAGAACAGAACAGAACAGAACAGAACAGAATAGAATAGAATAGAATAGAATAGGTTTGTGTGTTTCAAACAGACAAACATTAGTCATGGGCAATTTTAGTGACTTTTAAAGTGATTATCTTGGTCCAAAACACTGACTCACTCAAAAAAAAACAACAACGAAATGCTTACTGTTTTTGCTGTGTTTTTAATGCTAAAACAGTAAAAGCAGTATACTAACAGCATGTTTTGTCTGCAATCTTTTTTTCAATGAGTCACTGAATCACTGATTTAACCTATTCATTCAAAACTTCTACTTCATTCAATGGCTGTAATGGTTCTGCTGGGGCTTTGTTTGGAACAATTTGTGGTTGACAAAAATGGATTAACTGGCAGTATTGCATGTAAAAGACAAGTGACTCGACATGAACTTCATGTTTATTAAACTGTTATATAAAAGCAATAATTGAAAATTAATATAAATATAACCATTCCAACACCAACGTTAGGCCTATTCCAAACTATTTATCCTTGCTCTCTATCTCTCTCTCGCCCTCGCCCATTCTCTCTTCTGACCCACAGTGGCTCTAATAAATGCAAATAGGATTCCTGTATGATGGGATCTGGATGACGATGTTGTTTGAGGTCTAATTCAGTCACTTATTTGCGTGCAAACACAGAGCAGCCTCTTCCGAAAATAACAAATATGGCTAAGCCACGTACAGCCACAGATGGAAGGAGTCTCAAAATATACACCAGCGAACGCAGGACATGACACCTAGGTGCAAGCTAAATGAAGTGCATTAAATTAGTGCACAAACACAAGGGCATTAATGCCAGGAAAGGACATAGTTTTTCACAATAAACCTTTAAATTCTTAATATAGTGTAATTTGCTGCTGAAGGTATTTGAGAAGCAGGTAGGGCCACGGTTTGTGTCCTTTGTGAGTGGAAAGCTTATGGAATAGCTGTGGTTATCCAGACATGCTTTTATTTATGGTTTGGTTTGCAGCCAGTTTGATTATTTGTGTGCGCGAGGCCGCAGCCAGATTTTTTCCCAATCCCCTACAAATGCCATCACTCGCATATTGGCACCTGTGTCAAAGGCGGAAAGAACAATTCAAACTGTCTGTTTATTCCCTGCACCTGTGCTATGTATGCTCTACCTCGTGTGAGGCACGCGGCCACCTGGCTCTGGGTCAACAGCCAGAAGATATTCATCTGTAAACAGGATTGGGAGAGAATGTAATTTCAGGCCAATAATGCTTCCATATGCTCCCCCGTGAACGCTTTCTCCAGTTTCATTAAATTTCGATGAAGTATCATTTCTCAGAAAATAAATTCACCCCCTGTCCTTCTGTAAGTGCTATAAGGCTATAAGCATGATTGCGTTTTTCCCTGAGAGAAAGAAAGTCTGGGAATTCTGGATGTTGTACGCATTAGACATCATTGTCTCTGCATACTTCCCTATGGGAACTGTTTAATTAAAATCTCTCTCGCGCTCGCTCATTCTTTTCTATGGCTAGCAGAATGGGTACTAGTCTTGGAGTCTGATAATAGTGTTCTCTGATAGAGCGGTCGTGGTTTGCTGTGCATGTCTTCGGTGAGCGCTCATGATTAAATGTCTGACGTGCAGAACAAGGAGAAAAGTGAATAAATAAATAATCAGATGATTCTGAGATGTGCTGACACAAGCCCGCTCTGTGTCTTGTCCTGCCGTTCAAACAGAGGGCCTAAATTAAGATTTATTAAAGTGCCAAAGTATAACACAACACAAGAGAACAGAGGCAGCTAGTTTGAGGACACAGATCAGAATATAAAAAAGTTGTGTGAACATCATGTCTTTTTATGAATTTACATTTTTTGTTACACTAAACTTTTATTAGGATTGTGGGGTTAGGATTCATATTATGCAGTATACAATATGATTGCATCTCACAAAACCTGTGGCATATCCATATCATATTACACCGAAAAATTAAAAGAAAAAAATATTTTTTTTCTTTGCTGAAAAATTCTTCTTTTCATTACTGTAATGCAAAAAAACATTATATATTTAAAAAATATTTAAAGTATATCCAATCCTTTATTTTTATTTCTTATTTATTTAATTTTAATTAAACTGCCTTCAATTTATTAAAACTGACATCACTATAAAATTTCTTTAAACATTAGAGCAGTAATTTAAGTTAAGTTAAGTTAATTTAAATTAATTTAAAAGATAAAATGAAATTAAATGTTGTGGACCTATAGACTAGGCATGATTTCACCCAAATATATATATATATATATTTATACATTAAACATATTTTTGGTTTACCATTGTTTTTCAAATTTTCTTCAATATCAGTCACATTTTCAATAAGATCCATTGGGATGGACTTGATGCTGAAATATTTCCAACAATTTTGCATTGGGTTCAGCTGATCATGCAAATTCCCTTATAATAATTCTTAGGTGAGCTTTGCTCCATACATTGCTATGCTATATTGAGAATAGATCAATTTTCTAATGTGACTGCACTGTATGAAAGCACTGAGTAACTCTACTGTACATCCACAAGATGATCTTGAGCCAGCTTTTTTTTGCCATAAAATATAGGCCTACTAACATGTAAATTCCTACTAACATGTGGCATTTCAGAACATCTTTCTCTGAAAGACTGAAAATAACCACTATTAAGTGGTGAGGATGCAGTGTCCCTCTGGACCAGAGACAAAATCAATAACATCTGAAATAGAAATCAATCTCAGGAAAGTGTGTCAGTGATATAGTGCTTCCACACAGCGCCGGCATCTGACAGCTCACCCATTCTCCCATCCCTCAGACCTCACTGTCCTGCCAGACTAAAGTTCATGTTTTCACTGACTGCAGTTCATACTGAAGCACTTCTGCAAACAGATGGCGAGGTCTACACGGTCCTGATAAAAAGAGGGACGCTTTCCACACGGGAGAGAGATTTTACATACACCGCTTCTAATAAATGCATCTTCTGCTTCAAAAGACTGTGTCAGAACTTTGATGAATGACAGACTGATGATGGCGGTAATTACACGGTCTCTCAGTGCACGCCAGATTTCCGTCTTCCTCCTATATACATAAATTCATGTTAATGATACTCACCTATAATCTTTTATGTAAATCAAGAAAACTAAATGGCTAAATCTTATGCATGTTCCTCAAAATCAAAGCATCCGTCAGGCCATTATCATTATACATATTCATAAATTTTAAACTAAGCAAGACAAAACTCCAAGCTTTAGGATAAAAGCGAAAAAAATAACTCCAAACACAACACTGACCCCCTTCTTCACAGCATCATTTTCTCATAATTGTGTTTTTTGATTTCGAAAATTGAATTGGGTCTTCAAGAGGCAGTCATCTTTGCTTTTGACATGTTCGTTCAACACAATGTGCTGATCTGCCAATCATTTTACGCAACTGCAAGAACATCAGGGCAATAACCACTGTATTGTGGTATTTTTCAGAAAATATGTCGCCCCAGGGGTTGTTTCACAGTTTTGTGGGGTGATGAATGTTTGATGTGAATATCTTATCTTTCATACGAACATGTGAGATCACATTAGAGGCGAACAGCTGGTGTGTGGAGGCTGCCAGTAGGGCTCTTCGGTAATGAGTCTACTCAGGTGGCAAGACAACATTTCAACCTGTAATGTTTCTCAGTATGCTGCTCCTTTAAGACACAATTAAATTAGCCTGCTTCAAAATTAGGCCAAAGAGAGAGGATTATATTTTTTTTTTTTTGCTTGTTAGTTCGGAAACTCATTCAGCCAATATTCTAGAAGATCAACCAAAGATCTTGAAGGCAAAGTTAATATAAATCCATGTTTACCTTTATATACAGCCAAAAAAACTGTTTTAACATTAAACTAAATGTAATTTTACTATATAATACTGCCATATTCATATTGTTTGCAAGTGAAAGTTATGTATTAATGTACTGTCAAGTTTAAAAAGGGTTCCCATATGGACAGCAATTTATTATCTTGTAATACCTAAAAGAAAATGACAGTATTTTCACAATTATGAATTATGAATGCTTCCACTGCAAAAAACATCTAGTGCAACAAATTAGCTCAAGAGGGGGAATATTTATTATTATTTCTAACTGGTTATAATTAACCAGTACTAGCAGTAATTTAGCATGTAGCTGAAGGAGCAACATTCAGTGACTTAGGATTGTGAGCAGCACACAGAGACAATCGATTGTGAATAGAAGGAATTTAATAAATGAGACTATAGCTAACTTACAAAAAAATTAAGCAAAACACATAAATACAGGATAAATGAATGTAAAGAAGAGAGAGAGAGAAGAGCAAAAGAATGGCAGTATTTCAGATAAAAAAAAACTGCAGAAAAAAAGAGATGAGATTTGAGCACAGAATAGCCTGGGTTAGGGACTTTTGATAATTACAACTTTCTTTGTCGCCGTTTATGACCCATTGGCATTTTTACTGCTGGTCCGGATAGTTGTTGCAGTTTGTTTCAAAACATTGTAGAAATTGTATGATGTATGATCAGATAGTATATGTTATTGTTTGAGTAATAAAGAGAAGATAATTTTGATACCAAGAATGGAACCTTAAGAAGATAGGAATACAGAGATACATTCATACACTGGAATATAGGATATTAGAGTCTAACTAATGCAAATAAAAGGTTACTAGTATGATCAGATAAGAGAACATACACACAATGCATGCGTATACAGGATGACTTTATAATTGCTTAATCATAGCATAAAAATAGAGAAAATTTATTTGTGTATGTATTTTACGGCAAGTAAAAAATTATGGTCTTGTTTTCAGGAAAACCAGTCAAAAATAAGAAATAATTTTACTTGAAACATGCTAAATAATCTGCCAATGGGGTAATCTTGTGTTCTGTTTGAAATAGATTATTTTGCTTACCTCATTGGCAGATTATTCTGCTTTTTCTACTCAAAAACTGTAATTTTGACTTGTTTTTTCAGAAAACAAGACTATAATGTTTACTTGTCTAGAAAATCCTTCCTGATTTAAGAATGTATGGGTGGAAACAAGCAAAAAAAATAAGTGCATTTATTTTCTTTTAAAAAAGTAACCATAACAGCATCTCTTCAGTATTTCTTTGTGTATTATTTTATAGTTTATGTAAAAGCAGCCAATTGAGTCTTTTAAACTATTACACGGCATGCACTGCATAATAATTCTTGAGAAAAATCTGTTTTTGTGTAAACTAAAAGGTCTAAAAAACCTGAGGGTGAGTAAATAACAACCCAATTTTTATTTTCGGGTGAACTAATCCTTTAAATGCCATTTCTTACAGCGTGCTACATACTAAATGACTACATGGTCTCCAAAGCGACCGTAATAAACTCTAATCTTTTGCCAATTAAATAAACTTTCCTCTCATCATTTCTGCCATCCCACTTCACTGAAGATTTGATTTCACATTTCACACTCAGGGGGGAAAAAAAGAAAACGCCATAATCTTATCAAGGATTGGGGCATAACGTGTTTAAAAATACTTGGGCGATGACAAATCCTTAGCTTTGATTCTTTGGTTTTCTCTGGTACTAAAACTCTTTGGATACATATTCACATTTAGAAATGTCCCCAAATTAATATTAATACAAATGTTCCACTAAAATTGTACATCTACAAAGATAAGGGGATAGAAATAGATACCAGCAGACGCACACACATATTCTCTTTCACTGAGCTCTCTGAGGGTTCATGGTGACTCACCTAATTAAAAGCTACAGTATCTAAATTAGAGTGTGCCACTGGAGAGAAAGAATCAAATTTCTTCCTCTTTGTGGACTGTGCACTTGCACAATTATCCCTTGCTTCTATTGTACATATAACTAAGGGCATCTGGCTCTTTGAAAACCCTGAAAAAAGAAATAGAGGAAACACTGCAGAGGTGACAACAGGAATGCTCATTATGAGGCAGCTTCAGTCAATGTTACATCAAGTGAAGGGCTTTTGGTTTATTTGGATGGCTGGGACGTCTGAGAAATGAGCCAGTGTTTTCTCACTTGGATGACATTACAGTGATGGCAAAGAGAAGAGGACCAGTCTTCCAGCCTCAAGCCAGAGTATATCCAGTAGTTTCAACAGTCTACTTAGTCTTATGGGGCTACTGGGAAACAGCACTGGATAGGTCACCCAAAAATTTAATTTAGAGAAAAAAAATGAAAACAGCTGGTTGTAAAAATTAGATGTAACCTGTAGGACAGGCTATATAGCCAACATATCATTTTAAACTCAAAATTATTTTAATAGCATTTAAATGTATACTGCGTGTAAAATGCTTGCGAATTAAGGTTTAAACGTTTTTTTAAAAGAAGAAATTAACTTTTATTTTGGAAAAGTGCATTAATTGATCAATAGTGACTGTAAAGACATTTATAATGCCACAAAGGATTGTACATTTTTTAAAGGATTTGCTTTATCAAAGAATCCTAAATATGTATCACTGTTGCCACCAATAAATATTAAGCAACACCTGTTTTCAGTAAATATTTCTAGAAGTATTTAAGAATGATATCTGAAGTATAGACACTGCTAAAAATAATAACCAAAAGTAATTTTAAATAGGGATATTTCACAACATTACTTTTATTGCATTTTAGATCAAATAAATTCAGCCTGGGTGAGCAATAGAGACTTCTATCAAAATATTATCAACACCAAACTTTGGCCTCATCACTACTACTAAATCACTTTTTTTCAATCTACAGAATAAGAAAATATCATGATGGTGATATTATGACAGAACTTTAATTTGTTGGGTGAACCTAAGCTATAGAGGATAAGAAAATCCATTCAGGACTGCTGGGAACCAAAGAAAAAGCAAGATCTAAACAGACAGACTATCATGACATTTAATAAAGAAACAGGAAACTACACCTCCCTGTGGCTGCGTCAGTCTATCTTAGTCAATGCTCTATAGACTTAAAGCTACAGAACCTAAATTGAACATTAAAACATACTTTCTTTATTTCTTTATTTAATAATCAAACATACTTTGTTTGTATACTGAGTTTTTATACTGAGGTTTTGGTGCAATCTTTCTCACTGGTGCTTTAAATCATACTATCACAAACTGATCATTGTGCACTGTACTGTACAGTAGCTGTCTTGAATTCTACAGCCAATGCAGAATATATTTAAAATAGACATGGTTTTCTTGCATTTCTGTGCTGTCCATTTCTTTCTCTGTCTGTGTGGTACAAGGTGTAAAATCACAGTGTTCTGTGTGTGGGTGGGTGACTACAGTGGAGCTTAAATGGGTGCCATGCACCATGGCCAACATAAGAGCCAAGGCATTGGAATATATTGTGCTATTATTTTGTGCTATTATTGGGCAAAAGGGCTTTAGCTAAACAAATAAACATGTCACAAACAAATCCAGGGCATGTTCCACTGATTTCCTCTTTGCTGCTATTTAAAACAAGCTTTAGGCCCCCACATAGTAAGAAGGCAAGCTCTGCCCACTTTACATGGCCATATTTGAGGACGAATTTGCCAGCAGAGGTGAGATAAATCTGACAAAACCTCCCTTTAAATATTTCACAAAATCCATCCATCCATCTTCTTCTGCTTATCCGGGACCGGTTCACTGGGGCAGCAGTCTAAGCAGGGACGCCCTGACTTCCCTCTCCCCAGACACTTCCTTCAGCTCTTCCGGGATAACGCCGTGGCATTCCCAGGACAGCCAAGAGACATAGTCCCTTCAGCGTGTCCTAGGTCTTCCCCGGTGCCCGGAACAGATGCCTGAGCCACCTCAGTTGGCCTCTCTAGGTGTGGAGGAGCAGCCAATCTACTCAGAGCTCCTCCCAAGTGACCAAACTCCTCACCTTATCTCAAAGGGAGCGCCCAGCCACGCTGCGGAGGAAACTCATTTCGGCCGCCTGTATCCGGGATCTCCTTCTTTTGGTCATAACCCAAAGCTCATGACCATAAGTGAGAGTAGGAACGTAGATCGACCGATAAATCTCAGCTCCTCCTTCACCACGACAGACCGGTACATCGACCACATTACAGCACAATCTGCACTGATCTGTCTGTCGATCTCCTGTTCCATCCTTCCCTCACTTGTGAACAAGACCCCAAGTTGCTTAAACCCCTCAACATGAGGCAGGAACTCCCTACCAACCTGAGGTGGGCAGGCCAGACTTTTCCGGCTGAGAACCATGGCCTCAGATTTGGAGGTGCTGATTCTCATCCCAGCCGCTTTACACTCAACTGAAACCACTGCAGTGCCCGCTGTAGGTCTTGGTTCGAAGAAGCCAACAGGACAACATCATCCGCAAAAAGCCAAGTCCACAAAACACATGTGAACTGGTTGGGCAAACTCCCACGGACCCTACAGTACCCTAAAGAGGGTATAGAATTGGTCCAGTATTCCATGACCCGAACTAAAGCCGCATTGTTCCTCTAGGATCCCAGGTTCGACTATCGGACGAATTGTCCTCTCCAGTACCCTGGCATAGACTTTCCAGAGGAGGCTGAGGAGTGTGATTTCCCCAATAGTTGGAACACACAATAGAGGGATCATCACCCCGGTCTGCCAGTCCAGAGGCACTGTCCCCAACCTCCACACGACGCCGCATGTCAGCCAAGACAGCCCCACGACGTCCAGAGACCTAAGGTACTCAGGGCAGATCTACTCCCGGTGCCCTGCCACAGAGGAGCTTCTTAACTACCTCTGCAACTTCAGCCCAGGTGATGGTCGAGTCCACTCCTTGGCCCTTGGCCCCTGGCCTCTGCTTTCTCGAATTACTTCCAGTGTCCACCATCGGGATTGGGGGTTGTCACCATGACAGGCACCGGAGACTTTGTGGCCACAGCTTTGAACAGCCGCATCAACAATGGAGGTGGAGAACATAGTCCACTTGGACTCAATGTCTCCAACCTCCCTCGGGATTCAGTTAAAGCTCTGCCGGAGGTGGGAGTTGAAGACCTCCCTGACCGGGGGCTCTGCTAAGTGTTACCAACAGACCCTCACAGTACGTTTGGGCCTGCTAAATCTGTCCAACTTCCTCCCCCGCCAACGGATCCAACTCGCCACCAGGTGGTGATCAGTTGACAGCTCTACCCCTCTATTTACCCGAATTTCCTCGACATACGGCCTGAGGTCAGATGAAACGACCACAAAAGTCGATCATCGGCATCTGCCCTAGGGTGTCCTGGTGCCACGTGTACTGATGGACACCCTTATGCTCGAACATGGACATCATGGACAAACTGTGACTAGCACAGAAGTCCAACAACAGCTCCCTGATCTATTTCACAAAATATTGTTTTTTTTTTTAAATACATAAACGATACAAACAAATTACATAAATCATTAGTTGCCAGATTTGACAAAAACCCTCCTTAAAATATATATGATGAATATGATGAAATGGCAATAAAAAAATATATCAACATATTAAAACACGTCTTTATCTTTAGTCAAGACCTCAACGGAAATTTCCTGACTCACTCTTTCTTTAGAGATGTGAAAGATGAGTCAACCTTAATGGTTTTATTATTCTACAAATACAAATGTTTTCTATTAGGACTGAGATGAATCTGTTGTGATTTATAATTGCTTGTATATAAAAGTCTGTGGTACAGCATGTCCTCATCTATACAGCAAGGTGTGTGCGTGTGTGTGCTTTGCCATTCATTAAGTCTGTGCCTTTCTAACTCTGTCAGTTGCCCAGTAACCGATTAAAGTCTCTTTCTCTTATATGGTGTCTCGCCGCATCTGTGTTGGGTCTCTATGTTGTCTTTCTGTACCTCAGTGTTTCTCTCTCTCCTCCTTTCCTGGCCCTCACTTTAAAGCAAAGATTGGATTTTTATTTGGAGTGGTTAGGCCTTCCTCAATCCCTTTAATATGGACAAATGGGTCTCATTATCCTCTCTGTGGCCAATCCTGCAGACGTATAACCTAAAGAAAAAGAATCAAGACTCTCTGCCTTCCCTCTCCTTCTCTCTTGCCTCTTCCTCCCCCTTTTCATTCTCTCCATTCCTTTTTTTTTTTAACACTCTTTCACCGTATTCACTCGGGAACAGCGCAGAGAGAATACGGAGATGCACACTTCAATTTAGTTGGCATGAATAAACAATGGGGTTTCCATGTGCAGGATAAATTTCCCCTGGCGACACTCTCACACACACTGGCCCAGAAACACGTACTCACACACACCTGCAAAAGAAATACACTTTCATAGATCAGGTTATAAACACAGGCGTGCACGCTGGGTAATATACTGAGTCTCAAACGTACGAGAGGATAGTCCTACCCACACTCACCCTCGTAATTCACTTTAGCGCTTGCTGTCGCTAGCTCACGCACAAACGTACTCGCGTTTAACCAAATTACATGCTCCGATGCGATTAGAATCGCTATTACAGTTTGTTACTGTGCAAAAAAAGGTTGTAAGGTGTGTTGCGACAATTGTAAATAAGAAGGTCAAACGAGCCTCTGAGAGCCGTGAGGAAACAAACTGGCACCATGTGTCTACGTCAGTCATTTCAATTTAGCCGCTTGCATAATGAGAATTTTATCTCGGCACAAGCTCAGGGACTTGACTGAATGAGAGCAGAGTGTAATTAATGAGAGCACATATACCCATGTGTGCATCACACACGCATATATTTCACAAAGTCTTAAGGGACCGTGGCTACATGTATCGTGCGACTGCATGAACATGTGGCTATCAGTCAGATTACTGTAAAAATTACTGTGATAAAGTGTATTCTTCAAAGTCTGACATGCGCAAATGCAAGCGAGAACTTCAGAAGGAAATGACTCTTTGAAGCCGTAACAATGGCACTATTCCAGACTTGTGATATATCTTCACTTAAATAGGTCTCTCAGAGGCATAAGAGGGGAAATCGTTGTAAATTGGAGTCTCAGATGCTGTGAGAGTCTTAATGGAACTTCATAATGGTGGCACTGTGAAGTGGCTCCTTTAGAAACAATAATAATAATGTTGTTTAGTGTAATACGTGAGATTGTGTTTACTCACACTTGTGTGATTATGTTTACCCGGTGCTTTGAAGTCCCAATGGTAACCCCGTCTGCTGCGAGGTCTGAGTTTTCACACATATTTGCGTGTGTTATTTGTAGGTATTCAGAACATGGAAACCTCGACCAGAGGTTATGATTAATGAAGCGGTGCACATCACAAACGAGTTATTAAAGCCCCAAAATAGATGTTATGGGTGGCTTGTGAACATTTTTCCTTTTATGTTTTTGTAAAGAAATTGTTATAGGGTATCTAGATGTGTCCACAGGTTTATCAGCAGCTGCTTGAGAGTAAAACAGGAGGATATCAAAAATAATTTTATCAGTTTCGAGCAAAAAAAAAGTACACTTTTATAGAATTAGTGCAGCTGGAATCGGTTCCCATTCCAGAGAATATACCTTCAACTGAGAACAGAAGCAGGGCCCACTGTGCACCAGCAGCCAATCAGAGCCCCAGGATACCGTACCAGCAGCCAATCAGAGCCCTGGCACAGCACGTATCCTGAAAGAGCACTGCCAGTGGGAGATCACACTGCAACAAAAGCTAAACCATATCTCTCTGCTCTGTACAAAGCCAGAGCCATGGAAACACCGCAAAAACATTGTTTAAGGCTCACTGGGGAGTGATGGGCTTTTTCCTGCATGAGCTGTCCATCTTTTTTCACATTCTCTGTATCAGTACTGTGAGTGGATCAATTGCCAGGTAAATGTTGGTTTTCAGCAGACCAATATGGGACTGCTCTAGTTCTTTGCTTTGTGCTAATTAGATCCTTTTAGAGAGGAGAGTAAGATGAAAAAAGACAAGTGTTTATTTTTTTCTGCCTCTCCTGCAGGCTTCTTCTGTTAATACAAAAGTTTACAGCTCAATAAAGAACACAACCGCAGAGGAACAAGGCCTTAAAACTGCTCTAAGGAAAGAAGTGTTTTACTGCATCAAAGGTCACAAAGTCAGCCTCCAGGAACTAACTTATGCTTTGCAGGAACTTTGAGAACTTTTTCTTCATGCTTAGGCTAATTTCACTTAGACCATCAAATCATTAATTCATACCAGAAAGCTCCTAATGCAGTTCAAATGCATGCATATTTATAAGATGAGCTCCTTATATGAAAAACAAATGTTCAAACTTTGAAATTTGATACAAAATCAAACCATAGTGTCTGTATATATTTAAAACTTAAGCATGCACTTCAGGAGGGGTCTCAAACTACCAGCCACTATTATGTTCAACAAAGCTTTACTTGATTTAGAGGAGAAATATATATATATATATATATATATATATATATATACAGTAAAACATTAATATTGTGAAACATTATAATTTCCAACAGATGTTTTCTATTTTAACATATTCAAAATTGTAATTTATTATGGAAAAGCTCACAATCATCCTACAAATGCCTTTTATATAATTCGTTATGCTTATTTGAATAATATTTTATCAATACCTTTAAAATATGAAAAAATCGTATCCTGAGGGCTAATGAAATAAATAAATATGAAACAAAGTCCTAAGCAGGTAGAAAGTGTCATACAACGTTTGCCTGCTGAGCTCTCACAGTGAGCCCACCTATGTTTCACACACATGCCAGTGTGTGACTGGATCAAACTGAGTGAGTTTACAAGTGTAGAAATGAGCACAAGGGTGTTTGGCTTACAAAAGTACAAGGTGACAGACAGAACTTCTTCTCTACAGGTAATCGCTTCATTTTTTACACTTCAGCCAGTCTCTGCATACCCAAGCCCCTCAAAACGTTAGTTTACTTCAAGTGAGAGATGAGAGGAGGGCAAAATAAATAATAACCCCCATTTATAGCATACATAAATCACCCCATAGAGGATCTATGCAGGTGGAGCTGGGGAAGGTGGAGGGTTTCTGTAGCGTACTGCAACTGCTACAGCAAACACTAGCCAATAGTGATGTGTCGTTTGCGAAGGAGTTCTTCCAATTCTTTGTAGCGAATGAGCTACCTAAAACTTTTGGGAACACCATGCAGTTAATCACATGGGAGGAAAGGGAGAGCATGCTTTAAAGATAGCGAGTGTGTAGTGCTACAGGCCAGGTACACAGTGCGACAGAGAGAGTCTTCTCAAAAACAGGACCAATAATTACAGAGAGGAAAACTAGCATCATCCCATGGGGCATCTTATATTTCTCAGTACCAAACTGCACTAAAGACATAAGTGTTTTGTTATATATGTTTATTATATATGTTAAGAGTTTTCCCTTTATTTAGGTTATTTGTTTGCTGTGGTTGTGTTCAATAGTTAATAGTTAATGAAAAATAAGAATAAAAAATTTGCTTACCAATACACAAAACATTCACAATTGATAAATTGGGCTAAAATTAGAAGGCTCTGAGTGATACTAAATAAAGAGCCATTTGGGAGCCGTAAGAGCCGAATCTTTGAAAAGGGCCGAACTGCCCATCACTACTAGCCAGGTATTTAAATCTTACACAGCAAGCTCATTGGCTACTGATAAAAAAAAAGAACCAATCAGCTATGGTGTCAGTGATGGTGTCAATATGTCAGACTGGGTTAGACCTATCAGATTGCGCCATCTGGGGTTTTATGGCAGAACTTTGGATTTCAGTCAAAAACTGATAAAATAGAATTTTTAAATCACAATTTTAAATCAAATCTTTGCCCAGATCAGGTTTAGAATGATTACGTTAATAACTGCAGTCCATCAACACCACCTTGCACAATTGAATACAGTATTTTTTTATGGGTTACAAATGTTCTCGGTAACCTTAAACTATTTTAATTTATATGCTGCTAAATGTTTGATGATTATGTTAGCATACTTGTGCATTAAAATACATTCTGGAAACTGCTTGTGGTTTATGCAGGTAACTTCTTTGCTTGTTTTGGATCAGAAGTTGCAGTTCCATTTAAGAAAATCTGTAACGGCGCCTACTACAGTATAACTGCAAAAACACAGAATGCCAACATAATTTGTCAGTGGCAGAGAGCTAGCTATTGTGCAATGAATGATTTGAAAATGAACAGCTGGAAAAGAGTTAAAACAATTGATTTCACTTTAGAAATTAGAATTTCCCTCTCTATCTGATTTCTCGGAGACCCTTTTACCTGTCCAATTTGACACATTTTGATATATCTGTTGGCATCCGAGGGTAGCTTTATGAAAAGAATTTAAATTAAGGGCAAAAAACTTTTCTCTCTCGTATCCTTTTTTTTTTCAGGCAGATGTGAGAGTGAGTGCAAAGGTAGCCATTTGGTGCTTAGAAATCAATGGTGTTTCGCGTGAGTGATGGTAGGGTTTTGCCGCAGGGTTAAATACCGCAGGCTAATGCTCACATCCTCCAGCCTCAAGCTGAGAGATGGTGGGGAGGGGAGCGCCAGAGGAAGGCCGGATCTACAAGAGATATGTGGCGTCAGAAGCTGAATGATTACAGGGCACAGGATCAGGGGCTGTGTTGCTGTTCTGTATGGTCAGCACTAACACTCATTTACATCCAAAGCGTTTCTTCACCTATCAACATGGAGCACTGCGAAACTCTACGATAGCGAAAGAGATGTGTGTGTGCTTTAACCCTGAGAGAGAGAGCAAGAGGAGCCTCTTTCATCTGTTTATGTCTCATTAATACAGCCCCAGTGACAGAGCTAATCGCAACATGCCACGGATAACAAATGTAAGGGCATTGCTTCATGAGAAGAGATGTGACAGTGCCGTAAGTAGACTGAATGGAAGCCTTCATTGACCATGGCTTGGAGAAATGCACTGTAATTATACTCAGTGCTCATAATGGGGAGATCATGTCCAAGCTATAAAGACTGATGTTACTTAGTAGCCCGACTTGTTATGGCTCCCCCTGCTGACAATGCAGGGACTCACCATCTGGAGGAAGTAGGAAGTCTTTGTATTGTTTTCATATGGTTTTTCCTACCGTGTCTCATGGCATAAACATACATAGGTGCACTTTTTAGTGTTAGGGGCAACAGTTAAGACCCAAGGACCAGGTGTTAGTGGAATCAAGACCAGGAGATCGAAATCAATTGAAGAAAAATTTACTGAAGAAAATAGTTTGCAGTTTCATCCGCAGAAGTCCGGTTCAGTTCTCTCATCGAGTTCGTAGCCGCTCTGCTCACATCTCATGGACAATAAATATATATAGATGTTCGTGGATGGACGTCTGCACATCTCAAGGTAAAATATTATGATTAGGATGCCAGGGCTTCCGGACAGCCAAATATGAATATTCAATAGCAAAAAGGGCAATTCAGGGAGAGAAGGAATACATACACACATAGCAAAAGTCTACTTTTGTAGCTCACTCCAAGTGTCTTATCAGCATGGCTGGACACAGTCTTAGGCAAAAAGTAAAATACAGGCTAGAACTGGATTGACAATTTATCTTATACATAAACGCTACAGTTGATTCTTGATTCTCCAGAGCATCGTGACCTAAAGGAAGACATAATAAAGACACAGAGCCAGGCTCCGTTTGACCTTGAAGCACACAGTCAATCCACAGAGACTTCTATGGATGACATTACTTATTAAACCAAACAGTTCAACATATGAAATGTTTATATTAAATACTGATTGATTGTGTGATCATAATCAACATTAATATTAAATGAAAATTGATAAAAAGAAGAGAATCAGTAAAAGGAAGGATATGACCTCTCCATACGGTCTCGCTCCATTTTCCCCTTCATTAGCCAGACACAAAATATGTACCAATAAGTACATATCAGTGCTATTTCCAAAAGAAATGAAGGCAGTAAAACTCAGACACCTTTTATTACTTCACAAAAAAAATTACAGTTTAATAAAAGATAATTTTACCACAATTACTTGAAGAATATCATTTGACTTCAAAACAATATTAATATGCTGGGAGATTTGAAAACTGATGCTTTTGAATGTTAGCATGACAGATATCCAGCTTCATAGACAGTAGGTTTGTTCGGTAAGTCATGGAGTGCAAGAGATGTATTTGAGAGGTGAGGAGCTATGGTTTCAATCCCATGTAAGTAAGGTTCAGCAAAACAGTGTAAATCTGTGTATAAGGAAGTTGAAATTACATGGTCTGCATCAACAAATGCTTTTTTATCAGTTTTGCACTTGTAGGTAGGTTTAGAATTGGATTTGGTTTGGCACATATTTCCAACATGGTTGAGCATTAACTTTAAGCGACAGTCCCCGGAATATTCATGTAATAAAATCACAGCAATATGTACCTTTGTCAACGTAATACAAATGTGCCAGGGTTCACATATTTAACCTGTGTTTTAGCGCCACTCACTGGACATTTCTCTGTGGCTAAATATGCAGTAAGGCATGTAAACATTATGAGTTTTTTTCTCGACAAACAAATTTGAAGTATCCACTTTAAAAAGCTCAGTATTTGCAGGACAAAAACATTGTCTTAGTGTGGATGGAAAAAATATGCATCTTTCATGTATTCAGATTAGTAAAAACGTAGCCTTAATTTAACATAGTCCCGTAGAGGGCTGATGGTCTATTTACTATGCTCTGGAAACGCCTGTCAGGCTTAATTCAAAGGCACCAGACCTTTGCGAGAACCCACACATTCTATTCCTGAATACTTCTCGGTGTATCATCTCTTGTTTTGTGCTCAGACTTACACTTTAGTCCCTGTGTTTGAAGGCTGCATACAATGTACAATAGAAAGAGGATCGCTATTCCCTTCACGGAGACTGTGATGATCTCCCACCCTCCAGTAAAGCCCAAACTGGTCTGCAGGGCCGCTTTCTGCATCCCTAATAACTGGCTTTTGATTCACCTGTCATTCAAGTGCTTAAGATAGGGCAGGCTAGGACTTTACTTGCATTAAGGCTGAGAGAGTTATTCGGTGCCCTGTTCATTTGTATTAAGCCGCTTTAAGTGCATTAAAGGCGATGAAGTGGGCCGGCTCTGATAGAGATCTCGCGTTCCGACTGGCTCCAAAAGAGGGAAGATTAAGGTGCAGTCAGTTAGCACAGTCCTTCATGGCCTGGTGGTAAAGACCTCTGGTGGAACTGCAATCTAAAAGGGTTGTTTTAACCCTGATTATATCTGACGTTCAATGAGGGGAAGCTTTATTGTGATTTGACCAATTTTGTTGCAGCTTTTGAGATCAACTTTATTCCGCCAGAGTCTTAGATGTGCTGCCGAAAATGGTTATGCAAAATGAGTATGGATTTGAATTTAACTGGCCATGATTAAACTAAAACCCAGCAAATATGAATAACTCATTTCAATTAAGGAAACAGAGTGTTTAAAAACAAATAGTTAAGAGCACTGTGAAACTTAATTTGAGTCCACAAAATACCAATAAACAGCACATTCCATTAAAATTATTTATGTAACTAAAACTTCATTATGTAAAGCCAATAAAATTATAAACATTAACTCAACCCTCCTGCTGTTAGCAGCTAGCTAGAAAAAGCACACGTTAACAAAAGGACCAAAGAGAGTACTGCTCAATCAGAAAGCGCAGTTAGTGCAGCATAAATAGTGTTGTTGTTTTTTTTTTGCTTATCCTCAACTTAACCAAAGGATTTTAAAATCAGCTTTTAATTCCTGAAATAACAGAACACTAAACACTATATTAAAAAAAAAAAAACGACACTTAATTTCAGCATTAATTCTCCTACAAATGCAAAAGCAAAGCTTATTGGCATTAGAATTCTGTAACTTACTTTGAGGTCAACATTGTCGCTGTAAACTCTCTAAGGTTGACAGTATATATGACTGTGACATAATATGAATGTGCACAGAGACAAACAAAAATCTCCATTGCTCCTGTCTAAACATATATCTTAGATGTACAAGGTACGGTACGGAACGCAGTCATCATTGGTAAAAGGAGCTGCACCTGCACCATCTTTCTGTTTGCGGCCAATTCCCAAAATAACATCCGAACATGCTCAAAACCCTACCACGCTCTGAAAACGTAAGGAGGAGAAAATAAAAACACCTGATTCTTTTTCACCAGAAAGGCCCAGGTATCTCCCAAGCAGATGCATTTTGTGTCTAATACATGTGCCTGCTGGCTGGCGCAGCTTGCCACTTGTTGCTGCCAAGCATTGAGACTTGTTCTCCGTGATTACAGCGCTGTCTCCTCCAGTTCAATCACCGGACTCCATATCCATCTGTCCACATGTGAGGCAGCTGCAAATGCTGAAGAACATCGTGTAACGTTTAGCTTCGGCTGCATTGGTGTTTGCTGACTGGAGCGAATTGACTGTGCAGAGACGCAGAAAGAATGTCGGAAGCATCCGTGACAGTCGTCCTTGAGATGATTGAGGATTATATCCGGATATAAATCTGTTTATCGCTGCAGAGGATTCAAGGAAAAACCTCAGACGGGCTTGAAGTCGTTTTTTAGATTTACTTGAGTCATTGACATGGCACTAAACATAAATCAAAACAAGCTCAGCTAATGACCTGAAATTTAACGTAGATCACACTTGAGAAAACACAATGTGAATGACACTGATCAACTCCCCTGCAGTTGGGCAACACATTTATTAAAATGGTACGACATTTTTAGGTCCCTGGTGGTCGTTTATTGCCGACGGTTCCTTGGATTTAATAAATTACAATCTATTTCACGCTATCATGCCTGTTAGCGGGACTTAATTCAGTTGAAAGTTCAGCAGTAGTTACAAATTGGACCTAATTGTCTGCCATACAAACGCATGGCACTTTCACATCAGATTGTTGGGGAAAATATGAGCTCTGAAAGGGAAAAAAATAAAAGATGATTTAGCTACAAGAGAGAAAGACGAGACGTAGTGATTTTAATGAACATCTTCAAGTCTCCGAGGCACCTTGCCAAGATCTGGGTCTTGAACTCATGGGAACTGAGAATTGTCAGAGCTGTAAAAAATGATTTTAGATGGGGAAAGGGGGAAACTTAATTATTGGGTGGAAACTGTGTAGGAGTTTTCCCCCGTTATTCCTTTAAGGCATGCTAAAGTTTGGAAAGTGTAACAATGCTGTTGTAGGCAGAAGAGAGCGGAGAAGGGAAAACCCGTTTGCCCTCTGGCAAAATGATAATACAGAATCGGCCACCATTTAATACATTCATTTGCAGAAGAATGAAAGCGGATGAATGAATGAAAGTTTAAATAGAGAAAGAATGCGATGTTCTTTTTGGACGTCGCTGCGGAACATGCTGCAAATAGCACAATGAAGATCTTTATCGTGGAGCTAGTTTGACAAGATAACCACCTGTCAAAACACGGGGAGCCAAACAAATATCTGTCTCAAAAGCACAGCCAGTTTGCTGTTTTGTTTCTCGTCTTTGGCAATTGTTTTCAAAAGGTCTCTCCAGGGGGAAAAAAAGTATTGTTTAATATGTACTATTTTTGTCATAAATTGACATTTTACTGTATTCATTTCCAAGCAAAAAGTAAATTAATCAGTACGAATGTACATGAGTAACAGGACTGTAAAATAAAATTCTACCCAAAAATTAGCAAAGTATGTATGTCACATGATCCTTTCAAGCTCAAAGCTGAAAGACTTACATGCTATGGACACAAGACTTGTGTTAAAGGCATGTGCATCGCATGAAACCCAGGTAAACTTTATCAATGATGTCCATTAACCGCACGGTAACCTTTCTCATCTCGGAGGACGCTTTGGCTTCACTTGACATTGACAGTGTTGAGATTAAGAGGTTGAGAGCTGCAGCTGAAGGAGTTCTGAAGAACATCCATATTTCTACCACCGGCAGCCTCGCAAAGAAAAATGGAGCATCTCTAACTTTGTAATCAAAATCAAGCCCGATATCGACTTAACATCAGAAGCTTCCTGCACTCACAGCTTCCATTATGAACAGCCTCCTGCACTCCACCAAAAGCAAAGAAAAAGACTGATATCACCCATTTCCAGCTGTATTCTTGCCCTGTGTCCTATTTTGAGCATAGATCTAACTTTTTTTTTTTTTTTTGGTAATGCAATAGTGGTGAAACACTAACTGAGAATTTGAAGTTCCAGTCATTAGCTCCATTTCCGTGAACATTAAATGTAATTTTCCCCGGACAGTTTTAAAGCATTAATGACATTCATGAAAGAATAAATGAAAATCTGAATTGCGGCTTAGATCTCAGGGCCATGAAACTAGGCTTCGCATTCAGAAGGGAGGGAAATCTCTGAAATCACTCCCATCTTGTGTTATGCTAGCACACGTTAGATGTGCTCTTTATCAAGCTCATTAATCTCAGAGATGCACTTCTTTTAATTAATATAAGCTTCGGTGCTGTTATAAATACTAGAGGAAACAGGGGCTCAGAGGCCTGCCTACAAAAAGAGTTGTCAGCACACACCAGGATTAGATCATTACCAAAGCCATAATGTTCCCTCTTCGTCTTTTCCCTTTCTCTAACTCTCAGATAATAAATAAATAATGGGTACAATTCAAAAAAAGGAATACATTTAGCAGCTTTGCATGCCGCGTGCAATGATTTTCTGGGTTGACAACTGCTACAAATCATATAAAGTAATACAGCGATCCAGCTCATCGGTTCAGCTGCAGTTCACCTCAGTGATCCCGGCCTCAATCCAGACATCTCATGAGATACATTTGGCCATATTTTAGTGGAGTGGCCTCTCCTCAGTCACTGCAGCAGTTGCCATGGAGATAGGGTGCCTGTGGATTCCACAAGCAATACATTTGTGTCATGCTAGTGGTACCCACAATTAACAAGTAAGGAAAATGTATTGACACTGTACATTTTAAAGCCCATGTGTGTAGAATTCCCGCTACAAAGCTGGCCCTGTATAGTCAGAGCAGAACATTTGTGGCTTTTTTCCAACTAAGAAATGCCCACTTTGACAAGATGAGACCACCCGATTGATGTGTTTTTTAGTGTCATTTATAGGCAGGTTTATCTGAAATAGATTACAGCACAACAATACATTAGTGTGGAAAAATAATGCCATTGGAGTCTCTGTGAACACTCAAAGAGAACATAGAAAATAAAAAAAGCTAACAAATTTTATGGATGTTGTAGTTTCTCTTTACAAAAGTAAAAGTATTAGCTGTTTGTTTCTTTTGCTTGGGCAGTTTTATGATTAGCATTTGATTTTTATTACAATTGACAGATGTCAAGTTTTAGCTTTTGTTATATGATGGTCACGTTTACACTATATTTAGTTACATAGTTCTTTAGACTTTTTTTTTTAGCATGGAAAAAAGTTTCCAAGGTAAAAATCCTACCTGGTCTCATGGCATAAACGTACCTTGGTGCACTTTTTAGTGAGACCAAAAAGTACATTTCCAATCATCACTGCAATTTCCAAAAGAAATGAACACTAGAGGCAGTAAAACTCCGATACCTTTTATTCCTTTACAAATTTATAGAGCTTCGATGAATATAGACAAAAATTCTGTTTGCACTACTCATTAAAGAATATCATATTGTGAGTTCAAAACAATATTAATGTGCGGAGACATTTGAAAACTGATGCTTTTGAGTGTTAGCATCACGCATATCCAGTTTTATATCTGTTCATAGACTGTAGATATGTTCGTACGCTCCCGGAGTACAGAGACACATTTAAGAGGCGATGAGCTCCGATTTGAATGCCGTGTAGCTGCGGTTCAACAAAACAAATTGCATAAAAGGGAAGTTAAAATGGCATGGTTGCATCAAAAATGTGTTCAGTTTTGCATTTAAGACTATGAGATATCCCTATACCTGATCACTAACAGATCAGGTATAGAGATAGATTTGGTGTTGGGCATATTTCCAACATGGTAAAGCATGAATTTTTAGCAAAAGTCCACAGATATTTCAATTTCTGAACCAACACAAAAAATAGCTATATCAACGCCATAAAAACATACCAGGGATCACATACTGAACCTGTTTTTTACCACATTTTCTTTGAAATGCATTAGCATTAGAAACTTGCAGTAAAGCATGTTTGAATGAATTGAAATGGTACATATTTTTATGAGACCGGGTTGTAAAAATCACTAGTGGATATTTTTGTGTAACACATAATTCATCTAATTTTTAATCATTTCAGACGAATTAATATTTAAACTACTAGGAACAACACAGCCTTACCAAGACAAGTCTATGATTTAAGTCAGAAAATGTTCAAAGTTTAATTTTCAGTGTCATTTATACCACAGAGTACACAATACACAAAATAAATAAGTGAAGATGTGCTGTTATTTTCATTAATTTCAGAAATAATTACAGAATTCTCTTGTGATATACTGTATGTATACACACTGACAGGCTGATGCACTGATGGATTGTTAGTTTAAATAAGAAAGTTTACTTCCTATAAGTCAACAGGGATAAAAGTGCCCATACCTGTAGTTCAAGAAACCTTTCTAACTTAAAGCATTCTACAATATAAAAGTTCTTCTAATGGATATCTGGTTAACTTTCTGATAAATGCCTCAAACCAAATGCTTTTAAAGATTTAAAGCTAACCTGGCAATCTTTGGCAAGGGTGGATGAAAACAAAACCTTTTGTCCCGGAAATTATGTAAACACAGCCAATCAGATAAAAAGCTTGCCAGATCAACACAATGCTTTCCAGTTTTGCATGCATCATGCTTCAGAACGGGCTGTGGGTGTTTCGTGGGTGTGCCGTCTGAGACTACTGCAAAGCAAAAAGGAGAGTAACAAAAAAATAAAACTAGAAACACAAAAAGAGACAAAAAAGAAACAAAACAGACAGCACCTGTTACTCATAAACACATTTACTCATTTGTTGACCAGGGGAAGTCAACAGGCACCCAGCCAACCAAACAAAACCTATCACTGCCTGACTCACGCAATTACATGCAAGACTTCCTTCATTCTCTACGTCAGTCAGCAGATAACAAGTTTCATCTCAAATGCTGGCAGAAGTTTTCACCCATCTAGAATGCGACATCTGTACCGACACAATTAGCCTGAGATCGGGACAATTCGCACACCAGCTTGATTAAATCTGGCTGGCTGAAACAGGGCCTGGCAGAGGGACATCGTACATTCGAAACGCACCGCCATCCTTTATAAATCAGATTGAGACCTCTTTAACCCGTCGAGAGATGCCCGCACGACCCCGACAGATGCCTATTGGTTCAGTTGGCGAGAGCTAATGAGCATGTGGGCGCAAGTCGATGAAGAAGATGATGGCGGGGAATCGACGCCAAGCCCGCTGGGCACCCAGGACAGGTGCCCGGGCCGTTACCGGCGAATCTGCTCTGCATGCAGCAAAGTGATATTGATTGAGCTTCACGCTGCCATTTAGTGCTTCATTGAACAAGTATGAAAATAAATATGGCATTTTGTTTATACACGCCGTTCATTAATATTCCGCGAGGGAGCAGGGTAAATGGCTTTACCCAGGGTGGCGGCGGGCAGACACCTGCCGTCTGTCTGTGTTAGGTTTTATTTCACTCCAGTGGGTGAGAAGAAAATACAATGACAGCCTTAGGCATCTGCCCGATAACACGGAAAAAGTCAATTTTTGTTTGGAAGGAGGGTTTGCCAAGCTCCGTAACATGATCTCCCACACAAATTAATCCGCCGTGGTTTCATGATGGTTCTGGCAAGGCAGGGAAATTGAGCTGTGCTGTAAAAAAGTATCTGTTTGAGTCCACAAGCAGCATAAAAACCAAGCTGATTAAGTTGGTCGGAGTCCAGATAGCCCAACGTACACATCAACAGGAATATTCCCCGGGGATGACAAACTCTGATCCAGTGGTTAGTGATAAATAGAAATAATGTGTGTGTGTGTGTGTGTTGATTTGGTTGAACGTTTCACTAGTGTTTATGGCTGTTATCAGATATTCTCTCTGACTGTCTACTCTACTGGATCCAGTACAGATGTTTTCTCCTCCCATGAGTTTACAGTGCCTTACTTGAGTGGGTCTTATATAATGCTATAAAATGCTATTTGGAAAGTAAATCTTACTCTCACAAACATGTTTAACCATGCAAATGGAAACATGCTGTGAGGTGTGCTTGCGTGCCCAGTATCTCTTGTTGCAACTGAAGTAATTCCAATTCTGATCTGGTCTGCTGAAAATGTGTAGTTTGAGATTACTTACGAAAAGGCTTCTTTTTTGCACACTGTAAAAACATTTCAAACCTATCCAACTTAAAATTCACCAGTTTACATCTACGTTTTGCAGTTAGCCTAGTTGAATTTCATTGAATTGAGAAATCTTGGGAACATCCTGTCAATACTGGCCCATAAGAAATTGTATGTTAAGCGAAAATTTGAAGTTCACCATACAGTGTTGTTGGTGCAATTAAATATTTTATATTGTAAAATTCTCGCTCGAGATGGAGATCTCAGAATAAAACCTTGAATTTGCTTCTGAAGATTTGGATTAAAGGGCACAAACAAAATATCACATGATGATACGATCACCAGTCGGCATGCCCTCGAGCTCCACCTGTGTTCCTCTGTCGAGTTTTGTGAACTCTTACTTTGTAAGTTTGTGAGTGTTTTATCGTTTCATGTTTCCCTGTTTCAGTTATTCCCTTGTTCTTCCGCTGTCCCCTCGTTAGTTTCCTTAGTGTTTATTCAGCTCCGCCCCCTTGTTCACCATTTGTCTCTGCCTTTAAAAGTCGTTCATGTTCCTCAGGCTAACCGCTGAGTATTGTGTTTGCTCCTACAAAGTGTACCTAGTGTCTATTGTTTATCTTCTGATTTGCAGTGTACAGATCTTTGCCTTGTTGGGATTTTTGCTCTTGTCTTGCCCTTTATTGGATATTGTTCCCTGTTCAATCAACCCAAGCTTGTATCCCGGACTGTTCTTGTGTTTGCCTTCACTGTTCCCAGTTGCTGTTGTCTGACCGTGCCTGTACGACCATGCCGTTCAATAAATTGTGTCAATATTGTAGGTTTAAATGCTGAAAATACAAGTATTGGTTTGTTTAGATGCTGTAAATATGTCAGTATTGTATGTTTCAGTGCCTGTGAAAATGTAGGTAAATATACATTTTGTAGAACCATATTTTATACATGAAATACATACACATTAAAATGAGATCACTTTGCAAGTTTATGGTACTGAATTCCTTCTCTTCCCAGACATTGCTGTTGATTTAACTGGGTTTTACTGTTTAAAAAAAAAACAGAAAGTTAAGATCAAAGTCCTTTAGTGTTTTGTGTACATTGTGTGCAAAAGCTTCAACGTTCATATTCATGTCATTTTACAATTATGCCATCATTTATAACATACTGGTTTTTAGTATTTCAAAGGACCAAGTCACCACTTTAGTTGAGGGGCCACACACCTGATGAAGTTATGAGGAACTAATGCTTAGTTAATGATGACTACTGTATTTGGGTGTCAACAGAATTTACAAGCTGTGCTGTGATTGGCTACTGTTTGGGTCTGGTCACCACTTTAGTTGAGGGGCCACACACATGAAGTTATGAGGAACTAATGCTTAGTTAATGATGAGTACTGTATTTGGGTGTCAACAAAATTTACAAGCTATGTGCTGTGATTGGCCAGTGTTGGGGTGTATTCATTTACCTGGAGGGCTATATGAACATGCTGAATAAAAGAAAAAAATGGATAGACTGTTAAATGAATGCATGAATGAGGTCATGTGGATTTTTGTAATTCATTTAGTAATTCAAGTAGTTATTAATTAAGTAGTTATTAGTTATTAAGTCATGTATCCTTACCACAAAGTGTTACCCAGGTTTTTTTTTTCTTTTTTCATGTCAGTCTCTGCTGCACATTCTTGACCGTACCATTACACATGCATCTGATGCTGCTGGTGCAGAAGTCAGCTATCTGACATAGAAACCAGATGCTCTGTGGCTTGTTTGCAAAAAGAGGAATGCACAGGTATGTGTCATGGTACTGTCATTAATGTGCATCAAAGGCTGACACTGAAGAAAATGAATAGTTTAAAAAAGTTGATTGCAGTAGTTGTTACCTTTTTTTGTTACAACTTTAACTTAAACAAAGAATTCCAAAATCTTTTTGTTTGGAGATAATTATTTGCATGTCATTTATTGAGCCAATATTTCATTGTCTATTTTCAAAAATTTTTCTATTCAATTTTTTTGGTTCATTTTAGTAATTTATCACAATTTTGTGCATTCCAAATGTTATTGCCAGTTTAACAATTTGTGTGAAAAGAATGGATAAAAGTTAATCTTAGAATTAGGCTATAATGTTCTAAAAGATATGTTCATTAAGTAAAGATAATTAAGTTAATAGGTATTAATTTGGTAATATATAACAACATGCTGTACATCTAATCAACAATTATATAAATTAATATGATTATTCGTTAGATAAAATATTGTGTAGTTTTCTTCTGTAATTTCTCTATTTTACTGCTGCTCTAAAGACTGTTCAAAGCCACAGCAGAGCCATCGGTGAGTGACATTAAATTTCTCACATATATCAGCTCTAAATCCCACACAACGTCTGAACTTCCCGAAGCTCCATCTGACAGACCGACTGTGCTCAAATTTAATCTTTAATTATCTTTATGTAACTTCATTAAATATTATAAATATAATTTAAACTCAGCAGACCAGCATGCAGAACCCACCATATGCTGGTGATCAGACCTATGGTCAGTCTTTCAAGCCAAAAATAGAGTTGTGATGTAGCTTACAGCTCGAATACAAAAAAAGATCCAAAGACATTTTATCACAAAAAAAAAAACATGTAAGATAATACAATTTTAAGATCCTTGGATGCCAGCATTTGGGCCACTTTGCAAGTTTAGAAAAATGCAAAACAGGCCATGCAAGTCCATTTTAAAACAAACTCACAAATCAATGAGCTCTGCATGCCCATGGCTCCATAAAACGGTTTAGTTCAGAGATTGCAAATATAACCCAGTGAAGCATAGTCACTTGCTAAATATGCTAAGCTACAACCACCGAATATACCTCAGGAGTCCAATTCAGCTTTATTTACTGCTATTGCGCTCTTAACTGCTGTTCGCGGATGTTTATTGTTGCAGTACCACTAATGGCCATAATACCGTTTGATGGTTTCGATTTTTCATCAACATCCTCATGCAACCCACAGCACAAGCTCTGCGGAGTGAATGCTGCTCCACTCAGGTCTGCAGACTTGGCCTGTAGCCCATCGCTCGGCCTGAGCAGAGCTCGGGCATCACCACAGCACGGCAGTCTGCCAACGGCCGCCGGTCTCTGGCTGGATTCCGGGGAAACGTTCCCCCTCTGCTTGGCTGGATTTAAAGGTTATCTCCTCTGATCATTCTCACTCTGTCTCCCCCCAGAGTGGCAGCCAGACCCTCCACAGGTGTGTGAATGAGAACGATAAGAGGAGAAGAGAGCACCGTGAAAACACTTGAGGGCCAGGGAGTTTCAGGTTCAACTTTGATATGGAAATAATTAACTGGCCTTTTCCACCTCCATCAAAACCGGCGTTCGCTCATGCTTTATGCATCAGCGAGAGATGGTTAGATGTCAAGACAAAACTGCAGGCCGTCATAAGAGCATGTAAACAGAATGCACAGGGTTTTAAGCACTCTTCACAGCTTTAAGTGTTTTTCCTCAGGAACTTCCCATTAATTACTCACACAGGGCTTGATCTTCATATTGAGGAGTTCTTTTACCCTCAAGGCCTTTAGCAGCATCGATTATGTGCTTGTGGGATGGTAGCGCACCCTGCTGGTCCACCAGTTGGGGTCCATCCCTCACCCCCAGCTCATTAACAGATGATTAACTAACATGCTGTAAATACACATCACATAAGTGGCATTACTCATAACAACAAGTACACGTTTACTATTGTAATCAGAGTTTGACCTTACTGCCACATCTTGTCTCTCAAGCCTTAAGAATAAAATATTGATTTTATTATTATAAAGTATTAATTATACTGGCAAATATGTGAGAAAAACTCCATTAACTTCAGTCAGAACTTTATATGATGTTTTAGCTAAAGGTTGATTAAAAAGCCACAGACCTTTCAGAAAGCACAAGCTAATATTTGAGAGCCGGAAAATGTGTAATCCTTGGCATATTAGCAAAAATCCACTCATTTTGAAGAATTACACTGGAAAGACCTTTGTCCACAATAATAAAAATGACTGTCTGTGATGCATGCTACATGAGAAGACGCCGGTCAGAGGGGAATGATGACTGTGTCGTCTCATTAGCAGCAGTGGCCCACGGCAAAAAACCTCATTACAATTTACTCCCTTAATAGGGCGCAGTACAACTTAATCAAATGCTGCAAATCCAATAGACCAATTAAGTGCAAAATGAAGCAATTGATTTATAAATTTCCGGCTGAAATCAATACTTCAGCGCTAAATGCGAATATGTTCTGTTTGACAAAAATGCACAAACCGATGACTTCATTTACAGACGAGGGGTGCGATTATTTGTTATTTGTTGTCTCAAGGCTATGGCGCTGAAATTATAAGCAGCAAACAAAAGAGACTTAATGCAATTGGGTCGAAATAAGCATTTCCGTGCCAACGCAGGCGTTTAATTGTCACTTAAACGTTGTTTGAACCAGTCACCGCACAACATAATGCTGCTTCGAGATTATTTGTGTGTGCAGAGTCGCGGTATGGAAGTTTATTGGATTGTAAAGCATTTTATTACCTGTTTGAGGAAACACTACGAGCTAAATAAATTGAAAAAAGAAGCACTTTGCATCACATATCAAAAGCCGCACACGCAGTCCTAAATAATGGCATCTGCTTTGCACTAACAAAGGCACATGCAAATGTCTCCATACTCATCTACACAAAAATAATGCTCCTCGATATCTGCCAAACGCATACACTCATTGATGACACGCTACACTAATTTAGACACAAATAATGGCCTACCACTGCATCTACGCTGCGAGGAGGCACATGCGGGGCTCAGGAGAGTTCAATTATTACTCGGAGTAATGATGATGCATGCCATGTTTCGGAATACAGCACAACACACACACACATTGCTGAAGGATGGAGAAGTCCCTCTCCAAATGCAATACAAAGAGTGATTACACACACAAACACACACACATTCTAGCTAATTTCTGCCTGGTGTACAATAACACCATTCATCAACCTGACTAAGATTAGTCACTTCTCACCCCAATCCCTGTTTATGATAATTAAATCAATGTACGTGTAACTGAAGCTTCCACGAATCTCGTACAGGAATTAAATGAAGACATGGGTCGTGCATTAGCAACCAAATTCTGATTCTCCAAAATGACAAGAGGACATCTTCAAAATGTTTTTAGAGTTTTTGTGATGCGGTTTTGAAGTTGTACCAAAATAATACAAGTAATATATATTTAATAATTGTCTGTGATTGCTCATTAAAGAGGTTATAGTCTAAGATAAGGTCAGATCTTTTTTTTTTTTTAAACAAAAAAAGGTAAAATAGGTAAAATTTTGCAGACAAAGTACTGTAGGTCTATTGTCCTTTGTCAATTTCATTAAGAACCACTATCTCAGAGGTTTTATATTGGTAAACATGACAAATTTGTGCGATTTAAAAGTTTAACAAACTTGAATCTGGTCTGAAACCTGCATAGGGATGTCCTGATCATGAGGACTGTGGACTTTTACAGGTAAATGTTGCTGTACCTTAGAAACTGGGCCAACTAGTTACCGTGGAACAAGTAATGATCTAATCAAATAGCTAAAAATAGTATATGAAAAGACATTCGCATACAACTCATTTCATCTAATTTTTGCCATTAAACATTAAATTTAGCTGGCATTACATTACTGCAATCAGTTTAGCCTTTAGAAGGAATCTACATGAGTAGCCTAGATTTTTTTTTTTTTTCACAACTATTGTGAAGTATTGGATCGGTAATTGTTTTTGAAATGGACACCTTGACAATTTTCAATCTGGTTTCGGACCCCTTCACAGCACAGAGCAAGCTCATAAAGATAATAAATTATTTTAGCTTAAATTCACAAGCACAATATCAGTGCTAGTACTACTAAATCCCAGTACTGTGTTTGATACTGTCAGTCATAACATTCTTCTAGAGAGTTTGGAAAACTGGGTCGGGCTTTCTGGGATGGTCCTCAAATGGTTCAATCTTAGAAGGGAAAGGTTATTATGTCAGAAAAGGAGGGCATAAGTCTAAGTGGATGTCATTGACATGCGGAGTTCCACAAGGCTCAATACTTGCACCGCTCTTGTTCAGCCTGTATATGCTCCCACTAAGTTAAATAATGAGAGAGAACCAAATTGCTTATCACAGATATGCAGAGGACACCCAGATTTGCCTAGTCTTATTGGCAAAAGACTAGATCCCCATTGACTCTCTCTGCCAATGCATTGATACAACTGTGCCAAAACTCCAAGTCATTGCATTGTGAAACATAGATGAAGTTCTAAAGGTGAATGCTATACATTGACTCTAGGGGTCAAACAATTAAACATCAAGTCAAGAATCTTGGTGTGTTTCTGCAGTTACACCTTCGTTTCATGTCAAAGCAGTAACTACATATATCAGCATAGTGTATTTTTTGAAAAAATTGCACAAATTAGATATTTTTTTTTTCCATTCAAGACTTGGAGAAACTTGTTCATGCTTTTATCAGCAGCAGGGTGGATTATTGTAGTGGTCACAGCTGCAGCTCACACAGAACACTGTGGCCAGGATTCTGAGTAGAAGCAGAAAATCTAAGCACATCACAAGTCCTCAGGTTCTTACACTTGCTTCCAGTTATATTTAGGACCGATTTTAAAGTACCTTTACTCATTTATAAATCATTTAATGGCCTATAGGACCTAAATGCATTGCAGATATGTTCACTGAATATAAACCGACAAACAGACCACTCAGACCCTTACGATCGAGTCAGCTAGAAATACCATGGGTCCACACAAAACAAGGGGAATCCACTTTTAGCTAATTTGCCATCCGCAGTTGGAACCAAGAGATCAGATTTTTAAAAACATTAGCCACATTTAAATCCTTAAAACTCCAAATGAGCACTGTGCTACATCTGAACTTTTTTAATGTTTAATCATTTTCTATTCTTGACTGTTTTAATTCATTTTAAATAATTAAAAAAAAAGAAATCCTTGTTTTTATTGCTGTGACTTTTTTTTTAATGATTACTTTAATTCCTTTTATGTAAAACACTTTGAATTAGCATTGTGTATGAAATGTGCTATATACTGTAAATAAACTTGCCTTGCATTGCCTTGAAAGATGTCCCTCACTAGGTTGCATACATTTGTTTAAATATTATGAAATACAGTACTATTGCAAATTTAAAATAGTTAATAGCTGTTTTGTATTTTTATACATTTTAAAATGTCTTATGTTGATTTGGTGCTCAAGAAACATTTATTTTTATAATCAATCAGTTTTGCTTCTTAATATTTTAATTCAAACTAATTTTGATGTGTAGAAAGTTTGGAAAAGCACCATTTATTTTGCCAGATCATAGATATCACATTTAATGCATTCTTGCTGAATAAATAAAGCCTATACATTTCTTTAAATAATTTAAACCAATAAATGAATTGTAATTGTGGTACTATAAAGTCAAAACGTGCACTGATGAGTCATTCAGACCAGGAAGTTGTGATTTTTTTTGTTCATCTACAGAATCCATCAACAACATGACATCATGAATAGCACTGGACATTCTAGTTTCAAACACAAAGGGATAGTAACTGAAAGCGGACACAAAACAGAAAGACAGACAAGATGGAAAGAGCAAAGAAACAAAGGGTCAACATCAAACAAACATGACCTTTCCTCACCTCCACTACCTCCATGCATCAGTCATCTCAGATACATAGCACACAGTTCTCTCTATATTTCCCTCCTGTCTTCTCTTTTTTACTCTTGCACACGCCAGTCAAAATGACTGACACAAACATATATATCTCATTACCCGATCTGCACTGTTCTGTTCTGCTACGCTCTCTCGGGCGTCTAGATTCGGCTAGGTTATACCTCCTATCTCTGCTTGGAGGAAGATACACAAACACACCAAAGAATTTACAGCATTGGGTCAGGAAGTCAGGCAAATGAAGTAACAGTAATGAAGAAGAGGGAGACGAGATGAGGCCAGGGAACATACGGTCCCCACTTACAATTAACAACCTCAACAAGCACTGCCAAACTCTAACAGCCAAAAACAGTACAGCTGAGAAAAGAGCAGAAGCAACTGGATCTGTTTTCCGTCTAAATCTATTCCCTCTCAATTCACTCATGTCACAATTATGCATTCAAAATATAAAATGTTTGTCTTTCTCTCTCTGTCAATCTTTCGGCCTTGTCAAAAAACAGTGGACGAAACATGTCAAAAAAATAAGATCAATGTCTAACAGTCATATTGCCATATTTAATATGTTTGTTCCTGATACAAAATACAAAACAGTGGACCTAAATAGTCTTTAATCCTCTTGCCTTGGCCATCAGCAATATAAGAAACAAACAATTACATATAATAATATTGATTGATCCTAATTGACATTTTTCACTTGCTTGATCCTAGGGCTTATTTGGTTTCTGATCTACCAATCGAATCTAGATATTGTCAGATAACTAATATCTGCTTTGTACTAGGCCATTGTGGGGTTTATATAAAATTAAAAGTACTTTAAAATCAGTTATAAATGGACTGGTGCATCATGCTCCGTTTTTTTTTTTTCTTCTATTTTTAAGTTGACCTGAACCAAAGAGTTACATTCATATTTCCAGTCTGTTAAATACATTGTGGTCAACCGTATCAGATGCAGCACTGAGATCCATGTTTTTTTCAGTGAGTTATCCAAGTTGTTTTTTGTTTTTTAAGGAGAGGCCTATCAACCTTTTTTTCAAAGACCTTGCAAAATGGCAGAAATAACCATTTAATATAAATTTTCAAAGACTGTAGGTTTCTTCGGTAGGGTTAGGCATCTTGTGTAACTACGCTTCAAAAAAACAAATCAAATCTGCATAAAAGGTTGCATCAATGACTTTTTACATCAGTTTTTTACATCAGTGTTAACACTATCGGGTAGGTTTAGGGCAAAACGTGTATAATAATTAGTAATAATTAGTTAATGATTTCATGATGAAATGGAAATGATAGATATTTTCTTTTGAATTGTAATGTACCTGAGTATTAGTGAAAATTGATTTCTTTGGAATTTGAAATAAGAAGGGTGCACATATAACTTAAGGATGTGACATGTGACCAGGTATGGTTTCCAATACTAGGCATTTGTACATTTCACCCATCCAAGTGCACACACACACACAGCAGTTAGAAGTGAACAAGCAGCAGTGGGTGCCCGGGGAGCAGTTGGGGGGACTGTGCCTTGCTCAAGGGTCTTACCTCAGTCGTGGCACCCACAATCCCTGCCTGACCTGGGACTCGAACCCACAACCTTTGGGTTAAAAGTCCAGCTCCCTATCCATTAGACCACGACTGCCCCAAAAACTTGGTTAGTCACGAAGTAAGTGGTAATACCTTAACCGTATATGTGTTGAAGGTCACTAGGAAATCTTCCATCCTTGTCAAGAGGAGTGCTAACCTTCTCTCCTTTCATACAACACAACACATATTCACTTTTGGACAGATGTTTAAAATGGCTACCTTTTTACAGTTTTTGTTTTCAACACAGGAGTGTTGCATTGAAATGTAATGGGCAGCAGAACAGATGCATTTGCCCTCAGATTTGCACTGGCTTTAATCCGTCTCTTTCTTATCAGAACAGAAATAGGAAGAACATTGGGTTACTGCTTGCTCTAGGAACTTTTGTGAATGTTGCTGATATCGTAGTGGAGACATATCACCAGGAGCTGTTATCTCCAGTATTCACAGGTCTTGTTGTTTTTACCTCAGCAGGAATAGATGAAGGATGGGTTCAGGTTTGTCGCTAAACTGTATACAATTGAGAATTAATATATTAAATTAAGTTTATTTTCCTTACCCCTTATTGAAATACTATTTATTATATACTATTTATTTTTGCAACATATCCTGGATGTCTTTTATCATGGTTATTGTGCAATATACATGCCAATACGGTAAGGTTCTGGCATTTCAGAACATGTGAAAAACAGCATACAATAATGAGTTCATAAGTGGGTCCTTAACTGCTGCTCATGGACACAATGTATTCTCTCTCTTATCTGTGGTTGAAAAAAAATCAAGGATTTCTAGAGCTCTTTTTCACTCTCTGGAATGTTCGGTACAATCATTCTGTACGCTGAAAGTGCCATGGCAACAAGAGGACTGCAATACGGAGGTTCAAGGACTCCTCTTGTTCCTGTAACATTTTAATTACGTCGCTGATGCTTGCTGTGGAGATGTTTTGTGGGCTGCACGGACTCCAGCCTGTAAGAGTTTTACCCTCCAACCATTCTGATCTCTCTCAGTTCCAGCTAGATTAGAATTAATTGATGTAAATTCCCTCCTGAAAGAGACTAAGATGAAAAAAAGAATCCATTTTAGACAGAAATGGAGAAAGACAATTGGGCAGTAGAAAGGAGAAACGGACAAGGGGAAAATCTTAAGCTTGTTCAAATTCAGCTGTACCTCTGAAAACAATGATAAATGCATTGTCCACTCAGGCTCACGTTACTAACTTGTGTATATATTTTAGCATATTAAATACTGTGTGTATGTATAGGCAAAAAATGAACTGTTTCCATTTTTTTGAGGGCCATATTAGAATGGTTTCAAAAGGATCATGTGACTTTTATAGTGGAGACTAGATAATGGCTGCTAAAAATTTAGCTTTTTCTTCACATGAATGAATTACATTTCAAAATATATACAGCTTTTTTTTTTATTTGATTTTAAAAAGCATAACAGATTTCAGAAACGTTCAGAATCTTCGAGACCCCAGACTTTTGAATGGTAGTGCAGAGCAAAACAGCTTGAAACAACATAACTGTGAGTAAATAATAACATCATTTTCTTTTCTTGGCGAACTATTCCCCTAAGAAAAAAACAAAACGGGAAGAAAGATAGCAACATGAAAAATGTTGTGCAGTGGCCAACCAACTTTAAATAAACTCAGAAATAACCTCTGCTGCGAGACGGAAAGATACACCAGGCAAGGCAGAAAGGTGCACTTTTACCCCCTGATAACACGTACGACTTCATTAATGTTAATTTTAAGTTCTCGGTAAACCAGACACTCCAAACCCTGATAAGAAAGAACAGGAAGGATGCTCACTCACTCCAAATGAGACTGAGACAGGAAAACCTATGTCTTTCTAAAGAGCACAAGTAATTGGCCTATTCAAAAGGTTTTGCAGTGTTTGTGTGCACATTCTTTCATCTATGTCATCCAATGTGAGAGAGTCTGTGGCTTCAATATTAAGATGTAAAATTAAGCCTATACTTTGTAATACGGTTGGTAAGACCTTTTTCAGGAATTTCAGGAAGGACAGAAGTTAAAACTGCAACAGTCCATATTTTATAGGGCGCAAAGTTGGATTACAAACAATTGCGTTCTGGAAGTAGGGAAACAAGGTTGTTAATAGATTATTTTTTACTTAAAAAACTACATTACCCATAATGCCGTGCATGAGATCCACCAATCAGCTTCCAATTCGCACCATAAATGACAAAATTCAGTGGGTCTCCCTATACGCTCATAAAACACTTTTCTATTGCTTATTCTGTAGTAAATTTGAAATAGATGGATAGATAGATGGATAGATAGATAGATAGATAGATTGATTAAATGAATAACATTAAATTATTTTTTTGATATTTTACCATAATTTTTCATTTGATTGTTATTCACAATGCTTCACATTGTATTTCTTTCTTCACTAAAGCTGTGAAATACTGTCTTGTCCTTTTGTCTGATTGACTTTCTTATATACACAGTCATACACATTTATTATATAAACAAGAACATTTATTTTGGATGTGAATAATTTTATGAATTGTTTGACAGCACTACTTATATATTGTAATAAAATATTGTAAGGTTGTTATTCACCATGGGTTGCTTTGGATAATGACTTTAGTAGAATATTTTTTTTTTATAATTCCCTTAAAAAATACTTCCATAACCAACAATAATAATAAAAAAGTGGGCACTAATGCACTCTATTAGGATATCTAGTCACTCTATATAAATGTCCAGCTGCATTTTTTTTGTGTGTAAAAAACTCACAACTTACAATGGCACACAATTGACTTAACAGAAAATGTGGTATTCGTTGTTACAGCAGGATCAGCTCATGGCTTCCTGTGGCCTTTGTAAAAGTCCCAGGCCATGCAAATTCCCCACTGCATTAAAACCACCAAATATTGGACACCGGGAACAACAATAGAGCTGGCGCCTCTGCACATCTCCCTTCGCTGAAAACTGTTTTATCCCTTTTCTCCGGCAGATTACCTGGGGATTAATCTTCCATTCCAGACACACAGTGGGAATGCTAATGTCAGTTTTAGATGGAATCCATTTGTGTCCATAATGCTGACGGTGCGCCACTTACAGAAGTGAATGTCACAGGTTCTGGTGTTACTTCTGGTCTTTGTGTAATTCGCCCAGCCGGGTGGGTTTCAACACAATAGAAAGAGAGAGAGAGAGAGAGAGTGCTGGAGTCTATCCTGGGACTGTGTCTATGATTTCAGTGATTTTCTTTCAGTCTTCCTGAAATGAAGAGAATTAATGAGAGGTGAGCATATCAAAACCTCTGAATTAGCGAATGGGTATAAAAATAAATAAATAAAACCGATAAAATCTGTCATCTTGCTTACAAAACATAACGGTTTAATTCTGGATTATAACCCATCCAAAACCATGATACACTAAAACAACTATTTATTAATATACATCATTTAGGTAATTACGGACAGACACCTTCTCAGCACATCCACTGTACAACTCTCCAGGCCTCACCTGCCAAAAAACCTTGCTTATTCTGACCTTCAGCATCCGTGCCAGGTGCTGAGACATCATTTTCCCTCCATCCGAGCTGCAAACGAGAAGCTCATTATCAGTGGGACAGAGTAATTAAAGGTCTGATAAGTGACTGGCCGGTTCAAACATCAACACTTGCAAATCTGTAGCTGCAACCCAGATGGAGAGACTTGATTGGATATATCAGCTATCAGCGTTGGGTTTGATCCCTGCCTGAGCTTCTGAGAAGCCTTAAAACCTCTGTCCACGTTAATCGCTCCCACCAGCAGCAGAAATCAGCAATTAGATGCTTTTAGAGGAGATTCTGTTAATCACTAACAACAAACACACATCAACACAGCTTGTGTGCTTTACGCCTTCCTGTGGCTAATGAATCACCACTTTAAAGTCAAGCAAATAAATCATTTATTTGCTAAATTAAATGGTGCAGGGAAATTTAAAGCGCTATTCGAATGGTATTAGTTTTCCACATGCTGTTTCATTTACAATTAATTTGTTTGAGGATCTCTCTGAATTCACATAGTGATAGAGACGAGATTAGGATTTAGGATCATGTGCCAGAAGACTGAAAATTCAGCTTAGCCTTCACAGGAACAAATAACAGTTTTAGAGTATTTGAAAATATAAAACAGCTATTTTAAATTGTAGTGATATTTCATAACATTGCTGTTTAGATCTATCTATCTATCTGTCTATCCTTCCATCCATCCATCAGCTATTTATTTATCAATCAATCTATTCATCCATCCATCAGCTAGCTATCTTTCTATTTATCTATGTATCTATAATATTAGAGAATGGCAGAGAATAGTAGAAAATAATAACATCTAAAAAAGACTTAAATTGAATAATTTTGTACCATACAAAAAGTCATACAAAAAAACAAAAGCTAGCTACTTACTTCTAAATGATTTTAATAGCTGAAAGTTCCAAAGTTCTTATCCAGTGAAGGCTAATGGGATGAACTGCATGGTCGCAGAGTGCAGTGATAACAGCACAGGCCTAGAGCTAGTTTCCTGTATCAGTTCACCAGTACACGCACAATAATGAAAGAAATTATCGTTTTAATCACCGTAACCCTACCCCTAAACCTAATGCTGCGTTTACACAAGACGCGAATTGTGCGAATAAATCACGCTATTCGTGCATAGTTGAACGTTTGAACATTTTGAGTTTACTTGCTTCACTCGTGCGTACAAATTAACTTAACAACAGATGCGTATTCGCGTCATGATAGGGGCTTCTGCCAGGCGGCTCTAGTCTCATGCATTCGTGTAGGGGAAAACCGCAAAATTTTCGAAATATTGTTATTGTGCCATGAAATGCAGTTTTAAGAGTATTTTAGGCGAGAATGTAGTTATTTAAAACACAAATCTGTGGCGCTGAGAGCAGAGCAAACTTTGGTTTAATGAATCTATTATTTATTTCCTTTTTGTTCCTGTTTCTGTGAAAATACGAAAATGTATTGATGATTTTGTCCTCCAAAGTTTTGGAATTCTGTCTCCGCTTGCTATGTAGTAATCACTTTATTATTAGAGCAAGCTCCTGATTGGTTAACGTGGCATGAATTTTCGCCTTGAGTTTTTCGCACGAAACGCGCCATTCGCGCCGCAGGACGTCTAATCGCGTCTTTGCTTTGACTTAACATATAAATCACTCGCGCTTGACGCCTCATTCCCGTCCGGTGGGAACGCAGCATAACAATCACACAAAACTATTTTAGTGTCATTAAGACATTTTTTTCATTGTTTATTAAGTCATTTTTCAGCCAATAGTCCCCAAAAGGTCTTTCTGTCCTTGGAGGGACATCTGGTCCTGAAACATGACTCGCATTTCTGCTGTAAATCCTCCAGGTCTCAATGTTAATGTATAGTAACAAGCAACTATGTGCCTGAGTGCTGACCAGACCAGCTGATTAAATAATAAGCCAATCAGAAGGGCTGCTTATGATCCATACTGGCATACAATGTTATTGTTTTAAAATGGCTATGACTGCCTGAAGCAACCAAGCAATAAACCTCTTGCACCCAGAGCAGGGAGCCAATGGAATCACACAGAGAGTCAAATCTTTCCCGGCACTTTTATTATTAAATCAAAGAATTAGAAAAAAACGCCCTCTCTTCAGCCATGGGAGGGTGATTTGATTATGAATATTGTTTTCTTTCTCTTCTTTATTCGAGTTGTGCCTCGTAATCCCCTTCATTGTATGTGTGTACGTGTACGCAGGTGTGTGTTTCTTCACTAAAAGCTAATAAAAGCGCTAAATGCTAAACACTTTGACTAGTGTTAATGAGTGTAAGAGCATCTCTTCATTCTTGCTAATGGCTCCCGTGCTAATGCTTCACGTTACCGCGCATCTCGCATTACTTTGAGAAACAAAATGAGCTCAGAATGCTCCACTGAGCTGAGAAGAGTCTGAAATAGGAAAGTTTTAAAACATCTATCTCTGGGCACACTGCTCGCATTTTCTCTGGCAAGAGTTTCCAAAGCAAAAGGGGCAGTCTAGGCCATACATACCAAGGAGGTCTAATGTATCTGGAGAAAGCTATGTGCTAGCATTCTCATTCATCTATTCGAGCCAATCACCAGAGCAGTAAATGCCATTCGCCGTATTAATAAACTATTTATTTTTATGGGATCTGTTTACTAAGAATAATGTACTAAGTATATGAGCTATCATCAATACAAAGACTAGACTAATAAGTAATGAAAGCCATTAAAAATAACAGTAAAATTGACAGCCAATGCAAATAACTGTTAAATTACAGAACATTAAAAAAAAACGTTTAAGTTAATAACCTTAACGTATGTAACAATCAGCTGGATGTGTCAGCCCAGCTCTGGGGATGGCACTCCAGCTCTCAGCGAACTATCTATGTTTTGGACTCATGTCTCCACCCCGCTCATCAGTTGTTATGGTATTTCATTGTTGTATCCGCCCACCTTGTCTGTTGTCATGACCACAGATGTAACTCCACCCACTGACCTAGTTTCCCCCATGCATTTAAGTTCCGGTTCATGTGTTTGCCAGTCGCTGATCATTGTGAGTGTACGGTTTTGTCCTACCCCATTGTAAGCGTTTTTCTCTGTCATCTGTGTTTCGTGTTGGATTTACTGGTATCGACCCTTGCTACGGACTGTTGACCACGTCTTCGCCTTTGCCTCTATTACCCCTGTTTACCGTTGCTGACATCGACTGTACGAGCCTGGATTTAAATAAAGCTTTGCGAATGGATCCGCATGTTTCCCGTCTCTTCCCTGACACCCAGCGTGACAGCGATATTCTTAGAAATAGATAGATGTGTTTGCTGAATTATCTATTAAAACAGATTTTCCTTAATTAAAATGCTTCTGCAGGACATGGCAAGATTTGTTTTCCTTTTCACAGATCCACACACACACACACATAACATTTAAAACATTCAGCTGGAGTCATTATAAGCACCATGGGCATAAGTAAACCCCATTTTTTACATTCATGGATAATGCAGCATGAAGCAAAATGCCAGATTTAAAAAAAAAAAAAAACGTCTATACATTTCTGCGCTTTTGTAGGTATTACATAAAAATGTACTTTATATCATACGGGATAATGCAATAATCATATGGTGAAGATTTACAGGATTTTTTTTTTTTTTCATTCATTATCAACATTTCAGACTTTTTTGTTTGTTTATTGAATCGTGCCTTTGTCCCATCTGCCGAGAGATATTTTATAATCCGCTTTTTCTTCAGCCCATCAGCTGTAGCTCTAATTTCAGCCTTAGACATGACACCTAGAGAGTAATATCACATAATCACGTACATTGTGAAGTAAAAAAGCCAAACAAGTGATCTATCGGTGATATGTGCTAGCCGTGCACATGAGATTTGATTTCGCTAATGAAACCTGCCAGTGTCAAAGCTTTGCTCCGTTACCTCCACGTCTATTTTTCTCCAATTATGCCATCAGGGCTGAAGAGGCTTTGATCTGCTGGCCCATAGGGAGGGTCATCTCTTCACAGGAGGAGTATATTACACAACTGGATAGCTGATAGAGCTAGAAGCTGTGATGATTGTTCGGGGGGAAAAGGCCTTATCTTTCCCATTAGCGTGAAAGTGGGCTGTAAAAGATGGCCATTCGGAAATAGGCAAAATGTGCTGGGGTCATTTCCATCTCTTGGGGAGCTGCAGGGAGCTATTACTGTATATCCGCATCAGACACTAAAGAAGGCATTTCCTGATGCACATATCAACAAGCTGTCAATTAATGTATGATTACAGTGAGGAAAGTACTGGGGAGAAATAAGCCAAAGCTAAAAGTGAGATAGCAAGTGGAGGATGAGGGTACCACTTGAAGGTGGTAAAACATAGTTGGCGCCTCGTGTCAGAGTCTGTCCTCTCCATTAGGTCATAGTGTGTCTGGCCTCTTATTCGTGGCAGTATTAAGGTTGAGCAGATAAAGGGAGTCTGAGGCTATCGGTTTGGATTATCCAGCTTTGAGAGGCCTGGTGTTCTCAATCTGCAGTCAAAGGGAAGCTGTTGTGGTCTTTGTTGTGCAGTGCTGACTTGACTTCAGAGCAGGCTGCTTTATAAGAGAAATATTTCTTTGCTGAATGTTATCAAGGGGGATGAGTGTGAGGGAGGGATAGAAAGAGGAAGTTGACCCAAAATTAAACTATTGCCTAAGACAGCTTTGATCTGAAAAAAAAAAAAAAAACCTACATTTGCTGAAAGTAACAAAGGAATAATGCTTTAGGTGCATTTGGGTTTTTAGACTTTGGTTTTAATGCTTCAAAGCTGTATATCATCTGAATCATGATGCTAGAATCCAGTAACTGTGAAAATAAATAACTGTATCTAACTCTGTAACTACTTTTAGAACTGGCAATCCAGCAAAAGCAGACTAAGGCCCAATCCCAATTCTACCCCTTACCCCTACACTTTCCCCTACCCCTCCATTTGGTGCGTTCACGTGTAGGGGTGTCTCAATTCTCTTTTGGTTGGAGGGGTAGGGGGAAGGGTTAGATAGCCCTCAAAACAAAGATCTTTCGGGACCTCACTTCAGACGAAGGGCTTAAGAGAAATTTCCAACATGGCTGCTCACTCAAGCAAGCTGACCCATACATGCAAGTAATTTTTGCCATTAATAAGGATTTTTATGACAATTTTTCACTATATGTATATTACCATCAGTCTTGTTTTTGTGTTTACGGTGATGTTCTGTAAAGAAACATTTGCAAAAAAAATCGCTAAAGTTTGCTAGCGGATAGCACCGATTGCACAATATTAGAAAATATATTTTTATGTCATATTACCGGCATTGTTTTGTTTCGCTTACGGCCATATGTGTACATGTCAATGAACGGTGCTTACATCGGCGCATGTCCTCTGACCTAACGTTAGGAGCTAGTGACAATGGAGGATGACTTATAACAGTGTAGTAGTGGTGTCCCATTTCTTAGGGGAAAATATCTAACCCTTCCCATTTCCACTTCATTTCAAGGGGCAAGGGAAAGAAAATAGAATTGGGATTGGGCCTAACTATACTCCTGCTCAAAAATTGAGGTCAGTAAGATTTTTTTTTTAAATTTAATTAGCAAGAACACGTTAAATTGCTTAGAAGTGACATTTCTAATGTTGCAAAAGATTTATAGTATTTATATTTAAAATTAATGCTGTTCTGAAAGTATGTTCATCTGACCCCTAAATTAATAAAAAAAACAACTTTGAGCACCAAAATCAGCATATCATGTGATGCTGAAGACTGTAATAGCTGTTAAAATGCAGAATTTCCATCTAATATAATTATTTTCAAATGTAATAATGGTTCACAAATAAAATAAACAAATAATATTACCGCAGCTTTGGGGAACATATGAAACTTCCCAACCACAAACTTTTAAACGGCAGTGTAAATATTTACAATTGTTGGCATTGTTATAACTGTTTATCAATGCTTCTAGAAATAAACAAAAAATAAATGTTGAAATTAGCAGTCACATTGATTAAATGTATGGGGGGTGGGGAAAATCTAATCAAACTGCACCATTCCAGATGAGCATGATAATAAAAGTAGCTGGAGCAGCTGTGCAAAACAGAAAAGGTGGTTATAATACTGAAATCTTTAAAGTTTGATTATGGTTTCCACATTAAATTATTTCAATCCAAATTGAATCAAGAAAACTGTGGATAAAAAAAAAGTAATTTCTTCATTTATAATTGAGCAATTTCTGTAATGGCTGAATAAACTAGTTCTGATCTGTAACTAGTTTTGAACACTTTCATTACAATTCAATTTACTATCTTATATAAGCAGGTGTACTTTCTTTTCTTTTTTTTTTTATCAGAAATCCAATATCGCTTCTATATCAGCCCAATTTTTGGACATCAGAAAAACATGTGCACAGTGTACTATAAGGTACGACGCTGTGACTCAGATGAAACAGATGAATTTGCGCCGAGATAAAACAGAATAAATGTACTAACAGACCCGAGCATATGTGCACAATCTGCTGTTGCTCTTTTGCAAAATTGATTACAAAATTAGATTTGTGCAGTGGAAACAACAAGGACTCTTTCAAAAACCCAAATCTATTGAGCAGACTGATGTGGATCTATTGATCTCCTTTTCATTGTAAGCTTTAACAAGCAAGGTGAACAAACAAAAAAGAAAGAGGGAAAAAAATCAAACCGCAATTCAAGTTGATCTCCAATAGCATCTATTTAACTAGCTAAATGCAGCCACTATCCTCTATTCAAACAAAAATATCCCAGGAGTGTCTTCGGAGTAGACCTTGAGTAATTGTAGCACAGTGTCTTTAACCGTCTTTTTAAAGAACCTCTAACATCTCAAGAGGAGCTTAAGGGATTTGGCTTGAAACCATGACAGCCCATTGGTTATGCTGCAGCAGTCCTCATGTGAGTTTCTGGAATGATACAAATGTTTCCATGTGCTCGTGAGACAGTTTGTACTGTACTTTGGAGCAAGATTGTAACTAAATATTCCATATTTGGACAAACCAAAGACTCAATAATATGAATCGGTCGCAGATCAGCCACTAATCTGAAGGTAACACACAAATCGACCTATCGATTCCAAAAGAGGAATCGATGCATGAAAACAAATCTGATTTCAGTGGGATTCATTTAAGAGGGTAAATCAGTCATCACAGCAGTCGGTGCTGAGAGACTACAACATGGCTGACACCGTTCCAATGATTAAAGCGATAACAAAACCTTTGTGTGCCCATGAGGCTGCTTTCCTCCTCCACAAGCTCTGCTGAAGATTTTAGTTTTAGTCGCTTGGATCAAGCAATAAAGCAGCCACTGAAGTAATCTGATCCTGCGTCTTGGCCTCATCTACAAACAGTCGATCTTGAGCACTCACTTCATCTGAATGTAAATGGCCACGGAGGAGATAAGCTAGCAGAGCTGGTATTGTGCTCACCGATGAACAAAGCACTGTTTCTGATTGAACATTATTGTCCAAACACAGCGAGTCAATTAGAGAGAGTGAACTCTGTATACATATGTAAACGGGGTCAAATTTCTTTCTTTACTTTTTTTTTAACCACATCTGCCACAAATATGTCTTAAAAAACATAATTAAATACCATTCAATCAAATATTTTAAAATGTTTTTTCCTAGAGAGAGAGAGAAAGAGAGAGATTAGGCATACTAAAAGAAAACTGGTCAGTAACTCCTTACCAGGAGTAATTTATATAATTGAGCAATTTTCTAAAAATATATTACATTCTTCAAGTCTTTCAGTCTTTCTCATCATCTTAGAAGCAGTCATTTTTCCTTAATTCTAAAATATATTCTTTTGATATCATCCAAGTTTTTGGATATCAGAAATTTTTTTTTTTTTTTTTTTCACAGCAGTCACAAAATAACATAACACGAAACAACATATAACATGAAACATGAAGCATAACATAACATATAACATTAAACAAAACATAACATGAAACATGAAGCATAACATATAATGAAACATGAAACATAACATATAACATGAAACATAACATATAACATAAAAAATAACATATAACATGAAACATAACATAAAACATAACATGAAACAAAACATAACATGAAACATAACATAACTTGAAACATAACATGAAACATAACATATAACGAAACATATAACATGAAACATAACATAACATATATAACATAACATATAACATGAAACATAACATATAACGAAACATATAACATGAAACATAACATGACAAAACATAACATATAATATAAAATTGGTTTTCTAGAGAACTACTAAATAATTGCTTAACATAGCAACATTTTCCTTATATTGGGTGCACTGCGAATATTAATTTTGCATATATAAACTTTATCTCAGTCTAATAGAGCTAATTTTTAGCTGATTGTTAATTACCATGATAGAAGTTTGTCTTAGAAACCCGCTTCTCCGCAAGCAGCTATTAATAATCATTAGAACAACCCTAATTAAGAAAAATGGATCTTAATTTATGGTATACAACGCAAACATGAACAATGCAAACAGGCAGAGACTCCCGTTGTAAGACATAAGCAGAGGTGTGTCTGAGAGTCCTGCTAAAGATATATGGGATTCATCTGAAGCATATTAAATACTCTGAGCTGCTCAACTGTGTGTAAGCTGTCTATTTATCACATTCCGCATCATCTATGAGCCGGCATCCCATCAGAGATTTACACAGCACAGACCTTCGCGGTATTAAAACTCAAGAGTTTAGATGCTAATAAGTCAAACATGGTGGAAACATATCACTATTTAGTTTTTTTATATATATCCAGCCAATTACTTTGATGTAATTGGTGATTTTCTCTCATCCCCCCTTACTATGAGGGCTGAGATTGATTATAGATCAGATGCTGTTAATTAAAAACACAGGAGAAATGCTACTGCATATGATTGCCTGTATTAAACATACATGACAATTGCTTGGAAAGTCAATTTAGAAAGCGTAACTCAAATGATTTCCCAGATCCATGCAAGAATCCCTTGGAGCGTTTCTTTACAGAAAAGCTATGTCCCAAAACACAGTGAGCTGCACACAAAAGCAGCATCTTAAAACTTTAATTTACCAAAGATAAAAATCCAATATCCAAGATGTACATGAGTTTGTTTCTTCTGAGAAAAATGGCATTACATACTGTAATTTGCTGGATCCTCTGCAGTGGAATGGGTGCCGTCAGGATGAAAACTGATAAAAACATCACAATCCACATGCAATCAATCTGTTAATGTCTTCTGATTTGAAACAAATCTATCATGAAGGCATTTAACTAAGGATAATTGATGGACTGTATGTTGTGATGTTTCTCATCGGCTGTTTGCACTTACATTCTGACGGCACCCATTCACTGCAAATAATCCATTGTCTAGCATGCTGATAGTTATCTTAACAACATCAAAGTTTTTAACACAGACCACTATTTGCAAGGCATTTCTGACCCAGTGGCCAGTAAGGCAGCTCCCAGTCTCAACTCTTGAGAATATCTGCTTCGCTCTGTATGCAATCATATTTTTTTGTACCTAATCTCCCTTCTATTTTCTAACTGCATTCCTGTCACTATATGTTAGATATTCTTTGACTTTTGTATGTAAAAAGAAACAGAAGAATGACTTTCTATAATGAAAATCCCGAATCCTCTATAGCTAATCCTTTTTTTTTTCTTCTTCTGTGAGTATTTCTATCCGTGGAAGACTGGCATCTCGAAAACAAACATTTTATTCAGAGTGGAACATCGAGAGAAAAAAAGAAGCTGAAAATACAATTGATGCTTTTTTGAACTGCAAAAAATAAATAAATAAATCAGAACCATTCCAAATCCATGCTAGGACCACATTAAAGTGCCAGTCATCTCTCAAAAGAGTGCGGTAGAATTTCTCCAGGCTCCAAGCTGAGATTAAACTCACTCACCTGTTCACTCAAGCCTGAAGCTTTCCATCCAACACACAGGGGCCGACACTAACCGTCATCCCAATTAAGGTTACGGCCACTGGGGAGAACGGCAACCTTTCCTCTCTGGTTTCTCCTGTACATGGTCTGAAGCTCTGTCACAAATAACCTGAGGTCAGACACAAACAATTCACAACAGGGATTCAGACTTGATTCAAAGTCCACAGACAGCACCATTCATTACCTCCAAGACTGTGCCGAAGGATCTCATAAAGAGAACATTTTGGGGTTTAGTTTGGACACTGAGAGGATAGATGATGGAAAAGAGGTGACACCAGGGTTCAGACCAGACCAGGTAGGCTAAGGGAAGTATAGATGTAAGTAACGGAAGAGATGTAGTATACTAAAATAACATCTTTTTTAAGGATGGCTGACCCTTTCCCATGCTATTAAGGTAGTTTGGCCAAAAATAACAATTCTTTCATTATTTACACACCATCCCATCATTCCAAGCCTCTATGCATTTTTAGAGAATTTGAAAAAATACATATCTCTTTCTTTCATTCATTTTTTTCTGTAAAATAACAATTATATATCTATTTATTTATTTGTACATACACATATGACCATTTAAAAATGTGGGGGTTGGGATGATTATTTAATGTTTTTATGCTCTTATGCTCACCATGCCTGTATTTATCTGATCAAAATAAAAGTAAAAACACACTGTGAAATGTAATTGCAATGATTTTTTTTTTTCTATTTTAGTATACTTTAAAATATAATTTAGTAATGACAAAGCTTAGTTTTTAACAGTAATTTCTCCAGTTTTCAGTATCCTATCCCTCAGAAATCATTTTAATATGCTGCTGAAGAAACATTGTTTGTATATTATCTATGATAAAAACAGTTGTGCCGATTAATATTTTTGTGCAAATTAATTATTTTACAGGATTCTTTAATCAACAGAAAGTTCAATATAACAGCATTTATTTAAAATATAAGCTTTGTGTAATCTAAAATATTACACTTACTATCACTTTTGAACAAATTAAAGCATCCTTGCTGGAAAAAAAAGTCTTCATTTCTTTAATAAATAAATAATGTTGGTTTTATTATTATTATTATTATTATTATTATTTTACAAAAAATATAATAAATGTAACATTATATAACAAACTAATTAAAATGAAAATACATTTAAAAATAACAACTTTTTAGGAAGGAAATGTCCTAAACAAAAACTCAAAGCCGCTGATATTCTTCTCGTCTAAAGGGTCAGACAGTGTTCCATGTCAATCAATCACAGTCAACTTGCCGCCACCCACCTCTGGACAATTATAATATTTATGAGTGCCCATTTCATCGGGCTCTCTCTCTCCTTTTCAATCTCATTCCTGCTTTCCCTCTTCATCTCTTCGTATTCTTTTTCTCATTTTTTCCCTTTCACAGGTTTATTTTAATGAAAAGCACGGAACACAATCATTCAGGCATTTGCCGGTGTAATTCCTACAGCACAATGATTTGAATGACTATAAGCAGACGGAGGAAAAGTGCTGACAGCTCCGAGAATAAATACATTTCTAAAACACATGGCTGAAAGCTTCTCCCGTCACCTCTGTTCCATATACTCACAATAAGTCACCTTAATTGATTGAAAAATAAAATGTTCGTTACGTTGACCTTTAAAAGTGAGGGAGGTTTAAGAAACCAGAGTGGTAACTGAACCAGTGATGTTTCCATCTTCCATCTAATCAAATGCCTCTGTTGATGCTTCTCTGAGAGATCCGACACTACACACACACTCGCATCCCCATTACTACATTATGACATGAGCAAAGCACCACCCACAGCCACACAAACCACAGCCAGAAGTCAATTATTAGGTTTTATAGCACGTCTTGGCGGAATGACTTATTCATGGAGTCCTTGTCAGATGAAAATTATACACCCTTTCAATCACCTTCCCTCAAGGGTGTTCTGATAGTGGCAACACAAAAGGAAACTTTTTCACATGCAGACAGGAGCAAAAATGATGTTTTGGAATGGCGTCTTTGTGTTATAGCTGGTGAATGTATGAAGATGTTTGATAGCCTTACTAGACGCAATAAATGATTTAATCATGGACTCTGATCAGGAATGCATATTTAAACTAATTAAATGTTAATATGTGAATGTAAAATGAAATATTAGACTTGTATGTTCAGTGTGTGGATGAGCACACAATACGGCAAGAGAATGATAATAGATTCTAAACCCCCTTCAAAAACACACAAGCGTTTGAATTATATGCTATGTGAGTCAAATGAGCTATATATCCAAATATGCATTATTCATGATCATGATATAGTAGATGGATCTGCACATTTCGGTGTACAATAGATACTTTAGCTGGAAGTTGTCCCTGATGGCTAGACAGGTTTAAAAATGTGCAATTATTGCTGACGTTTTCAATAAATTATTCGCAATATCTGTGAATGTGTAACAAAGTGAGAAATAATTAAACTAGTTAGGTTTTGCCAGTGTTCTGATACTGATCCTAATAAAAAGTGCTCAAGTGGCATACTGTTGCTGAGGTAACCTCCTCAGAGAAACGTGCTTTCTATTCTATTTGGTCTAATTGGTGGAAGGTGAAAATGCAACTGAAATGCTCCTTGCGTAATAGGTAGAATTAAAACCGGTTTAATATATAGTTTCACTTCGCATAACAGTTCTCAGTCTCCAGTAAGAAAGTTGGGTTGGGTTTGAGCTCGATTTAGAGTTAAGAGCGCTGCAGACTCATGGGACGTGCACACATTTCACGGGTTACAACACCAGCCATTCCAGACGCTGTGTCCGGATCGATTCACAAGCTCTCTCTCGTTCTCGTTTCTCCTCTTTGTTCCTTCCATCCTCTTTCTTTCCTTTGTCCTGTGAGATTTCACACCAGTGTCTGTAGTGATGCATTTGATTGGAGTACACACCTCTGCTGCTCCTTGAGACAGCTATGAGCCCTTGTGTGTGCATATGTTACAGACAAAGACATGTCAAAGAGTGACTGTTCATCCTTTGAGCTCTAATTCTGTGAAAGACTGCATGTGTATCACTGTGTTTCTTTATGTCATCATATTCTCATCTTACTGGGCCATATTTCATCCTGAGATCAAAAAATATTTACATTCCTTTTTTTCTTTTTAAGCATACGGTAGTATTTCTTTTACTGAATTAAATTTATCCTGATTGAAAAAAAGAAGCCTATGGGTTATATTTGCTTTATGCATGCTTTTTTTGGTTATGCATGCTTAAAAATCTGTGATGCTATGAAACATAATTAAAAAGTAAAAGCTATAAAATCCTTTGTGGAGGTTTGTTGTGTTATTGCTTTACATGAGATATACAATGAGCGTCTGGGCCGAGCATGAGGAACCATAATGGGCTATCTTAATGCATTGGTTTAGATGAGAGCGAGCTGTTTTGACAGGCCCCTTCCATGCTGAGTAGTGTGGAGGCAGAGAGAGCCGACAGAAAGACACAGAGATAATACAGAGAGAGAGAGGGAAAAAGAATGAGTCTTTTTAATCTGGATTTGCATTAACAAACAACGCTTTCTGGCACAAAAAGAAAGATTACAGCCTCAAATGATTCCTCTTTCTCTCACATCACACGAAAAAATTGTGTTATCCTATAACAAACATATGCACTTTTGTAATGCTGTTGATGCACATGCTTGTGTTTGAAGAGTTAGCGAGCCGTATGAGTCTCCATAGATCCCTCGGTGCATCAAAACAAGAACTGGATAATATAACAAGAGGAAAGGCTTTAATAACTCATGTTCCTAGATTAATTTTTAATTTAGTGCTGTCAAATGATTAATGGTGATTAATCACATCCAAAATATAGGTTTGTGTTTGCATAATATATATATATATGTATGTGTGTATATGTGCTATGTATATTTATTATGTGTATATAGAAATACAAGCACATGAATGTATATAGTTAAAGTGCCCTATTATGCCATTTTAAAGGTTGCTAATATTGCTTTATGAGTCAGGTTTAAAAACACTTTAGTTTCGTTTAGTTTAGTTTAATTTCTAAATGATTCGTAAACGACTCGTGTGAAGCAGTTCGAAGAATCAGTCTGTCTAAACCCCTCCTTTCCGTGAGCCCTCACTGCTGTGATTGGTCATATGGCGCAGTCCTTTATGATTGGTCTACCGCTACAGCGTGTGTCAGAAAACTAAACGCCCATTACCATAACTGAATGACAGCCTATAATAAATAAATACTTATTGACCTCACTTTAGATCCTTGAACACAGTTGAAGAATGGGGCAAAATCACACTCGAGCAATACATGTAAATACTGTATTCATACACGAATCTGCGTCTTGAAGCTGTCATTACCAACAAAGTCTTTTGCACAAAGTATTAAATACATTTCAGCAGTGCAATACTTTTTCCCTGTCCCATTCAGTCAGGGTCATTTCAATATAATTTAGGAGTGGAAGTGAATAAGCACACTATCCACATTGCTAAAGGGAGACTAACCAATAAGAGAAGTCACCGTTACCATGGAAAGTGCTAATTCTAAAGTTGTAAAAAGTACATTAAAAAACACAAAACTCTAAGTGAATTGATTGCGTCATTCGCAACGTGATGATTCATTTGTTAATTTGCTTTGAAGCTGTTTTATGCTGTGATATTCCAGTACTATGAATCAAATGACGCAATATTATGATTAATCATTTGGTTAGTTTGACTCATTGCTTGAATTCTTTGTTATTTTTCAAATGCCTTGGAAATTGAATGAAAAAAATGACTTATGGCTTTGCAGTGCAGTCACTGTTGTGCAGTGTTGTCCTGAGAAAAGAAACCAGCCACTTACTCAAACAAGAAGCTGTGAACACTTTGACATCAAAAACATGGTGAATTACAGCAATCCCTCTGGGCGCACTGGAATAGCTTTTAGTAATTAGCGCCGAACCCCTCCTGGCCTTCGAGGAACCCACAGTTCTCCCACTTGTCAGTCATTTTCCGAAACAAATAGAGTGACGCATGTAGGAGTATGAAACACAAGTGGACCAAAAAAAAAAAAAAACGTTCAGGGATTCTGAAAAGGGGAAAATTCCCTCAGCACAAGCATGAGCGTGCGTACTCTATATGAGAGAAGACTAAATGAGGGATGTCCTTTCACACATAGCCACTCACTCTCAAATTGAATAATGGCTATGATTCCTCGGCATCAACACTATAGATAGTTTTTAACAACCAACATTCGAGGGTCAGAGGTCATGAAACCATTTCGGCACTGCAGTGTGAGAAAGGGTGATAAGTGGACTACTACTTTATAACAGGACTCTCACACACAGTGTGAGCAATGCTGTATTGCTGACAGCAGGAATGGGTCAGTAATTGCATACCTGCCTCTCTATCTGGTGCTGAAAACTAAATTCCAGTCAGGTTCAACTCTCTCTTTTTTCTGTGGATAGAGAGAGAGAGAAATGAAATAGAAAAAAAAAAAAAAAACTTGCAGCCTAACATGTAAAAGCACTTTTATTTAATTCAAAATCAATATATGTGTGTATATTATATTTGTTTCATTTATCATAATTTTATATCATATATATATATATATATATATATATATATACACTTTAGAAATTATAGATTTGCTATCATCTTCCAACCCTGAATATTGCATTATTAGTTCATAATCATAGCACACTTCACGTGAGGAGTTTTATTTATGTGGCATAGAGTGTCTATGAAGAGTGTTTCTAATGAGCAGATCCAGGACTATGCTGATTTTGGGGGATAATTTGCTGAATGAATTTAAATTTTAAATGTGTTAAAGCTGAGAATGCTATATTCAAATAGACAGCTGAATGCATAATTAAATTTGTCGTATTATTAAATAAACACCCAATTGTGAAGAAATTTGCCGAGATTTCTGGGAAGTTCTGTGAATGAGTCACAAGCATGGGGTCCTATTTCAGTTAGGTTACTGGCTGAAGAGAGGTTCTTGCAAGATTTTGGAAGAAATCTTTATTTTGTAAATTGACTATTTAGAGATCCACTATTTCTTAAATGTATATACTTTTAGAAATTAGTAATAGAATCTTTTGAAAGATGGAAAAATGCACTGGGGGAAAACTATATCAATCTAATACTTTGGCAAGATTTTAGGTTTTATGGATTTAACTTGCATTTAGTAAAAGAAAATGGTATAAAAGCCAATATAATGTTAAAATACTAGCTTCTGAAGTACGAAAACATGTTTAGTGCCTTTGTGATTCATTGACAACCACCAAAAACACACATATTAATGAAAAATAACCAACAAACATACAACCTCACTCATACGGTTTTGTACAATTTGTCTAAACCCCAGTAAAGGGTAGGTTTAGGGGTGGAGTTAGGTGTAGGTCATTCATACAAATTCATCCGAATTGGCAAATCGTAAAATATGTACGATTTATCAAAAAACTTATAAATTCGTACGACCTCACGAATTAGCCACCATGTAAAATATGTACGTGAGACTGGGCTGAAAAAAACAAATGTAGACTCAAAGCTCATCATAAGTAGTTGTACACCATCAAAAAACACCATCATGGCAATACATGTAAACAAACATGGCACTAAAATAATGCAATACACATCATTTTAATAACATAAGATTTAATATCAAGCTCTAACCAATATGAAAAAGTTATGAAAAATCACTTTCAGTAAAGTATCTCTGCATTAAATGTCCCAGAACATGTATTTATTTGTTATCATGTAGTAAGGATAAGCTCTGTTAACTGAGGCTGATGGTGTCCTTTTGTCAAAAAAGCACTTAGACTAGATCTCCATTAAGCTCTTAAAAGCTGGTTTATCAGAATCCAAGAGAAACCCGTTCAAACACAAGAAGGAGAGAAAGAGAGGGAGAAAACAGCAGTGTTTGCCCCTGAAATAAAGCATCATCGATTCCTGTGTGCTGTAATTTGGCAGTGAAGGTTTGTCCTTTGCTTTGCTGGAGTAATGAACGAGCTTTGTGAATAGAGTTATGCGTGTGTGTGTGTGTGTGTGTGTACATCCACAGAGAGATGCAGAGCCTATGGTGCCCTTCAAAGAGTCACAAGAGGTGAGGAGATAGTCCCTCAACAGATAGAGCAAAATTAAATGCAGACTAAACTCACACTCAGCTCTGATTAGCCAAGCACACAAAGGACAAAATAAAGAGAAGGACAAAATAAGAGCCGCAGAACTCTGAAAAGGTCTGGAATACAAAGCAAGTGTTTGGTACACACGTGCACACAAACAACTTGTTGAGTGGGTTGTGTAAACAACAGCAGGTCATTACTGCTACCCTTTGTCATTGCCTTAAAGTGTCCTGAAGCAAAGGAAAAACGCTCTTTCTCTCCAATCACACACACAGAGCTCTCCTCATCTTCCTCGAGATGTCTTGACAGTGAAACCTTGACGGTGGGTTGGTTGGGTGACTCAGCTCTCCTCTCACAATGACAACTGTCTGAAAGAGATGCTGGTGCTAAGAATGGTTTCACTTCAACACACAAGGAGGTGCAATCTTCTCTGCTCAGATCTCAGATACAAACATTCTCCCAAATGGAAGCTTGACGGAGTGCAGTGGACTTGATCATGTTTTAGGGGCTGGGTAAAAATATTGGTTTTCTGATTCATCTTTATTTAAACCTGAAGCTCAATGCCACTGTTTCCTTTACCGCTGCTTAATCTTCACCACTGCAGTCTACAATTTACTGCAGTCTACAATTCTCCATGGTTCTTTCTGTCGCTTTACATCAAATTGAAATGGAATCCAAATCGAATCGAATGTAAACGCTCAATATGTGCTCTTGTTCCAGCTGGATTCGTCTGATAGGTCTACAGTATATAACTAGGATCGATCTGCTGCTTTGCATGCCTAAGTATTTTTAACTTTAACACAATGTTTTAAAAAATAGCACAGTCAGGACGTCCTTTGTGGAAAAGGAACCTCTTCAGAGACTAATTTGGAATGTTCTTTTAGGGGCATGTGATACTTCAAGAATAGAAGTGTATTGCATTTTCTAAATCCAGTAAAATAATGCAGCTAAGGGGCATTCAAAATCAAATACTGTTTGAGTAGGTACACATTTGACAAGAAATTTGAAAATGCATGTTCTACTGTATATGATCAGAGCGTGTATTTACACTAAGTGCAACGGCAAGCCTTGTTGGCAGGGTTTTTTTTTTACACTAACCCGGCCAACCAACGTGTGATTGGTCTAGTGAACATTACAAAAAACGGTCAAATAAGAAAAGCATTTATATTCAATGAAAATGAAAGAAATAATAAAAAAAAGTAGAATATTAAGTATCAGTTAGGGTAGGTGTAGGGAGGCCTGGTGACATATCCATTTATTAATTTGGATTAAATTTACATTTGAATTGTATTCTGTTATAATGTACTATAATTCTGAGGTGCAGATAACTGCAACTATTTGCAGAAAATCCTGCTATTTTAACATAAGCCAAGTTTCCATCCAAGGCATTTTTGCGAAAAAATATTTAGCGCTTTAATTTACCAATATAGCTCATGGAAATGCTAATTATCGATAACATTTTGTGAATGTCGACACAGTCTGTTTCCATTTAACTTTAGTGCATAAATTCTATATCGATACTTCAAATGTCGCTAAAAAAAACGTTTGGAAACACCTTTTGTTGAGAAAAAGGGCTTTAACGCAAATAAATGTAGTGTCACATGACAGAATTAGCCTATTGGCAGCGTCTGTGTTTATGGTGTTGCTCGCGTCAAAGCACCTTCAAAAGCATGATGCATAAAATTAATCCCTGGAAACAAATTAAGCTATTTTCAATGGGTTACAGCCGCATATCAATTCAATTTAATTTACTTGTAATTCAGCATAATCTTGTTGGTTAATAATAAAATAACCTAAATTAACATTCCTATTTCCAATACAGTCTAATAAAATTTAATCAGGAAAACAACGACTGCACCTGCTTATGAATAGCAAAGAATGGCTTGATGCTGGAGTATCTGTAAAATCTATAACAAAGTGCAAAAACATTAAACTTGTTATTTTTATGTAGGCCTCCATAATTTAATAATGGGTTATGTTTTTTCCCCCAAATGGATTAAGAACAGACTATTTGCATATGATTTGCGCAATCAGGGAAATTATTTATGGAAACAGCTTAAGGGCAGGTTTTTTTTTCGATTACACCAAAACTTATGCGACAGCTCGTTTTTTTTAAGGATGACGTCATCCTCATCCAACAACATTTTATCGATAAAAGGCCAGTTGGATGAAAACAGGCTGGAGAACGCAAATTTCACACTTTTTTCCCCCCGCAAATTCTCTCTGTCGATAACAAAACAGCAATAAAAACTGGATGGAAACTTGGCTATAGTGTAAATAAAATATATAGCTAAATGCATTTAATGCAAGAAATGTCCTCTATGTATTACTAAATAGCTATTTGCTATTTGCACTAAAATAAGTGTTACTGTAAGTATTAATGCAATGTTGTCATTGCCATGTGACTTACACTGTCAGTTTGCCTTGCTTCATAGTCATTCACAACTCTTTTCCCATGGCCTTGTGGGATTTTAAAATGTGAGCATGTATCTTGGTGGATGTAGTAGGTCGTCTGGGTACATTTCGCCTACTGTTTTATGAATATTACGAATCCAGACACACTACTTATTTTGCCTACTGTAGAGTTAGGAAGTACTGTAGGCCTATTGGAATGCTGGCTTAATGTTTTCTTATACTGAGCTCTTCAGAATACATCCTAGGATAGAATTTGGCCAGCATGCCTAAGATTACATAAAATAGGTGGGCAGCTCACTAGTTTTTGGAACAGAGTTAATGTGTTACAAAAACAAACACAAACTTCCACATGCATGCCTACACACACACACTTTGCAGTAGCAGAAGACAAATGCATTGAGTAACGAGTGTCCAGAAGGCTATCTAGTGTCACTTCCTGATAGATCTCTCTCTAACACACACTTACAGAGATACAGATGACCAGAAGATTCTGGTTCACTTTGTCAGCCTTGAGTGTCTGTTATGGATCAGAAATTTCCATCTATCACTCTCGCTCAAACCAGGCCTGATATTTACACACCTAAACACAACACCCGACACCACCTCCTCTCTCTCGTTTTTCTTACTGTTTTTCTCTCTTTCAGTCATACTCTCCTCCTCTCTCTGAAAATCCAAATCCTCCGCTCTCTGGGAGTGAATGGACAGCTTCTGCAGAGAGAGAGGCTGTATTCAGCATGATTTGCAATAGGATTACAGCAGTGATGTTGTCTGGCTCTCTTTGGCAGCAGCGGGGAGGTGTTTTCACTTTTCCCTGTGAGATTGAATTGGACTTTAAGAGCTGCCGGAGCCTGTTTACCAGCAGGTGCCGTAATCTGGTTAACTGGTGCTAAGCACTCACACATATCACAGTATAGGACAATGTTGGTACGTTTGGGAATTGCTGTCAATTGATTACAAATGTCTGTATTACATTATACCCTGATTATATAATAAAATAATTAGCAAATATTTTTTGTTGTCATTCAGAAGAAAAACGCA
>JAUMHP010000044.1:9593118-9618282 GCA_032361065.1 Enteromius trimaculatus | reverse complement strand
TAAAATGAATTAAATTAAATAAATATAAATACATGTAAACATTTTTTAAATAAATACTGTGTGTGTGTATCTTTATATATAATATATAATAAATATACACAATACACACACATCACGATTAATCATTGCCCAGCACTAATGTTTTTTTTGTTTATTATTAGTGGGGTTATCCAGATAACTTAAAGAAAGATGTGTTTATATTAAGATGAAAGATGCATTTGTGCAAAATATCTTCCTTTGTGTTCGGCAGAACAAAGAAATTCATACAGGTTTGGAACTACCTGAGGGTGAGTAAATGATAACAGAATATTCATTTTGGAAGAACTATTGCCTTAAACACATGGCCATGACCAAACAATACTAAAAAGAAATTTAAAACCCAGTTTACAGAAGATATTGTTCAGCCTGCATTAACACAGTAATCTGTGTGCAAGAGTGCATCCGAGTGAGTCAAAGAACCACTTAAAACTGTATGACAAATTGGAGTCATACGAAACGCACTCAAAAACATATAAATATATGTCCGCACAGATGTGATTAGTATCACTGATCTATGGCAGATGGGACGGTGTTGTTTAGTCTTAAGCGTCTCATAAAGGACTGGCTTCTCTGTGGGCTACAGTTAGAGCTCAGCTAACATGGCAGAGACAAATGCATCTAATTATATTCAGAGGCCTGGACTCATAAAGCCCATCTGAACCGAGACCGGCTCTGGGGTGGATGGGCAATCATTCGAGACCACAGCCCAACCTGCTATCAATCACATCAGATCAATGGAAAGATGCACAGTTACGGGGGCAGGTCAGCACGATTAGAAGTTACTTACGGATTTCTTACGTATATGACACCCAATTGAGCCGGCAAACGCCATAATGGACTGGAACTAGAACTTTTAAGCTAGCTCATTCGATGCTGAAATGCTTTAGAATAAAATGTACTTTTTACACTGCAATTCATTTTTTTCTCTCTTGCAATTCTGGATCTATAAGGTCACACTTTTTATATCTTTATTTTATTATTAATTCCATGAAAAATGATAACCTATTTCAGCCTGAGCAAAATAAATGAATATGATATGATGGAATTTTGACAGTTTATATATATATATATAAAAAAAACTGTATAATATTACCACTTCTAAATATATGAAAAAAAAAGGAATAATCAAGCTGAAAAGGTTATTGTTTTTCTCTTGCTCAAAGATGTTGGTGATGGATGAAAGCGTGAGACGAGTGTGACAGTTTATCCTGTCAAATTATTCAGCAGAACAGAGGACCCAGCGATCCAGGATCTGCACACACACATTCTAACACACATGCACAGGTACAAACTGATATTTCCCCAAAATGTCACTAGCTTGTCTTTGATCTCATCTGTGTCTAAGATGACAAGGAAAGCAAGAGGTCTGGGATTTGGTCACGCTCTTACTGACCCAAACAAGGTGACAAAAGATTAAAGGTCAAAGGTGAAAACAACATAAGTGTGACAGAAGCTTGTGATCCTTACAGTACATCTAATAGAGAGTGTGTTTATGTGTGTTAGTCAATTCTTGTGTGTAACTATGATGTAACTTGCAACACAAAGCTGATCTGTACATGCACATTCACAGATTAAAAACAGTGTAATTCATAATCTGTGATGCAGTGTTTCCAGTTATTAACGCAGTAAATCGACTGTACATTTGCATGAATTCACACTAAACTGGTTAATTAAAGTTTCTAATAGCGATCAATCTATGATCAATGAATCGATCTATTTTGGTAAGTCATAAAAACGCTAGTGTAGATTGTTTTTATTTTGCGTTTGGGGCAAATAGGAACAGAAATAAATATGGATATAGCCCTGGAAAGGTGAAACAAGTTTATTGTATAACTGTACTTTTCTTTAATATGAATTGTAACGCGTGCGTTAAGGAGTCAATCCTCACAGATCTTTTAATGACAGCATGCTGAGTGAACAAAGAGAACAAATTCTCATCAAGTAATTAGTCATACTTGACACAGAATTTTATGACTAGTAAAAGACTAATAATAATTGAAGAAAAAATGTCACCTTAAACACACCTAGCATATAGAGCAGGTCATTAGAAAAAGAGAGAGCGAGCTCACAGGAGGCGGGTGAATAATTCTCTCCGAAGCTTTCTACATTTATCTGGGAGACGTGAAATAGTCGCGCTACTATCTGCCTGTGGAGGTGCGCTGCGCTGATTATTCTCCAGCTCTCTCCGTCTCTCTTTTTTTCTGCCCTCCCTCCGCTTGCTGCTCTTGTTTATGTTAAAGCATTAAAGCAGCGCTTCAGGCAAAGGCATATAGCTCTTGCCAAGCCATGTTTGCATTTTAATTCATCTGATCAGGTACCCAAGGGTTGAGAGACAGAGAGAGGACATTATTACTCCTGAGTTGTGTTTGCCAGTGGCCTTTCTGTGCTCATTATGGCAGCTCATGGTCACTAGCTGCTGTCAGGTCACATTGGCTGTTTGGTGGTCTCTGATTTGCTTGGGTTTTGATCTAAACAGTGGGAGGTGACCAAAGTGGGACAGTGTCTTTTGATCCGTCCACTCACTGTAGTTCTGTTTTGCACTTCACTGCAGATGCATGTGTTCACCAGAGACGCTGGGACTTTATAGCATATTGTTATGTAGGACTAAGTGTAAACGTTCAGTTTTCTGTGAAATTCGGTGGTTGGTTTATATCTACTGGAGATGTAATAGGAGCCCTGTCTTTCATACACGTACATTAAACTCCAAAGTGTTTGAGAATCATTGAAGTGTGTTTTGGCTAAATTATGATGTTCTTCTGGGTTAGCAGTTTCATGGATGTCATTTTTGTCTAGTGTCTTTTGCATAGTGACCTTTATTGATGCAAGCGAAGTCTGCAGTTCCTTCAAAGTTTTCCTTGGTTCTTTTGTGACTTCTTGGATAGGTTATTTCTGTGCTCTGGGAGACATTTTGGAAGGTCGGGCACTTCTTGGAAGGTTCACTGCTGTGCTAAGTTTTTTCCATTTGGATATATTGGCTGGCTTTGTGACATTCTCTGTGGTCTGTCTTTGAGGTGACGGGAGTTACTTTTGCTGTAATAGCTCTGTGTTTTTTGGATATAATTTATTAGTAATGTTGGTTTACTCCTTCCTCAGATACATCATGCACTCAACTAAAGTAGAGCAGCAGGACTGATATACATTGTCATATAATTGGTGTGTTACTGGGTAAGATAAAATGAAGAGACATTTCTTTTGTTGTGAACTTGATGTAAAGTTGCTAGGAAAAATAGACCATATAGTCTTAAGAAGTCTGGATCCTAGACATATTTCTGCTGTCGTATTAACAAATGCTTTGTTACAAACCTAACAAAGAGCAGGAGGGATAGATTTAGAAACAGACAACGACTAACAATTTTGTTCATTATAATTCTCAGTGCCTTTACATCTGATATTTAATTGTCTAAGTAGGAAAGCGTTGGTCAAAGAGCACAAGAAATTCATCTAAATATCTGGTAGATATTATCTGGTACACCTGCTTCGTCAATGCAGTTTTTATGCAGAGATAATGATCTTATTAAGCTTTATCAAATGCTCTTATATTCGGTTGTACATTAATTATTTTAGCTGTGGTAAGTGTTTATTTTTGTAGATTAGGTGAGGTGTAAAAGCAGAATCACAGCAGTAGAATTTCAGAATTTATTTATACAAAAACTGTTGATTGTGATCCCTTTGTATAGCGTCAAGCAAATAAACACCCATGGCTACATAGTAGTTTGTTGGTTATTAAGTTAAAGGGAGAGTTTAACCAAAAATAAAAATCTGCATCATTTACTCACACTTCACTTGTTTGACCAAACAGCTGACAGAAAGCAGTGACTTTCATGGTTGTTTTTTGCTCACACCATGGAAGTCAGTGGTCATTAAATTTGTAATTATCAACACTCTTTAAAATACATTTGTGTGTGTGTGTGTAGTTTGTGTGCTTAACAGAAGAAAGAAAACATACATGTTTGGAATTTGAGGGTAAGCAAATGATGACAGAATTGTAAATTTTGACATAAAGCCAGTATAAATGTTAAAAGTTTGTTCGAAAGAAAAAAAGGGAAATATAGCATATATTTTATATTCAATGGAAAAGAATGTTTTTGTGGAATAGCCAGAATTGTGTTTTGTTTACTCTTTTAGTGATGGAAAACAGTCTTTCTTCCAGTTAAAATAAAAGCATTAACTTTACATAAAAGCTACACATAATGTTCATGTAACGCAGGAATATGAAGGGGTTCTTTATTCGCTGAATGAAGTGTGAGTCACGACTGAAAGTAATTGAAATGGAAGTGCAGTTGCAGAGTGTGGAAGCAGGGAGTATTCCTAGAGAAAGAGCAAAGATTTTTTTGGGACAGCCTAATAGACCACTTTGCCATCACCCCTTCATCTGATACGTAAAATTGTCAGAGCTGTCAGTGCAATGGACTGATCATAGTGTTTGTCAGCAGGCACTGACAGCGACATATTTTCCCACATCTGTTATTTCCCTCTTCTTGGAATTCAGTCATAGTAAAGGTCATGCTGAATACAATGCCACAGCCAGTTAACATATACTGTACCTACCTTGTGTGCTTTATTTCAGGCTGAATAAGAGATCTACCTATCTATCTATGTATCTATATATCTGTCTGTCTATCATTTTAAATGGCAGCTAAAGTCTTTCTTCATCTTCCTCTTTTTTCACTCTTTCTGACAATTCTGTCATTAACAGAGCTGCATGTAAAACATTATAAGTGATGTGTTGATTAGACCTCATGGAGCTCCATTATGCTGGTGGCAGCTTTCATTTTAGAGTGACTATTTTTTTGTGCTTTGATGAAACAAAAAAGGCATTAAATATGCAAATTGTGGCTACTCAGAGCCTGTTGGAATTCTACGGTGAATGTGTACAAACATTAAACCTATAAAGTGATTTTTAAAAGAATATGTTTGAATGAGAAGTGGATGTAGAAGAACAAAAGCTTATAGCTCATGCAAATTCTCAGTTAATACAATTATAATATGCTTCATAACTATAGCCTGACATCAGTAGGTTGGTAAGATTTTTCTCAAAGACTGAATTTATTTAATCAAAAGCAGTAATACTTTAAAAATATCATTTCAATCTAAAAAGAATAATTTCTTTCTAGATTTTCTTCTAGATTTGAAAACTTTATGCCTATACTGTCACTTTTGGTCAAGTTATTGCATTCTTGCTGAAAGAAAAATCATTATTATTATAATTATTATTAATATTAAGAAAAGAAAAAACACTTTTAAACAAGCATAGTTGAGCAGTAACTACCTCTTTAATTATATTACCTCATAAAATACTGAGAAGCACTAATAGAAATAATTTAAAATTAAAATTGACAGCCTTTATACATTTGTGTGTGCTTGTGTGAAAATATTAGCTTAGCAACAAGTGCAATCTCGATTTAAATTAGTTGTAAGTTGCACCTAAAGAATAATACTGTTTCATGTGTCATCAAGAGTGTTTCAAATCAAGCTCATCCATTTCAGTTCAGATGCTTGCTATGTTTGTAGTTCACTAGGTTTTGAGATTGAGTCTTACAGACAGACCTGGTGTTTGGAAAAAGTTGTGTGTGTAACCTGGAAAGCCCTGTTAGCAGCACACACAAGTGTGCTGAAGTGACTGAATCAGATAAACATGCTATATTTGGAGAGACAATGTAGCACTCTCCAGGGGTTTGTGACGAACGGAAGCATCCAGCAAAATAACGCACTGTAAGCTCCTTAAAATCCCTGCAGAAGGAATGGAGAGAGAGCGAGGGAGGGAGGAATAAGACACTGACCCTTCTCTTGCCATCTTGTCATGCGAGTAAGCAAAGGGCTTGCTACCTGTCTCCCAGCGCCACGTGTAATCCTCCTAACATGGTGTGAACCAACTTAAAGACATCAAACCTCTGTGCTGTCATCTGCCAAATCAAACCTAATCAAGCATTTCCACTGTACTGCTGAAGTGACATTATCACCCTACCTCCAAAACCTGATCTGTGTTAACAAATCCCCCATTAAAATGCACAGGACGTAAAAGCATCCTTGTTTGTTTAATTAATTCATTGATTAATTCACTTGTTTATTCATTTAGGTATCTATAAGAATGCTTTAAACGAAACGGAATACCTTTTGAAAGAAATAAATAATAATAATTTAAAAAAAAACATGCTTGTCATGCAAACAATCATAATAAAAAAATTATATATTTTAGAGTCAAAAATTAACCTTGTAAAAACACATCATAACAGGGAAACACGTAACAAAATTATTTATAATTAATTATAACACATTAAATCATTTTTGCAAAAAAATTAGTGATGGGAGGAAAAATATTTAACTTTTTTGCATTTTCTTTGCAAAACATTTGCATTCTCTAACAAAGACACTTGCGTTTCCTCGCAAAAAAAAAATTTGCGCACATGCTCCACATCATCCACCCGAATGGTTTGCACGTATCACAGTCAGCAGAAGTGAGAAAAACTATTCATAACATTTGCAATATGGATATTTTCCTTAAAAGAAACGCTCTGATTTGCAACAGGGTCCTTTATTCACCCCCTGGAGCCGAAGGAGGCACAGTTTATCATGGGTACAGCTTTTGGACTATTGAACAAAAACACTCACCTACTCCCAATCAAGTGCTTGAAAGAGCAAGGAAAATATTTAATATATCTTAGATTGGATTCCTCTAAAAGAAGAACGTCAGATACACCTAGGATGTAGAGCTTAGCAATATATCGCACACTATATTCATGCGCATCTCGTCAGTAAAGCCGGTTCTTTGATTAGCGGTAAATATATACAGTATCACCTGTTTTCAAATGGAGCGGCCGTTAATACACAGAGCCGTAAAGCACTTACAAGCTACGCAATATCAGCTTCCGTATGGCAAGTGAATCACCCGCAAAAGAAAACGTGATAATATGTAGCTTGTCAGTCAAGAACCAGTTTTACTGGTGAGATGCGTATGTATATATCGTGCGATATATTGCCATGGGAATAAAACATGGGATACTTTACATTTGGTGAACTAACCCTTTAATGTATTAGTAGTTAAAAAAAAATACAGTGTACATACATTCTATATATTTTCCAGAACATATTCTAACAATCTGCTGTAGTTTTAGAATAAAATATACACCACTATTTAATGTCGTTATAATACCATGCGAGCAATTATTCTCACAAAGTTTTAGGGTCCACACATAATAATATAGCTGTCTTTATAGTATACTGTATGTATAAAAAAGGGCCCTGGCATTAACAAGTATGAGACCCAGAAATCTGCTGCGTTGTAAGAGACACAGGAAACATCCTGTTGTCTTCCCCTCTCTCTCGCTTTTACAAACTCAAGCAAACTCAAGCAAACGCCGACTCGTTTCTCTTCAATGAACACAAACAGATGTAAGATTGAGAAAGCCGGTGCTTTAAAAGCTACTGAGTCCATCTGTGTCCTGAAAAGAGTCTCTACGCAAACACACAGATACACACACTCGTCTTTCGTTCTCCTTCGTACAAAGCCCAGTACATGGAGGCCCCTGAGTCTGCCGCCTTAATGAAGACGAATGCAAGGAATCAATTTGCACCTTCCCAACTCCATCTGGCAGCTCAGCACTCCACCATCAATTAACACACCAGCTGGGGAACACACACACTCACACGCCGCCCACTTCTCCTGTCTGCTCTTTACCGCTTAGCTCAGAACTGCCAAAGGCGGCCTGAACCCAGAGGACCCCGTAGGCCTGGAGGTGTAGAAATGCATTATGGGATGTTTGGGGCGCCCATGCAGGTAAAAAGTGATTGAAAGTAGAATGAGGGCGAAATGAAAGGGTGAAGGAGACCTATAGAGGAGAAAAGGTACTTGTGAGTGTGTGTGGGCTGGGGGGCAAAAAGTCCTGGTGTCCAACGCACACGCTCGATTCCAAACAAACTGGCGTCCCGGAGTGTGTAAATGCTTCAGACAGATCTGGTAAACAGATTCTCTTAATGTGGACAGTTTTAGGATAAGCCGAGCACCAGCAGCGCAGGGAGTTATTGACTGATCTCAACCAGAGGGTGGACAAGAAAGTCCGTCATCTGTCTTCCACCCGCTCGGCGCACAGCAGCGCTCCCTCCGTCGAGATAAAAAGACAAATCCGCTCGTGGGGATACCAATCCGTCGTCAGGCCAACAAAAGACATTTCATTCAAAGCCTGCTGGACAGTGGGCTAAATTTGACTCGTCTGAAATAACAGGAGTGTGAAATATCACAACTGAGCTGACACATGCGGCGAGATTGAGAGATACGGACGCATTAAAACTCCCTCTATCAACTTCCATCACTGCACTGCTGTGCTAGAGCTCTTTATGTAGGTCATGAGTGTTTTTCTGAACATGTGCGCTCCCCATCCCTCTTTCTTTCCTTTCCTCGATCCTCGTCTCTTAGTCATTCTCTCATGTACAAATGAGAAATGATCCTCTAAACAGCCCCGGCACCGTTACATCACACAGGTAATCAGTGTATCCTAGCAACACACGTCCAGCTATCTTAAAACACATCAAACCTGGATTCAAGGAGAAACTCGTAAGACACCAAGATAAATGACCGCGACTTCAACCAGGCGTTCTGATTCTCAGCGAGCAGTGTCAAGTTACAAGACTCTGTTCTGTTCTGGAACATTACGTTCACATTTATCAACAGTTTTTACAACTAGAATATTTTTACAACTAGAACATTTCTTATTACCATAATGAGCTTTTTGTCATGATTTCCAATAATCAAGCATTTATTATTAGAATTTTTTAATATATTACAGTGTAAAGTTCTGTGACATGTTACACTTTCCCATTTAATATTATGAATAATTATTCATATTTAATTCACTGTAATCTAACTTTTACAATATTTTATAGTTAGAACTTTTGTGTAAAAAAAAGAATATCACAAATATCAAAGAATATTAAAAAAATTCTCATGATATAATTTTTTTATATTAAAGTGCTGTGTTGAAACTGTGTTGGAACCTGTGATGCTTTTTTCTTTGATACTCTGATGAATAAAAACAACATCATTTATCAAAAATAGAAATCTATTAGAAGTATTTATTTCTTTTGGGGGAAAAAAGAAAGAAAAAATACTTACCACAAACTTTTAAATAACAGTGTATATTGCAATTAAAAAATAAAAATTATAAATATATATATATATTTTTTTTTTTTTATTATTAATCAAAGACTCTAATAATGCTGGAAATTCAGATTTTCCACACATGAATAAATTATATTTGAAAGCATATCAAAATAGAAAACTAACTGATCCCAAATAATTTTAGGTTGAAAAATCTACTGCACCAAATACTAGTTAGTAGATAAGAAAAACTTAATTGCGAAAGCTAAAAAAAAAAAATGATTTTGGGTTGAAATATGAAGGCCAGCTGAAAAACTTTCTTGGTCAACCTGCTACAACATCAAACTCACATGACTTGCCCAGCTATTAATATTAGTGTAACCTGTTTTTTTTTTTTCCCAGCACGGTTTTACATTGCTACCTTTGAATCAACACAGCAGAGAAGTGTAACACAGGTTATTATATTTTCCTGCGCAAGGTCCCAAAACTATTTGTCAATTCTTCATTTGTTTAGTTTTTTTTTCCCTGGGCCGAACAAACTGCTTAAGTAAGAATTCTATTGTTCTTTGTGTGAAACAGCCAATAAATCTTTTGAATCTTTTGTATCCCATCTAAACTGGTGACTCTGTGAATCCCATGCTGTGTAACATTGTGTCTAACAAATCAAATTTACTTCATACCCTCTGATTTATACAAGCTTCATAATCAAAACCTCACTGAAAAGCAATAACCCCTTGAATATAATGACACCCAAATATATGCCAACATCTGAATGCAGTGCTATAAGCTCCAGCTCACAGACTCATCCCTTTCGGACAATCATTGAGCTTGGGCAGATGTGTTTTGGATTGGGTAGCGTGTGTGTGTGTGTGTGTGTGTGTGTGTGTGTGTGTGTAGAATGCTCTTTCAGGTGTGTTGGACACAATGTGTGATCCACAGATTGGCTGAATGATCGGTTGGAGTGTTGAGTCTGAATTGGTTCCGATAGTGAGTGGGCAGTGATTGCCTTTATGCCAAGTTCAGTGAGAGATCTGATCCAACAGCTGAATCTGAACACCTGACAGGATGGGATTGTGTTTCTCCACAGGGCCATGGAGAGTTTTGTGTGTGTGTAGGCTGGTACTTTACGATTTGAAGTCTAGTAGTAAAAGCGTCTTAGGGAAGACAACAAATCCTCATGCATCATGGGTTTCAAGATGGTGAGTCAATACACATATACACAAACACATGGGATGCCTCCAAGGCCCTACATGTCCTCTCTGAAACGTGCCAATGTTACAAAGACCTTTCACAAATGTCAAAGGTACATGCGGGCTATGTGTGTGTGTGTGTGTGTGTTTGGGCTTTCATGTGTATTAGATTAATGACAGCTCAACCTGCCATCCCAAAAACTACCAGCAGGTAGTGAACATTGAGATGAACATTTCTAGATGGTAAGATGTTCATCAATGCTGTATTTATTTGATCACGAATACAGAAAAACAGTAATATTGTGAAATATTATTGCACTGTCTAATACTAGTTTACTTTTTTAATATAAAATATTATTTATTCCTGTGACACTGCAATGAATTTTCATCAGCCATTACTCCAGTCTTTAGTGTCACATGATCCTTCAGAAATCATTTAAATATGATGATCAGTGTTGAAACTGTGCTGCTTATGTTTTTTTTTTGTTGTTTTTTTTTTGCAACCTGTGATTTCTCTTTGCCAATTAAAAGACATTAAAGAAGATAATATATTTCTCTTTATTTCACTATATTTTTTTATTTATTTTTTTTGCTTAAACATTTTGGCAGTGAATTAATTAATGATACAGCTGAAAATTCTGGAAGCACTTTGTCTTTCAACATAATTCTTTACTCAAATTATGATTAATGTAATATGCCGTAATATCATATAATACAGGCTGTATTTAAAAAAATTAATTCCACTGTACATTGTCTGAAAATGTATTATCTTGTGCAGCTTAGATTTGTGTTCATTTATTGTTTTTTGGAAAACAAGACTAAATAGTCTTTTTGCAGTGGAGATATGTCATCCTGAAGCTTTAGCTTGACTAATTCAATCAAAACCCTGCAGAATACGTCAGTGGGTCATGTACATGTATGTTTATGTGTGGTCACTGATCTGAAAAAAAAAAGACAGGGAGTCTAATGCAACAAGCCGACGTCACCGTTACAGCCCTATAGTAACTGCCACGGTCAATGTAAAATCATTATATTAAATGTCATATCCTGTGGTCCTAAAATGATTGTGATCGTTCACGCTTCACTGGCTCTGGTTACAGCAACAGGCGCTCCTACATGTTGACTGCAGAAGTGCTTTGGGTAATAAGCTAAAGTGTTCAATCTAAACGCAGCTCTCTAATGCTTCCATAGCAGCTCAGAGACATCCAATTGGTGAAGCAATCTAGATCCAGATGCTTTCTTCCTTTTTAAAATGAAACACAAACACCAGATTTCTCTACTGTGAATTCCCATGATTACCTGTTAGCTTACCAAAGAGCTAGTTATGCTTGCTAATTACTTTGTGATTTATGTAAGCGTCTTGCTTTCCTTGACAACAATTTGCAGTCGTGTTTGCTAACCTGAACAGGGTGCTAAATATGAACCAGACTCAAGGTGGAAACCCAGTTTGAGAAGAGGGCTTATTAGCGATGGCCTGTGTTAATACACCGAACTAGCAAGCCTAATAATGTGCGTGAGTCAGCCACTTCACAATTAAACAACTTTGCAAATATGGAGGGGAAAATATTGAACAGTGCTTCATCAAGACATTGAAATGTTTGTTTCTATAGAAATCATATCACAGCCACTCCTAATATGCAAACAAGATACTAATTGCATTTCTGCATACATGTTAGCTTGCTATTTCTACACGGCTATCTGTACCGCAGTACTCCCTCTTTGTGTGTAAGTCTTGACTGAGCTGTATCTCTGCTGCCCTTCTCAGCTGAGAATATGTAACTGCAAGCAGTAGTTAATGCTCTTTTCTCATCTCTCTTTATCTCTCACCCCTTTTCCCCCTTCCATCTGTCTTCCATTTGCCCTCTCCAGTCCATCCGGGTCTTTATCTTTCTGTTGTGCTTTTATTTGGAAATACAGGGAGAGCCCAGGGCTTGCTCTCCTGCTGTTTCCTCAAAGACTAAGAACACAGAATCTACCCACTGCAGCAAGACAGAAAGGAGAAAAAGGGAGAAGAAAGGGCATGGAAGAGGAAGAGAGTTCAGGAGTAAAAGATCAATTTATGTTATGAGAGATGAGAGATACCTCTGAGGAATCAACTGGGACTTAAAAATCCAAAGCATGCAATCTTCTACAATATATATCACACATTGTGGATACATTTACAGAATTTTGTGGCAGAGGGAAGCATTTAGTGCAATCCACACTGATACAGGATAAAAGATATTTTTTTTCATAAGACTGTTGTATATTTATCGATTAATTGCGGTTAATCACATTCAAAATAAAAGTTTTTGCTTACATGTGTGTGTTCTGTGAATATTTATTATGTATATATAAATACACACACACACACACACACACACACACACGTGTGTGTATATACATGTATTTCAGGAAAAAAAATTATATACTGTATTAAATAGATATATATGTAATATAAATTGAACATGAATATAAAAATATACATGTAAATACATTTAAATGTTTTCAAAATGTAGTAACTGAGTGTGGGTGTGTGAATATATATATATATATATATATATAATAAATGTATACTACAAACGTATATATTATTTAAACAATAATTTAAACCTTTGTATGTAAACCTTTTATTTTGAATGCGATTAATCACGATTAATCATTTGACAGCACTCTTTTTTACATGTATTTGTTTAATTGAAAACTTCGCTAAAACATGCTACAAGAATGTTTTGCTATTAAGTTAAAACAATAAATAAATAAATATTGGTAATGTAAATGACCATTTTATTACATCCATTTTATTTTATTTACTTTTGCAAACATTATGGGAACGTTACGTTTGAATGTTCCCTGAACTTTTTCGGCAAAATAGTAACATTTGAAATGTCAAACTAAACTCGATTGAAAAAAAAAACATTCTGTGAACGATGTAAAAATAACTTTTTTTTGTGTTATGTTTTAGGAACATTATCAAATAACTTTTAACGAACGTTCTGTTAACACTACCAGTTGGTTTATAACTTAAAGAAAACACTGAGAGATTGTTACCCAACGTTTTAAGAACATTCACTGTTAGCTTGGATAAAAGCACCAATACTACCGATAGAGCAGTCAAGTTAGGTTTATTACCCACCACATTCAGTGCACCGAATGTTGCCAGGTTGGTCACAAGTAAGCATGCCTGCTGCTATATTATGTAACACTTCTGGCAAGCAAATTATCACAAATTAGATGTATTGTCATTTCAAATAAGATGTCATTTTGACAATGATTCAGTTTTCTTGCTGCTTAAAATGAACAACCTGCAGGGCAAAGCGTTTGTATATAAATCGGAGCAGCGCACAATACATCACATCACGAACAAGATGAACGACTATCAATGAATGAATCAAAGGATTCAGAATGCCGACGTGGTTTTTCATGCATCGTTTTTTAACATCGCTTTATGTGGGCGAAGACAAATGGTATACAGCAGTAAATTGCTCACAGTGCTCCAATTTCTTCATTCCCATTGGTAGTCACTGCTTATTTGCACAAACTTTTGCGAGCTCGCATTGAAAATGAATGACTTCGGGTTGTGAAAGAGCTTTAGAACGACCTCTACACACTAACAACAGCCACAACATTCAGTTATTCAGCACCATATTCACCAACAGCCTCTTTTGTTGTTTTGATTCACTCAATGCACCACAGTCAGGTTTTCTACAGGTCTAGCATTAATCCTACAATGATAATCTGTGTAATTCTGAGATAATCTATTATTTTCTAAGTACGCGGAGCACTGCAGATGCACTCCGTGGCTCGCGCATGTGTCTGCACTGAGATCTGCTCTGGTTTAAGCTTGTAAGCTGCTCTCTTAAAGAGAGGAGAGGCATCTGTGATGTTTCATTTGATGGCGGCTGCTGTTTGGTCTTTTAATGCTGCTGCACTTCAGCAGATCTGAGGAGTTACATCTCTGCTGTTCTTTCTCGGTTTTCTTGTCTTGCATTGATGTGCTCATTTTGAAGTTTTGAGGTTATATTACATAATTCAGCCATGATTCTTGAGTGTAGTCTAACAGTTAGTTGTTACTCAAATTCCAGTACAGTCACAAAAGCAAAATAACCACAAATTTGAGGTCAGTAAGATTTTCTTTAAGTTTCTTAGGCTCTTTTAAGGCTGCATTCATTTGATCAAAAATGTATTAAAACTAAGTTAAACTGTAAAATATCATTACAATTTAAAATAACTGTTTCTGTTTAATTTTGTTTTAATTCTGTTTTTAATTATTCCTGTGACGGCAAAGTTTTCAGCAGCCATTTTATCTTTACTGGCACGCAATCCTTCAGAAATCATTCTTACACACCGAACTGCTGCTCATTTACAGGATTCTTTGATGAAGAGCAAGTTCAAAAGAACTACATTTATTTGAAATAGAGACCTTTTGTAACATCATACATTTCTTTACTGTCACTTGTAATAAATGTAATGCATTCATGTTAAATAAAAGTATTCTTTTACTCCCTCACTCTCAATGCGGACAGCTCTTGGCCAAAACAAGCTGCAAAGTGGACTAGACCTTATGCCTTTACTCAGAGGTTTGGCAATGACAGGCTAACAAATACGTCAACACAGCTCCAGTCTGCTGAAGAAAAGAGCCAAACTTTTCCAAAACACCACACACACACACGTCGGAGTTTAGATTATTAACCTCATTTCCCATAAACTGGTGTGTGATCAGATATATTATCTTTAATATGAAAAACAGCACATTAGCGATTAGTGACTCCATGGTAATGATAAGAAGCAAAGCTGTAGTTTATTACTCGCTCAGCTGAAGCTGTGTTTGTTTACTGAGGTTGTGCTCTAATTTGTCAGCATTATGCTGTTCATTTTTCTTTGTTAGAGGGACCATGCGCCACAAAGAGAACAAGAGAAACTCAAAGAAAGACAGAGATGTGAATGACAGTAAGAGAAAGAGTGTGTAAGAGAAAGCTAGAGAGTGATACACAGATGGGATGGAAAGTGAGATAGAAGGAAGGGAGAAAATTAATGAGAAAGAGAGAGGGAGAGAGAGAGAGAAGTAGAGGACAGAGGGATGGAGGGAAGGAGACATGGAGGACAGTTCTTCCACATCAGTCACTAATCCCTTAACGGTGTGTAATCACCAGTTTAATTAGCAGCTCTGATTGGCTGTGTCTGACCCACTGCATTGTTTCTAGGACCATAAAATAGTCTGTTCAGAAGCTTCCTGATTAATCTCCGAAGGCCTTTTCATGTGATTCATGTCAGTGTTCTGTATTGCTTGTGAACCCTATATGGAAGCTACAGAACATGTCAGATAATCACAATCGCAACTAACTGTAACAGTTGACAACATTTCACACAAATTGTTTTATTTCTTGTTCCGTAACTTCATTGTTCTTATTCTTCAGAAGCATCATAGCGCATCACAGTCTTTTCTTTTTCTTCTAATTGCAAATTTGTCACACCATTGTGACTTTCATTATTTAGAAATGCATCATGTGAGTTTCTTATCTCAAATTCATTATTTCCTACAGTGCAAGCCTAATCACAATGTTTTATCATGCAACTGTCTTAGCTTTGTGCCTTTTTTTCCTGTTATCGTTTCCTGTTTTGTTTTTTTTTCTCACAATTTCAATATTTCTTATTCTTAACAAGTGCCAAACTACAGCGATTTGAAACCTCATACTAATTAGACATGGTTTAAGGTTAGTAGAAGAAGTCGACATATACTTTTAAAGCTTCGGATGTCAGTATGTTGTACGTTGTGGACACATCAAAATAGTATGCAAAGTAAATAAAGTTTCTATTTTTTGGCTTCCATAGTAAACAAACAACAGTACTTTAACATTGTTTATTCTGATGATTACAATTAATGTACCTATTCAATATAAAATGTTCTTCTATTACATTGCTGTTGACATGGTTTTGTTAAAAACTAAATGCGGTGTTTACCAGTATTATAACCAATGTAATGCATGGCCTCTGGCTTATTCTTTATTTCCTCTTTTGTTTGCTTCCACTATTTTTTACTGTTTACTGTGCACACTTACTGCTTTCTTGCTAGCTACAAACCTCATAAAATCACCCTTTGGTGACATTATCTGCAAAGCTTTTCATTTGGAGGTCACAGCGGGGAAACTCTGTGAAAGAAGCTTGCCTTTGTAATACCATCCCATAATGCAAGTCCTCACAGCTCAGAATGGCACATCGGTTCCTGATCTCCATGACTCAGAGAGGAATGTGTGTGTGTGTGTGTCATTAAAGTTACTGTACTCGCTCATTATGAGTAGACTGACATGGCACATTGCCTTCCATTATCTGGATTACATAAGCAGGTCAGCACTCAGATGTGCTGATGCATTCCTGATTAATCACTTGAGTGTGTGTGTGATGTGTGTGTGTGTCCTATGAGACAGTTGTACCAGATCCACCAGATGTGCAATGCCCCATTCCTCCAAGCACTCTACTGTACAACTCACGTGTAAAGACACACACACACTCTCTTTATCACTTGCCATGTCTGTTCGTAAAACAGCTCAGGCAAAGCTCTGATCACCCTCCTCTCTCTAAAAATACACAAACCATAAATAAGTTTAAGTGATAGAATAAATAATAACACACATCATATTAATTAATAAATATTTTATTATGATCAACAAGACCAAACTTTTGTTTTAGTACTATACTATAAATAGTACACATAATAGATTTTAATTGTTTAAAATATATATATATATATATATATATATTAATAAAAAATAATAATAAACACCACACCCACATTACATAATTTTGTATATAATTTGAGAAATATTTCAAATTTGAATATAACTCTTTAGTGTGTGGTTGCATGAGAAAACACACTCGCACTGAAACAACTGTTTGTATATATGTTGATTTAAGTAATCTCTGAGCACACAATGAAGAAAGAACAAGGGAGAGAGAGAGTTCCTGCTTTAGTTGTTTCAATATCCTCAGGCTCACTCTACAGGGACTGATTTAGCCACATATCTAAAAAACCCTTCCTCTCATTCTGTTCCTACATCCTACTCTGTTTTCCCTTCAGTAACCCTGTGTTTTATGTATCTATGTTGTCTTTTGTTGACTCACTGGGCTGAGCAAGGAAACTGCAAAGATTTTCAAATATAAATCGAAATAGTGTCTTCTTGAATTTGCCATTGTCAGTCATTCTTGTTGGTTAATCAAGAAAATCAGTTTGAAACATACACTTCACCACTTCGCTAATGCAGAAAATTACAGAACTTTTTAAAGGTACAGTTCAGCCAAAAACAAACATTGCTACATGTCAGAATTTGCTCACAGAACCATTATTCACCCAGATATCTTTCTACTGTAGATGTCACAATGAGTAATTTTACTGGTATATTTCATGTGATTGCAACTCACTAGAACAGTTCACCTAAAAGAGGAAATGAAGTCATCATTTAGTCACCCTTTTTTCTTTTCAAACCTGTATAGTTCCTTCTTATGTTGAGCATAAAGTATGTTTTGAAGAATACAGGTTACCAGTGAAGAAAACTGATGACCAGTATTCTTCAGAACATCTTTTATGTTAAACATAGAAATATAACTTACACAGGTTTGGAATGACACAATGGCGAGTAAATGACAAAACTTTTTCACTTAAAATTTTTTAGTGAACTTTACTTAAATTTAGTCTGTCTGTTTCGTCCAGAGCGGTCATGAAGGACCGGTGCCCGGCAGAGTTTAGCTACAACACACCTGCATGGAAGTTTCTAAAGCTTTATTAACTGCTTCAGGTGTGTTTGATTAGGGTTGGAGCCTAACTCTGCAGGACACCACCCCCCAGGACAGAGTTTGGACAGCCCTGATTTAATCCTATTGCTTCAGATAAGATAAGAAGAAATATTACAATACTCTGTATGGTACTGTACTGTCGTGTATGTTTCTGTATGAAAGCTTAAAATTCTAATTGCATGAAAAAGAACAACTAATACTGTTCTCTAAAATGTCTGCTTTTTGTCCATGCGATATGAAATGACATGTGGGTGAGTAAATGCTGACAGACTTTTCATTTTGCCTGAACTGTTCCTTTTTGTTTGAAAGGGGTTGAAAAGCTGTATCGTTTGAGTTCAGCTCAGTTCATTCGAAAGCCTTACAAAAGAAGTCTGAATCTCTCTAATGCCGTCTTCACGTCTCTCCTTTAGATACTTTCCTCTTTTATCCTCAGACGGCACTGAAAAACACAAATTTTCCTCTTCTCAAAACCATTTCTCTTGTGTTTCATATCATTTCTCATCATTTTCTTCTCTCTTACAGTCTTTCTCTGTCCCTTTCCACTTAGAAGAATATCCCTGTCATTCTCTTTCTTGGTAACTCTTTTTAATATTGTTCATCTTCTGTTCTACCCTTATACGTTTTGAAATAATCAATATCACAAAAAACAGAAGACAGACCTTGTGTTTGCTTGAAATAGACCCCGACCACACACACACATAAAATGCACACAGTGAGGTAGGGCTTTAATGATGTGTCCGGTTCTATTAGCTTTGCTGCCATCTTACTATTCAATGAGTTCATTATTCACCCTCTTGTGACTCTGGGGCCTCTTATCTCTTTGCATTTCTCTGCTTGTCAACCCCTTCCACACTTCCTGACTGACCCCGCAGGGATCTTTAATGGAGATCGCTGCAGCGGAGACTCACTTCTGATCTCTTTCAAATCGGATGAAGTTAAGTTAAACCAACAAAAGAAAACTTGCCTCTAATACAATAACAGCGAGCTCTGTCATTTGAACGGAGGAAAAGTTGTGATTTCGCCTCTGTGTGTGCTGGTAATCCTCATCCACGCCCGGCTCAAGCGTGGGCATCCCATCGGGATCACAGCGGCAAACTCTTGGAGAGAGGTGTGGCGGCATGCTGAGGGAAAGATATAAACTCGCACATGTGTACATGAACGGCGCTTCCACATAACCCATCTGCTTCTGTAATCAGGAGCCTGCGGTCACGCGTTTGATGAGCTGCTTACTCATCCCGCTTGTGCCGACAGGTAAAAACCCAAACGACCGTGGAACTCGCTCACGGACCGCGGATCAAAGAGGCCACTAAAGGGATCCCCGGATCAGAGCAGACATCCGAAGGCCACTAACTGTGGGATTAAGATAAAAAATCAGCCTTTTGCTGGATTTCATCTCTTTCATTTTTGCCTCTCGTTTATTCCTTGCCCCGTCTCTTTTATTCCTCTTTCACTTCTTTTCTATTCCTAAATTAATGCAGTCTCTTTCTTTTTTGTGGTGTTTTTTGAAAAGGCAAGTGTAGGACTGCAGATTCTCTCAGGCTGATAATGTGCACAGTTAAAGTGGCTCATTAAACCCATTTTTCACACAGAAATCACTGCGTAGCTCCAAGTCTGCAGTCAGCACTTTCCTACCCCCACCCCTTCGCCGGGTTGTATAAGCGTCTGATAAAAATAGTGCAATTGAATCAAACTGCACATCATTTCATCAAACTGCTCGACTCCTGCTGCTTTTGCTGATTCTTGTTTATTAAAGAAATAGTTCGCCCAAAACTCACCCTGATGTTACAAATGTGCGTGACTTTCTTTTTTTGGAACACCCAGAATTTTAGAAAAATCTTTTTCACGCAATTATGGAAACTTCCAAACTTGTAAAACACCATTAAAACTTGTACATATGCCTATTAAAAGTATGTTAAAACCAGAGAATCAGACTGGATTATAATATGATATTATGCAATGAAAATACTGGCATGCACCTGAATTAATCATACTTTAGATCTTTTCAGTGAGTCTAATAATTTAACTCACAAAGCCTGTCTAAATAAATTGGATTAATTTAGTTCTCATTTTATTGAAGATTTAGGGGTTGATGAAGGTTACAACAAAAAATTCTATTTGTTTTTTACTGGTCTCACAGCATAAACGTACTTTGGTGCACTTTTTAGCAAGTCACTGCAGTTTCCAAAAGAAATGAACACTAGAGGCAGTAAAACTCAAGACACATTTCATTCCTTTACACACTCATTTACAGAGTTTTGATTAATAAAGCTTCATATCTATGGGTTTTCATAGATGGTAGGTTTGTTTGGTAGCTCAGAGAGGTGAGAAGCTCTGGTTTGAATCCTGTGCAACTAGTTCAACAAAACAGTTCAAATCTGGTGTACAGCTGTACATATTTGATGTACATATTTTTATGAGACCAGGTTGTTTTTTCACATAAAACTATTATATGACTTCATAAGACTTATTGCGGATGAGTCATGTGGTTTAATGTTCTGTAGGGATTGATTGGCCCGGTCCTCTTTTTAGTTTTATTACATGGAAAATAGTGGCATCGATACAGTTTAGAATCTCTGTTTTTGTCAAATGGTGGAGAAACACATGATAACATTTACAATTTTGGATGAATTATCTGTATATATATAATTATATACATACAATTAAATAATTCTATACATATTATATATATAATATAGATATACCCAACATCACACACCTGCTGCAACGAGTTAATGATCGACTTACAATTTAGTATTATTAAGTATTATTTCGCAAAGTCGCAAAAAAGTAGCATCTAATTTCAATCAAAAGGAAAAAAAAAACTTTATAGTTGAGCAAACCTACAGTAGTTCTTAATACACAGTCCTAAAGTGGCTATGTTTATGTAACTGGCCACTGGAGGACAAGCAGTAAATGTGCAACTGAGAGATTTCCATATTTCACTTATTATATGGTAGCTCCAAACAAAGATCGTAGTCAGCAAACACAGAGATAAATGTGTGTATTTGTGTGTGAGAGAGAAACTTTCTCTCTCTGACACTGATGTGCTGTGGCACTGAAAGCCTGCAGCAGTTTTCTGGCTAGCGGTTACATCCTGCAGCTTCACACTGGCTTAGACAAGCAGAACAACACTAAGAGCTCGCACGGACACACACTTGTACACAAATATAGAAGGGGGAAGAGCACTCAACAAAGTAACCACATTTAGGGATTAGAGGACGTGGGCAAAACTGCTCCACAGAGGAATTCCGACAAAGCCAGACGGCAAAGGCAAAAAAAAAAACAACAGACAGCTGTTTCAAAAAAACCCTGTCAAAAACTCTCAATTAAATCAAGACAGTCTGAGCTCATCACCAAATTAAGTCCACTCGACTCAGTTTAAAAGACACGACTAAACAAGACTTTAATTAATTCATATTGAGAAACAAATGTGATGAGGCACATGCTGGAGAAACTTTTAAGGTGCTGTGTGTTTTGTTTCCTTAAAGGAACCATCTCAGTCACAATTTTGTCATCATTTTATCCACCCTTGCGTCATCACAAAACCATATGTATTTTTTTTCAAGGACAAATTTAACAAAATGCTCACCATATTCCATGTACACTGCGGTTTAAAAGTTAGGGGTCAGTATGTTTTTTTTATTTTTAAGAAATTAATATTATTATTCAGCTAGGATGCAACAAATGAATCAAAAGTGATGGTACGGTGATATATTGTAACAAAAGACTTCTATTTTAAGTACATGCTGTTCTTTTGAACTTTCTATTTATCAGAAATAAAGGGGAAAATATTATACAAAAATAGAGTTACTGCTGCTTAAAAATCACAGGAATTAATTATTTTTTTAACCATTTAAATGCAATACTTTAAACTGGAATAATATGTTTTTTTTTTATTTAATTAATCAAATAAATGAAGCATTACTGAGTATAAGAGACATAAAAAACATATCTTACCAACACCAAATTTTAAAGCCATGTTAATAGTTGCTATTAATTTGTGTTAATACATTTTTCTGTGTATAAACAAGCATTTTAAAACTCCATTCACACCACACCGATATCTATAATGATTATATAACTATATTAGCATGCACACCGATGAACAATAATGCTATGTTTACTCTAAATGCATGCTATAGTTATGTTTCAGAGATCAAACAGTAACTGGCAGACCCCCTGAAGTAGTGCTGCAAGAACCCCTCAGCAGTTTTAGACAAATCCCACATATAATAGTCCTGTTATTTTACAGGACGACTACTACATAGTTAAAAGAACATACAGGACACTTAATGGACATTTATTTGAATGATTTAATTTGCTGCTGCTATCCTTTCACTTTAATTCCCTTCTCATTTTTCTTTGAATTTCTTTTTTCTCTTGGCTTTATGCAGGTCTCCTAAAGCCAATTCGAGCACTCAGTGCATGAGAAGCAGAGCCAGAAGCCTTGGTCTTTCTCCCCTGTGTATCTGCCATCATCTGGTCAGCATTAGAGCTGCACCGGCCCGCAGGGTTTACACAACAGCCGCCCTACCGCTGGAACTGACCTCCGTGCACAGGCAGCTTTCACATGTCTAAGCAGCAGGCGCACATGTACAGTACAGAAACACACAGGCAGGCACATTGTCCAAGGTGACAGTAAGTACAAGCAGAGTGTGTGCGCATCACACCAGAGAGCGCGTGAGCAGGTGTTTGTTTAATGTGTATGCGGCAGAATTTGCCCAGAAGTTCAAGGCTGTGGCCGCGTGATATGGACCGATGACTCTGTCCCTGCAGGAATAGTGGTTACGTGCCGAGACTTATTGACAGCGAGGCCGCTATCTTGAATTTTGCGGATCAGTGGGTTATCTTTGCCGTAGCATTCTTAACTGAACTGAGTTACTTGAGCTGTAATCGAAAAACAAAAAGCTTTGCAAAAGAAGAGAATTTAATGCACTGTGTGTGGGGGGGTGGGGGGTCTGTGCTTTACAGTAGGACTGCATAACGCTTTAGAGTCTCTTCATCTCTGAATACATGAATAAAAAATAACTGCGTAAAAAAGGGTAAAAATCTGGCAGTGCACAAGTGTACGGATATCCATCTTACGTAACGTGAATTAAAATCCGAGCTTTCTCCCTGCGTGAGTGTGTCAACGCATTGGTGTCGACCGCACTTGTGTGTTTCTCCCTCAAAGAGAGTGTGTGTGTGTTTATCAAGTGCTTTTCTCAGATCCTGGTGCTTTAGCAAATGATGGAGAGGAAGAAAATGACAATCCTCAAAAGCTGATGACAATGTGTTTGCCACAGAGAATTTACTTATCACAGATGCCAAGAAAATTAGCATTGAAACGATTCAGCTGACAGTCTAACATTATATCTGACTGCAAAGGCCCAAAATATTTATGCTTACAGCTAAAGAGAGTGGAGGGAGACAGAAAGAGAGGGAGAGGAAAATGAACAGCACGCATCTAAAAACCCAAGAGAAAGAAAACCTCTTTATAAAGTCGAGAGAAATGCAATGTGAAGGATCCTGGCTCAGCTACAGAAAAAAAAAGTGAAGAGAGAAAGTGAACAAGGGAGTGTGAGAGAGAGAGAGAGATGGGAGAGAGGCTGACTTCAGACTTCAAAAATGGACCCACCGCAGAGACCACGGACTGTGACATTGTGGGTTGCCATAGAAACGGGGACAGGCGCTTATGTGTTAACTGTTTGCATATAGACTGAAATGAATGTGTGCGTCTGGACTGTTGGGGAATTAGCAGTAATAAATATCTACTAATAAATCTTTTATTCCGCCCACAACTTAACACCATTCCTCAAAATACAACCAGTTTGTCTCATTAAAATTTTATCACGATCATATGACCGGTTTTACATAAATGTGAGAAGCTTTATGTCAATTTACTGCAAACGATCAGTCATCAGTTAAAATGTAGTTACAGATAACAAATAGAGTACTACATTAAATACAAAAATGGTCATCAGGAGTTGCCCCTTGGGAATGATTGCAAACTTTACATGAAGAGGAAATATTAGCTAATAGCGTTATTAAATTAGAAAACCTATGTTTTGAGCACTGAAGGTTTTATTCTGTGGTCCTGGCTGCGGTTTATGTTACAGTCTGAGAATTTTTTTGAATTTTCAGCATCTAGCATATCTTCGCTGTGTAAACAACTAATGCCTGAGCACTTGAAGAGGACGGATAACGGTTCTACACAGTCATACATATGAATACAGATGAAGCAATGTGGGCAGAGGCTTTTCATGGTTCGCATCTAAGTGTTTTCAAAAAAATCTGTTCTGAACCTTTTATGTAAAATATCCATTACTGCACAAGATTAAATCTCAAACTGCTCATAAAAAAAATCTAAATATGTCATTACGCCAAAACGTCTAATCCTAAATCTTCCACCCAAACTAATATTGTGTCTTAATAAGGTGTGATGGAACAAGATTCCAGAGATTTTCTGTGTTCTGTGTATACTTTGTTGTACATTTAAGTTGGTGCTTTTATCCAAAGTGACTAATGAGAATAATGAAAGCAGCATTAAACACAAAATGAATAGTTCACCCAAAAATGATGATTTACAGAAAATGTTCTCATCCTCAGGCTAGATGTACACAAGATTATTTCTTATTAAGAACAGATTGGGAGAAATGTAGCATTATATCACTTTCTCACCAGTGGATCCTCTGCAGTGAATCGGTGCCCAGACTGAGAGTTCAAAAATCTTATAAAGCTTATAAAGGCATTAATATCCAATAAACTCCAATCCATCAATTAGCATAGACTGAAGTGAAAAGCTGTGTGTTTGTAATAGGGATGGCGAAAACTAAAAAATTTCTTGACCGACCACCGAGCCTCATTTGCCGGTTGAAACCGGTTAACTGATTAGTTTAAAATATGGTACGCTATTTGAAACAACAGCCATTTCGAGCCGCGCCTGCAATTTCGCAACTCTGTCGCATCTCTCTGCCGCTCTGAGTCCCGCAAACGCGGCGCCGAAGAGCTTGTTGTATGGAATCGTAGGACAAATGGCTCCTTAGTTTCAAATGGTTTGGGTACAAGGTGATCGCTTTGAAAATAAAGGCGTTTGTC
>JAUMHP010000044.1:9571126-9593018 GCA_032361065.1 Enteromius trimaculatus | reverse complement strand
ACTACCGACAACTTTGGCCGGTTAACGTTGATACGGTCAACCACCGGTCAAACGGTCATCGGTTAACATCCCTAGTTTGTAATAAATGTCTGAAAAAATTGCCAAAATACTCTACCAGTTATATATCCGCAATATTGCTTTCTCCTGAAATTTTCATTTTTGGGGTGAACTATTTCATATATGCTAGTCATAGTTAGAACACAATACTACTACTCCTTCAAATACGTTTCTTCAGACCTTTTTTAAACATTGCAATGGATTTGGCTCAGGTGAAGGTTTGGAATTAACATGAGCTCCGAAGGACAAGAAATGTGAAGGTTTCAGAAAGTAACCTTGTACCGCACTGTAATGGAACCACCAGGCTTCATTCATTCACTGACCACCGGGGACAGGAGAGAGCTTTAGTGTTTAGGTAAAAAGTTGCACACATAGAAGCTGTCCAGCAGTCTTCCGTTTGATGCAGACGTTCCATCATATTGCACCTGATAAGACTAAGTTTGAAATCATGAGTAAGAATGTGTTGCAAAGTCTAATGCAGCGATCCAGCTCTTTAAAATCAACTGCAGTAAAGTTGAGTCCTAATGTCACTCAAACACACCTGGAGGTAATTTACGAGTGAACCCGAAGACACTGATTAGCTGATTCAGACATGTTTGATTAGAGCTGGATTTAAACGCTGCAGGAAGGATAAATCAAAACTGAGCACCTCTGCAATAAATGCTGTCATTACCTATTAAAAAAAATAATCAATGAATGAATAAATATTTGTAAAAAATTTAAAAAGAGAATAGAGAGATGTTCCAATGTTTTCCAACACTTAAAAACATATGGAACCAAAAAAAAAGGCTTTGTGCTCTGTATACTAATGTAATTATTAGAACACAAAAGGCATTACTAAGAATATGGAATATGATCATTCAAATTTTTATAGAGGTTTTTAATACTGTTTTCACATCTGCCACCCAGCTTCCACCAGCCAGGCAGAAATAATCACAGGAGCAACTGACTGACAGGTTCTCTTAGAGAGACGCCTCGTGCACACTAATGGAGAGATCTAGAATGCAGCAGTGAGAAAATGCTGAAAAAAAAAATTATAACCATCACATGTCATACTATGAGATTAAAGGAGACAAACCCATTTAGATTGAATTAATGAAGTATTGTTGGCTGCACACATCAAAAAGCAAGCTTGTAGATGTACATAACGGCTCACTGCATCACTGCAGAGAAAACACAGATAAACCGTACAGCAAGCCAACAGCTTGGACAGAGGCCTGTAAAGTTTAGGCAGAGCTGATGGAGCCATAAATGTAGGTAATATGCGAAAAGAAAGAGCTGGTGTTTTAAAGGTGCAAAGGAGGAGAAGGCTTGTTCGGTTTGGAGTGGCAGTCAGGACACGCTGACATTTCCTTTAGATGGGCACTTTTTCAGAACGCCCGCAGGGGAGACGGGGTAGCCCGCCACGACCGCTACCGAAGAGGGCAAAGCTGAACGCTGACACTAACAGCAGGAGACAGAGCAGGCGACGTGACGTAACCTATTACACTTTAATACCTGTCTAAAACAATCTCCCTCTCCATCACACACACTCTCACACTTCAACCCGCAAGCTCAGATCATAGACTCCCTCTGTCTCCTTTGTACGCGCACTCGTATACACACGAGAAACCCACTGAGTGCGTCACAAATGCCCAGACTTGCAAAGATTCATGAATACACACGCACAAATTCTCTGTTGCCGCAACCTCCGAATATGTCGTGTCAGGTCTCTCATAGCGGGTGTGTTAGTCAGGGCAGAGTGTGTGTTACACAGGGTTGACTTGACTCACACACAGAGTGTATGGAGAGCCCTGGAGGATTACTGTACGCAGGCATGGATGAGGCTCTGTAACACACATGCTGGGTAATCAATATTGTATACGGGTAAAGCTGCGTGCACTAAATAATGAGGCATTTGTAAGCTGTGTTGGACTGAATAATTACTGAACGTGATACATTTATAATGTCAGCAAACCATACTATTACTCTGGCTCAATGCTAAACCCCTTTTCTATTTGCCAGTTTTATAAAATAATCAATAAACTGTAATGTTACGCTTTTTAAGTTAATCTCACTCGTCAAAAACATGTCTGCACCACATTTCAAGACTATAATATTAAGAAACTAAAAAAATATTGCAATAAAGAAATTATTATACATTGTTAGAACATTAGTAGGCTATTGTTTTTAAGCAAGAAGGATATAATTGTAAGATATGTTCCCAAACCTGAGTATGTTCAGGCATGAGAGAAAGATACATTTTATTATATTTAATATCATATTTAATGCTTTTTAAAGCATTCACACAGAACGTGTTAGCATTAGACTAATTTATGCTGATTTAAGTAAAAAAAAAAAACAGTATGCATTATGTTCTGCTCGTTTTTTTTTTTACATTTGCTTTATTTTAAACTGAAAAAAGATCTTGATTTCATCATGTTGCAAAGAGGTATAAAACATCTGGATTAGAAGCATACACACTGCTTCACCTTTCCCATCCATGTCATGTCAAGGGCAGATGTTCTGCTGTCTTTGGATCCCCGAGACCTTTTCTCTCTAATCCAGCAATTAACATGAATTAATTAATGATAAAAGAGAGGCCAAAGTAGACCTTGAAGATGCTGTTCTGCCTCGTAAGCATTCTGATCTCCTCTGAAGGTCAGCAGGATCATTAGCCGGCTTCTGATCTTAGAGCTGAGGAACACTACAATAACTTTGATAAGCTTGCAGCCTCACTCTCTCTATTTTCCGTCTTAACTCTTTTTTTTTTTTCTTCTAATGCTCTCTTTCAATCCCATATCTCGTTCTCTCTCTTTCACTTGCTGTCTCTATTTCCATTAAGCATCTTTAAATGTGAAGGGTTCTGATAACAGTCCCAGTCAAACCCTAATGCAATCAAGTTCCTGGAATTTTTTTAAGCATAAATGGGCTTTTGTTCAAATAAATGGCAGCATACATAATAGATGGTTTTACGAAAGCAACTAACAACAGCAAAGTGGGTGCAAAAGAGAAAATATATAAATACTTTCTTAAAACAAACTATTCATTGTATTGATCATAAATTAGCTAATTGTGTGTAAACACATTTTAATTTTGTGTTTATTGATTTGCAAAATATGCTGTTAAGAAGAGTTGCATGTGCATGTGCAGTAGCTTTCTCTCTCTCACACACACACACACCTCCATGCACTGAAGCAGAAAAAGTGCAGGGTCGGTCAAGAGAACACTAAGTTGGCTTGAACACTGAAAAAACAGCATTCTCACTGCTTAATGACCTCTTCTGCCCCCTGGTGTTCAAAAAACATCTGACTGCTGAAGTTCCACTCGATAAAGATTTTTTATTAAACTTAAGTTTTAAGGGGAGATTCACAATTTTCTTTTTTCATTGTTTTTTAAAAGTATGTACATTTTCATAAGAACTCTTAATGGATGCAGAACAGTCACATTTCATGTGCCCCTAATTTAAATGCATTTATTGGATGAATATATACATTTTGACCAAGTTCATCTGGAGTTCAGCCCAGAACTGGCTCTGACTAATTCAGTCTCATAGCATTGCCAAATAGGCATAATATACTAAAACTCAAACTAAATCCTTTGAACTTAATTTATCCTTAGTTCCCCTTTACACACTGAACATGAGGAACATATTGTAAAGGAAAATAGCTGAAGAAGCTCATCTAAATTGTTAATATAAAAAAAATTAATAATAATTAACTATCATTTTATATATATATATATATATATAGAATATTGTAAGTTAATGTACAAGATACGTTTAAATCGTCTCGCAGAACAGTGACCAGCAAAGGCAAATCTCAAAAACTATTGCAACACTGAAGCGTAGAAAAAAATGAATTTATTGAATTTATGTGCATTTTCATAATTTTTGTGCAATTTAATCATTTTAACAATTTGATTTTCTTTCTTGGTTTAAATCTGAACATAATCTAAACCTTTTAAACCTCAAACCATAGTCTAAAAGACTTGATTTCACTCACAATTTAATTCAAAAACCTCTGTGAACTTTGACTAAATGTGTCACTTCTATTTTCATTTTGCCTTTGGTGATGGTAGAGTTGCGTTTCAGCTTTCTTCATCTTGCTAAATGAAATCATCATTCATAAAGAAAAAAAATATATATATTTTTAAATATATTTAAGCAGCAGAAAAAAAAATGAAAATAGACATAGTCAGTCTTTAGTTCTCAACATAAATAAACAAAGACAGCAGATAACTGTAATGTGTATTTGAAATGACATTGAAAGAATACAGTAGTTACCAATTAATAAGAAATTAATGCTCTGTCAACATTTACCCACCCTTGTGTTAAACGAACCCCCTACATTTTTGGTTCTGAGCAGAATTCCTAAACAGCTTTCTTCTATAGATTGAAATAATGAGGACTGAGCGATGGCGAGCTCCAAGAAAGACACATAAATCTATTTCTTTTCAGGCCTTATCAATTCTAAGCCTTCTGAAGCCTATCTGAGAGAGCACACAAGCACTTCAACTGATCAAATCTTTACTTTAAGTGATAGTAACAATTTGTCAAAGATATAGTGCTTAAAGCACTTTACAGTATATATAGGATATTTTAAGCACATTTACTAAAAGTGATTTTGTTGACTAACACCAATCAAAACATCTAAACTGAAATTAAAGGAAGCCTAATTTATTCTGACCTTCCCCTCATCACATTTAACAAAAGAGTTAGTTTTTTTGACGTGCTCTTTGAGGCTTTTTTTTTTTTTTGCTGTCGTCTGCATCTGCAGTTGTTCTCTTTTACCAGCAGATGGCATCAACAGTTAAAAGAGAAGAATCCTGCTGACACTGCTGTCATGGAAAGAGTCTCTGCTAAAGAGGAAGACATCCTGAGAGTTTCAAAAATGAACTGATGTCTGATTCTTAATGGAAAAAGAAAATATGAAAACTTAAATAAATAAATGATGCTCACATATAGTTGTGAAAAGTTGAGTTTAATCTCTAGAGAGTTTAACCTTTTGATTCTTGGGTTAAAAACAACAATAGAAATAAACAAATATAAAACGCACTAATAATGTTGATTTTGAACATTATCTATTGGTTTATCATTTACAAAAAAAAAAGTTAAAATCAATTAAATGTGTACTTAAAAGTGCTATACATTAAAAGTGCTATATTTCTTAAAAACATGCATCAGATTACAAATTGAGTTTATCTTAAATATCCTAATACATTTCCCAGAGCCATTTTGCTGTATATAAAACAGCAAATTCTTCCTTCAACCATTTGTAACGCTTAAAACTAAGTCTGTCGGCAGAACAATAGCATATAAAAATTTCTCTTCACCCAAAAACTAACATCTAATAAACATGTGCTTTTCTCTACCCGCAAAATTGCTAACAATATAAATAAATATGCCATAGACCCTTTGCCTTAAAAAAAAAAGTTGAATAGAGTAAAAAAAAAAGAATCAAAACAGCTTGACTGTTTATTGGTAAGAAAATGTAGGTGTATTATGATCTGTTCTAATCAGCTATAGCTCAATATAAATAATGGGGATAGTCTAAACCTTGACATCAAGAATTTCTGTAAAGCTCAATTGAAACAATGTTAAAATCACTATACAGATACATCCGACTTCATTTAAACAATCAGCATGCTGAGGCTTTGTTTCTCCTTCCCCAAGATAAACAAAATCACATTTTTGAATAATACTTTGTAATGCACCACTTGGGCCTGAGATACAGACGATTCTTCTCGCTCGTAATGCCACAGCTCCTCTCATGAAGCCTTTCCTGCAGTTAGCAGCACTCAAAATCCTTCTCCACCTCTCATCCCTTCACACTCATTTGATCAGATTTCCCTTCCTCATAATCTATAAAAAAATCATCTAAAAGCAGCCATTCACATTATTCCAAACTGTTGATATCCACATAATTCAGTTTCATGTGCTTTCACTTTGAATTGCATGAATGAATCACATTTTTGTAATGTAATGGACATTTGTTTTTCAGTTTTTTCATCTAATCACTTATAAATCTACAGCCACACACACTTAATCCAGACATGCTGATGTTCAGACTCGTTTTTCAGTCTTTTCAGTAGCCGTGAGCGGTGACACGGACCATAAGACTTACGGCGCCTGTGCAGCTCTGCATCTCTCGGCTATTTTATTGCAGCTTACGCTCTCGGGCATAAGCTTCTGTCAACATTAACACGTACACACAGTGAAAAATATCATTTCATAAAGGGAGTGGCCGATGCGTTTTATTAATGAATTAATGCTTCGTGCGCGGAGCACATGGTTGATGTGCGCTCACATTTCAATCACGGAAAAACAGATTTTATATCTGATTTTATGTGAATACTATTGCATCAGAATGCCTGTGCGTTACAATGGAGCAGTTGTCTAAATGAATGAATGAATGGACGAATGAATGGATAGGGATTAAGTGAATGGCGGCGTTCTCTCTATAGAGCACTCAGTCGATGATGGTTGCGGATATGAAAAAGAACGTAATGGTGATCAAACCATTGGTAATGTTAATAAAACCATTGTCAAACACAATACATATTTTAATATACAGTATACGTTTGCGAAAAATGCGTTTGATCAGTATATATGTATCAGTTCAGTAAATAAGATACTTTGTCAGAACCATCATTTCCTTTGTTTCTGTTTTGTAAGCTTTCTTTAGTAGAGCTCCCCACTAAACACGCGAGGACTCACGAGCTCTCCAGACAGATGACTGCTCGCGCTCGGCACTTTCTATTTTTGTCCTCGTGGCGCTGTTTCTGCTCTTACTACCATTTTTTGATTGCGGGCGGGAATAAAACAAACCCTCTCCTCTACTCTGTCCCTCACTTTGATATTTATGTAACCTTGCCTGCTCCTTAAAATAGTCGTAAAGTCGTGCCTGCTCGTGCGCCACTCGTCCTTGAGAGCTTTAACGCTCTTTAGAAGAAAAGGTGAAAGAAGAAAAAGAGAAGGAAGAAGAATAAAAAGAAGACAATGTAGGGGGGAGGGCGCGAATCAGAATATTATGGATTGATACAAATAGTCGCTCGCGCCAACCCTCAGCCAGAGTTGAATTAATGTGTTACTATTTTTGGAACGCCTGTGTTTCCAGGGGAAACCTAATGACGCAATGACGTCAATGCAGGTCAACAGCAGACTGGAGGAATTGAGCGCTTCCATTAGATTTTGCAGTATTTTCCAGAAACGCGGAAAGGACAAAATGGATTAGTTTAAAATGTACTAAAAACACAAGAGTGCCATTTAAAAAAACTGTAAAGATCAGTTCGAGAGGAGCGAATTCGAATGTATTGGAATTATTATTATAAAAAGCAAATGGGGGAAAATGATTTCGTCTTCCTTGAATCATCGCTTGCACGGTAAGTCTGACATGTATTTTCTTTTTATGCTCACGGGTCCGCGTTGTCTTGTCTCGTCCCCTTTAATGGGGCTTAGTAGAAGCATTGGTAATGTATTTCTGGCTTTCTGACAGACAGTCTGATGCATGTTCTTTCTTCATCTGTGAACTCAAGACATGGAGAAAACACCCTGTTTCAGAGGGTCTCTATGGAGCGGGTAGGTGAGCAGCGGTTATAAGCGCCTATAAATGAGCTATAACGCGCGTGCATCGCCCTGCGTCCCTATGCGCGCTTTTAAAACCCATTTAGAGCCATTACAACTATTGAAACGCGTATCATTTCGTAGTACTGTCTTATTCTTGCTAGGAATCATCTAAAATTACTTTAAATATTTAATTATGTTTTTCATATACTGACTCGTGACTGAATATTTGCCTTTAACTTCATGGTGTGGAACAGGCGCCTACGAGTATACCTGGGAAAATACGATGCAAACGCACAATATGTTAACCGTCCGATTCATAAGTGCTTTTATATGTCTTTTAAAACAGCTAAACGTGTGGGCCAGTGGCATGTGTAGAATTGCAATAATTAGACAGCCATATCTACTCCCATAAACACGATTTATGGCCAATACTACACCGGGGTAACGCAAAAGCATTAGCAACAAGTACTACAAGGATTGTATTATTAACGTTTCCAACACATTAGACTAAATGTAATCATTAAAAGCTTTTTACAAACATTCATGGGAAGCAAACACCCTCGCAATAAAAGGGAATATTACAAACATGCACACACCCCTAAAGCAACTACACTCAGAGGAGAGGAGAAAGGTGGATCTTGAAAGGGACACCCAATCAAAAAAAGTGATTTTAATATTCATATTTGAATAAGTTCAATTCTATGTTCCAGATAACGGGCACCATCATCGGTGTGACGAAAACCCCTTCTTTCTCCGTCTTTTCCACAATCGGTGGGTGTGTGCAGCACTGGGCGTTCACCGCGGCGGGTGGGTTTCAGCACCGTGGACAGCAGCCCGTTCAGCACAACGGACAGCACCCGTTTAATTAACACGCCTCCTTCAATCAACCCGAATACACCACATCAGCGCTTCCAGTACGTTTGTCTATGCGTTTCTCTATATACACGCATGTAGTGTTTTACGTCTCAGTGATGGTCATGTTCACACAAGACAAGATATATGTGAACATGGAGACAAATACGGGGTAAAAATAATTGTATGTGTAGAGATAAAGGCCTGGAAGATTTTTGTAGTTGATTTGGGAGACAAAAACCCGCTAAAGTCGTTAAAGGAATCGTCGCAATCAGAAAAGGGAGGAGAGCGCGCATGGGAGGGCGACACTTTTACACATATGACGCATTTAGTGAGGTAAGCCTAACTGATGCCTACGTCATCTGCTCCGCTGGACCCCAACCATCTTTGGCCCGGGTAACAAATAAGACGCAGAACACAATGCTGTTAAAGGATCGGATTAAAGGGCGTTTCACATCCGGCACCTGACGGTCTCAGGGTGCATTTTGGCTGAATTTCACAGGTGAAATTATATTTAAACTTGCGCAAATGGGGAAATGGCAGTGACGCATATGGGCTACAGTAATTGAGTACCCACACTTTGCGCGACAACGATGTGTGTAGCCGGTTTAAGTGGACTAACCCGTGACGCGTGAAGTTTAGGCTACACGTCATAAACGCAACAACAGATAAATAGAAACAAAAATGATTGTCAATTTTCGCAGGAGAGAGCTCTTGCGCCACAATCGGAGAACACAAGAAACCATCAAGTAACGTTTCTCGTTCTATGTAATTTGATCATTTACATTGTGCAATTGTAGTGGTTTCAATCAAGGCCTTTCTTGGTTGTGAAACATGTCTTAGACGGATAAATATGCACATGTGTGTGTTCGTATGCTTTTTTCTAAAGAAATATTTACGTAATGAAGGAAAGCTGTTATTCATTCTCTTTCCCTCCCTTTCTCTCTCTCTCTCCCTTTCTCTGTTCAGATACATGAAGCTGATTTCCAGACCCCTGTCTTGTCCTTTTCAGGTCTTTTTGCGGTCTGGGCTTGCTGTTCCTTGAACCAGTAGCCAGGAAGCCCTTACCCCAAAAAGTATCTGCAGAGGACCAAAACCTTCTAACAGATAAATCAAGCTCTCAAAATCTCCAACAAAACTCACTACCAAAACGAAAAGTGTTAATTTGCATAGCTTATTCATGAATGTTATGTTTTTTGTTTGGTTTAACAAACAGTTTGGTAATAGAAGTATTTACGTCTATTAGCAAATTAACCTTAAGGGTTCCTAAAACATACATAAACCCCAAAATATCACATTTTGCTTATACAAGCAACACACATTGTGTGAAAAATTTACAAATCTTTTACAATTGAATAGAATTTGACTCCCACAAAAAACCTACAACCCTGTCTCAAATCCACTAAAAACACAGTAGGTGAAGGAGAACAGAAACAAAACCTACATTTACGTCAGTGCAGAAATTAAGGCACCACATGTGATGAGCCGTGACAACACAACCCCAATCTGAAAGCAATCAGATCATGACTGTAACGTGTTGGCCTGCATAACTGATACCGATTAATTCGATTATATTAATATATAATAAAGGTAATCTAAATCTGTAGCATGTGGAGAGATCTTGCATAAAGGAATCACAGGGATGCCACATTTTTGTAAAACTATATTTTATGATAAAGTTTTTAGGTAATGCTTTATGTTATGGTGTCTTTATTGCAGAGTAATTATACATTTAAGTACTGAGTAATATTAATTAACTAAAGGACGATTAGGGATTGGCTTAGGGTAACTTGCATGTAATTATGCTTCATATTGTTATAATAGTAGTACATACTTGTAACAAGGACACCCTGGAAAGTGTTCCCAGTTTCCAATTTTTATTTTTTACTTTAGTATTTTCAATGAAATAATAATTTTCTAGAGAACTCCTCATATTTGTGACCCTGGACAACAAAACCGGTCATAAGTGTTAATTTTCAGAAATTGAGATTTATATATGATGTGAAAGCTGAATAAATAAGCTTTTCAGTGATGTATGATTTAGATGGATAGGGCAATATTTGACCGAGATACAACTATGAAAAACTAGAATCTGAGGGTACAGAAAAATCTAAATGCTGAGAAAATCACCTTTAAAGTTGTCCAGATTAGATCTTATCAATGCATATTACTATTCAAAAATTAGGCTATTGGCTATTGTTACAAACATGCCCCAGCGACTTAAGGTTTTGTGGTCCAGGGTCACATTTATAAGTGGTTAAAATAACATTAAGGGGGGGTTGGGCATATCCATCCAAAAAATAATTTATATTGTAATATAAATGCATGTAATGCAATATATATATACTGCAATAGTTGCCTAAACGTGCATTGTTCTATATTAATATATGCAGTTGCATTTATGAGTTTGTTGGTCTATTAAAAAAAGTCATTTATTAGCCTATAAAACATTTGAGAAGATTAATTGGTAAAGTTTTTCTTATATTAAACTGTATTTTTTTAAAAAGAATTTCAGTTAACCCGATAGAATAATGTCACACTTTTATTGCATTATATAATACAACACATAAAAGTACTAAAAAAGAAACACAGAAGAAGCATAAGTGGGTCATAAAGACTGTATATGAATGGCAACTATTCTCTTTTTTGGTGCCTATGACAGCCTTAAGATATGAGAGTTGGGTATTCAGCCAGGTCCATGGGCATCTTGCTATTGTGCTTTCTCGCCCAGAGCATTTATCCCCATAACTTCCTGCCCATTCACCAGGACACCAGCTGAGTGCCTTGGTCATGTGACTCTACTGTCCGCAGGGTTTTCCGTTGTCTCCGCTCTTTTCTCTTTTTATGCCCTTTACAAAAAGAGAGACCATATGCTTCACAGATAAATATAAATGATTATATTTATATAAAGTATTACGCACAAACAGAGTTCACCCAAATTAATATTTATTAAATATCAATGTATCAGGTGTTTAGCAGTAGAACAAAATCAAAGAAACCTACAGTAACTCATAAATACAAGGTTTATAACATGTAGTCTGATTATTGAAAGTATTTCCTGTCCCCCTCTCCTTTTTTAATAAATGCATATGATGGCTCCTGTACTAATGACAATGTGACCCTCATATTGTAGACAGGGTTAGTCCCTTTGAATTATGATCCAAAAACATGGCACACAATTTGTGTCACCATTTAGCCTCGGGAAATGGAGCAGTGCTCTGCCGATGTCATCAGCATAGGACGTACTGTTGTGGAACCAATTTTTGGATCTCCATGTTGTAACGGACCTAATGAAGTCACTACTGTAGACGTTAGTTGTTATTTTGCAAATAAAGGTTTCAATTTAGTTAATTATTTCTTATTAACAATATTTTGTTAGAAACAATGTGAACAGCTCTGTAATTAAACACTGATGTTTGGTGTACATATAATATTGTGTCAATCTTTCCTGCATCCATATCTTTCTTTAGCTGCATGGACTGTGTCAAGTCCTGAATTTTAAAGTGATGTTCTGATGTTAAACTTAAAATAAACATACACAAGAGATGTTCTGTTACTGTAATACTAGTTCTTCATAGAAACAAATCACTAATATGCGTGCTTGTATCTGGCCAAAGGATAATCAAACTGTCATTACGTCATCGTTTTTGTAAATATTTTGGGATAAAACAACTGCTAATTGTATAAATGCAAATTAATGGCAAGTTAAACTTTTCTCCTGCAAAAATTAAGGACTTGTATGCAAAAAACGAGTTTAAATAAAGTAGTTTTCGAATGTGTTCTGAGAGCGTTTTTTTAATAATCATACAGCTTTTTTTAATTATTAATGATTTCAGTACAGCCAAATGAGATGGAGGGGAGTATTGCAGTCATAACCGTCTTCTTGTATCTTCACTTTCTTACACTCTGAAAGAAGGTACAAAGCTGTCACTGGGATGATATGAGAATAAAAAAGCTAAAGCATTTGTACCTTACTTTACCCTAAAAGCACATATTAGTACTTTAAAAGTGCATATTCGTACCCAAAGCATTAGTTACTTGTGAAACGGAGACAAGTTTGGAATTGTTCTTTTTCTTAGACTGTGTGAACAAAAATGGAGATACGTTTAGTACATGTTCATGTTCAGCCTAATCAATATTTTCTTTTTTTATGAGGTAATGTCATTTCAGTCTATTCTGATATTTTACCCCTTTTTTCGAGGGGTTTATGTTTACCTTGATTTTCTGGTTTCTTTCTTGGATTTGAAAGCTGACTCAGTGAAACCTCCTACAGGTCAAACTGAGCAGTGCACTCACGAGCACCAGAAAAGAAAGAGAAGGCAAGAGCGAGGCAAGCACAGAGCTTTTTTGGCCATTTTTTTCATCAATTGAAAGCTTTCCTCTTCTTCATAAAACAGTGAGGTTTTGCCCATCAGTTTTTTTTTAAAAATGACCTTTAAAACATTTTGCTGCAAATAAAACAAATATTATTAAAGTAAATTTATTAGTATTTTTTTAAAATACTATTTAAATTTTCCTTCAAAATTTCATGTTTTATTAAATGTGTTACTTGCTATTTCTTTAAGATGTTTACTATCAATTTCTGAGTTAAAAATAAAAAAAAATTCTACACCAGTTTGGATAAAATACTGTCAACTTTTTTGCCAGATAGAAGTGATATTTGGAAGTATAATTATATATAACTTGCATAGCACTTTTCATAATTTTCTCAAGGCTCAGTTCCATATCTACAGGGGAAAAAAATAAATAAATAAAATAAAAAATATGTACAATTTATCCGTAAATATGTGTGTGCCAAAGACACAATTGCAGTAAAAAGTGTGTAACAGCCTGTATTTCTAACTAGTCATAAAAGTGTCATGATGTGTTTATTAATTACAGGTTTGCATTCTTCATGCACACATAGGTGTCCATATTTGGAGAGCATTACATACCCTGCCTTCATCAAGCAGCACATGATTTCCAGATAGGACCCTCCTTCACTCCCCTCCCCCAGCAGATCATTTTGCAAGTTTGGTTGGGACAAAAGCAGTCTAAGAAATCAGTGTAAGCTAAAGCCACAGATTTGCACACATGGGAATTATAGAGAAATATTTCTCTGTATCTACCACTTACTATAATCATAAACAGATGGAAATCCTGAACAAAGTGCGAGTCACAGGATGCCCGTATCCAAGCTGACTGAGCAAAATCAGACTAAACCCCTAGACAGACTCTCAAACCTAAAGAAAAACAAATCATGTGATCCACAAGACCAAATGTAAAATTTAAATGAATTATGCCACCATTTTTCTGTAATGACATAATGTATATTTCTGGTTTACAAAAACACTCACGGAGGAGGAAACACGCATCTGTGATTTTTACGTGAATTCCCTTCTAATGACTCCCTTTTCTTTATTTTCATCTCATTAAAACATATCTAACTGACTATTAAATACAGGAAATAGCTGTTTCCCACTGTTTTTGCTGGCTCGTGCTCTGAATGCACAGTAACGATGACCAAAGGAAGCTGTGACAGATGATTAAAATCCTCAGGCATTTATGAATGATGCTATAAATCTGTGTCAGCCTCATGAACTGCAGTCAGATTGGATATCTGGGATTAAACTCTAACCTCTGACAGTAAATTGAGAAAAAGCACAGGAAGTTAATATTTGTCATAAAAGTAAGAAGAAGAAAAAAAACAAGCAGAGCAGCCTTTATGAACTGTCAGTTTACGGGAAGAGCACTCCACCAGTCAAAATTAAATCCATATCAACTTTATTATTACTGTTTCCCGTATTTTACAATAGTAGAATTAACTATGAAATGAGCGACGTAGAAGTAAGGAAATAATGTAGTAAATCTAAATAAATAAAAAGTGTGGACTGCTTTAACTTTTACTAATTCAACTTAATGTTTTAAGATCATGAGAATTTGTTTTAATACATTTGATTAAATTAGTATGTCCACATATGAGTGTACAAAAATACACCCAGCATTTGTATCTTACTGTAGGTCCAATAAAAGTGCATCACATTCATTGCTTCCATCTCTTACACATTACTGGGTCTCAATGTAGCATGAATTAATGTGTTGTCAAACTGACAAAGTGTCTGAGAGCATAAAAGGGCCAACTGGATACCAGTAAGTGAAAACAAAAGGTCAGAGCTGGATTTCAAATCCTCATTATCACACACACAGACTCTAAAAGCACATGACATGCATTTATGCCTGAATATGAGTGTGCCTGTGTGATTGTGTTTAATACATGAATTAGAATTAAACTATAAAATCCTATCAAACCTATATTTGTTTGAGTAAGACAGACAAAACGTAGTTCAGATACATTTTATCCCTGACTCACAGAAAAATCTGATAAGAGATGCATACTGCAACCAACAAAAGGACTTAGGGTTTACGGTAACAGTGCTGGAAATGACCCAAAGCCTTTTGTTTTGAAAAAAAAAATGATCAGCTGAATCACATTGGGTCCCAACTAAAGTCACATTGCTCTGATAATTAAATAATCTGATAACATTACCCCAAAGAATCTAAACTGGACTTTTGATCTGGTAGCCATCTAATGAGTACATGTAATATGCAGTGTACTCGTAAAACATGACTAAGTAGAAAAAAATAATAATTACAATTAAACAAAAAAAGTACATATTTAAAAAAAAAAATGTTTATATAAATTATATAAATACATACATTTATATATGAAATGCACTGCTCTTCTAGAAGTTTAAATAGGTTATTAATGTAACTCCAATTTACTACTTAACCTACATTTACACTAAAGACCGAACTATAGTACTAAATAATTTGGGATTATTTAGTCAATAGGGTTAAATAAAAACTGCTGGCTATATAACATGCCAAAGACTGCATACTTAGTATTCTGTGTGTCATGAAAAACTAAAATCTGTGACTAACAGCACATACATCACCATTTTTTGAGTTGTAAATATCTACTGTATAGTCTGTGCTCATCTCTACAAAAACATGACAACTTTCAACCAACATTCAGCTAAAGCAATAAACGTGAAGCCAATGAAATCCAAAGCACATAATTTCCAGGAACTGACACTGAAAAGCTTAGGGAATTACATCACAGACACGCATACACTCATTCTACTCATTCTCACACACACACACACACACACACACACAAGTAAAAGTATTCACACACAGATGAGAGACAGGAAACACGCATGAGCATGAACACAAGGTTCAGAGAACTCAAGGAATGTTAGAATATTCCATCCTGCAAACCAGTTCCATCCAGAGAATCCACAGAATGCTTTGTCAGCTTTTGCCTTTACCCAAAATATATTTTCTCTTTAATCATTTTCTGCATCAAATCAAAAAATATTAATTATATTAATGTTAAACTTCTCTACTGGCCATGAGACCCTCAGATATCATGCTAGCTCATATTTAGTGATACACAGCTCAAGTGTGTTTTAGATCATTAGACTATTATACTGCCTCAGTATAATACTGCCTGTTCAAAACTACTTTCAGGATGTACCTTCATGTGCAAATGCTGTCATTGACTGATAAGGTAAGTCAGCTGCTTAAGTTTTCAGATACAGCCTTTTTTACTGTTCATGTTTCCAACATAAAGTCACAAGGCAGAGTTTTTCCTCAAGCACTGCATTTGAAGTACAGCATGTTTTAACTAGGCCTTTTAAACAACTCTATTACGGAAATACCAAGAGACATAAGACTTTTCCATTTATCTCATGTGTGGTCATTATCAAACATCATTTTATCTACAGTAAAAAATTGATATACTCTAAAGTCCATCAATATTTCATACGCAGTTCATATTGACTTAAATTTGCTGTTTAATGTTGTAATTTGTCCTTTTAGTTCCTTTCTCCCACTTATAAAACTGTAAAAACATTTATTGAAAAAAACTTTAAAAATAAGTTAGGATCACTTTAAAAATAAATGGTAGTGAGTGTATATAGAATATCAAAGCAACATTTTTTGTTTTCTATAAGAAAAATAATATTTCAAGTATGACAGTCTATTACAAATGCTATGATGTCAAATATAGTCTTAACATGTAATCTTAATGCTGAATAACTACATTTAATTTGAACGTTTGGTTATCTATAAATTACTTCACCCATATTTAATTTTACTGCAGTTATTGTTAGAATATTTTTTTGGCTGCCTATATCTACCTACATGTTACTTACAAGACACATACTTCAGTAAAACCTTTTCAGGTTTCAGGGAACAAGACTTAATATAAGAAATATAAATTAAAACAAACTGTGTGTGTGTTAAACTTAGAATAAACACTTATCTGAAACTCATACATTTCCAAAATGAATTGCATGCATGTCAATATCACGAACAAACGTCTGTGGATAACCATACCCCCGTAAAAAAGAGAGAAACACATAGGGCTCTGTGATCATTCATTCCATGTGTTAACCACAACTTTACTGGAAGCGTCCTTACCTGGCGCATGTGGAAGGGGTCTTCAACAGGGTTTAAGCCTATGCTGGACGACAAGGGTGAACCAGACTAGACCGGTGTGGGGTGATTCACTGGGGCAATGAGTCAATCATACAAAGCTATAAAAGGAGGATTCCTGCATGAGTTTCTCAATATCCTCATCAACACACCAGAGGTAAGCACTCACTCACTCATTTATTCACACATGCAGACACTCTTGTATACAAGGACACAAAACATCTCAAAATGACCTTTATATCGATAAGAAAAATACGAATGTGTTATAGCTTAATTCATTATCATATTGTATACAATAGGTTAAATGTATATTTTATTGATTTATTTATACACTCATTGTATATGTAAAGTGGAAGATTTTGAGATAATCCTGCACACAACTAAATATGTGAGTATGACAATAGGGCTTTTTTTTTTTCTTTGCAGAAAGATGCAGTCTTCCCTGATCTTTTGTTTCTTAATAACAGCCCTGGTGGCTGTTAGCATCAGCCGACCCACAGCTACAGAGGAGCAGATCAGAATCATGGCCCGAACGATCATCACCAGAATTAAAAAAATTAAAAATGAGGTAAATGTCTTTAAATTAAGGTAAGGTAATGTCATTTACCCTCATGTCATCCCTTTCTAGTGTGGAACACAAAATCATTTATTTTTAGCACGTTGTCCAAATGACTTTGATTCAAATTTCTCCACAGAAATGACATGAGAGAAAATAACCAATGTCATGACTTTAAACTATTAACATAATAGGAGCATGTAACTTGATTTAACCTTTTTATATATTTTATTTTATTTATTTATATTTTTATGTAGCACATACATTTTTGAAATTCAAACTTTATTTTGGTAGCATATGACTATAAACTAACTTTGCAACTTTGTGTAACTTTGTTCTTTTGTGGACAAAGAAACATACTTGTAACGTGGGAAACTCAAGGCTGTACTGGACAAGTACAAAAAAATTACTTACATTTATTACACATAAATATATAAGACATGTATTTTAATTTAAAATTATATATTTACATTTTACTTAAATTGGGCATTAAACGGAAAACCCATTTGATTGTCTCCACAGCACTTCCAGATGTCTCCAGAGATTGATTTTGGCACTGACATCGACACCCCCATTGATGGTCTCACTTCTGTCTCCGTTCACTTGAGCTACCTTCAGCTGAGACTGCAAGTGCCTCCAGCTCTGCACTTACAGCAGGTCCAACTGGACTTGGAAACTCTCCTAAGAACACTGGAGGGTTTGGCAATTTCACAGAGATGCCCCCTACCCAACCCTGAGACCCCAGTGCACAAAGACGAAACAGCCTTCCCTGTCACCTCTAACTACCTGTACCTTCTGGAGCTCCAGAGGTACCTTGAAAAGCTCTGCCTGAATATGGACAAACTAAAATGGTGCAAAGATACGGACGCGGCTGAGACGTTTATATTCTGAAATGTGTAAGCCATGCTTCTATACTTCTATGCACCACTCTCAAAAATGCACACGCAAGGACTAGTTCTCTAAATTATTTAACTTATTACACTTGATTTAGTTCTATTGAATTTTTCAGTTTATGTTTGTGCTGTTTTTTACACTACATCTTTCTATTTTCTAAGCTAAATTGTAATATTTTAGCACATGATGTTTTGTATTATATCAAAGCACTGAGAAATTTGAAATTGCCTGTAGTTGTTTATTGTGTTATTTACTATGTCAATCAAACATGAATGCAGAAGGACTGTTATGGTTATGGTATGCACTTGGATTTTTTAAAATAATTTTTTTAAGACAATAAATTATCTTTACAAAAACCCTCTACATAACCATTTATTTTATATGTTGAAGAGAGAGAATGAGAGAGAGAGTATAATTTGAATGGATTTCCCTTTAAGTAAGCCCAATTTTAAAAAGGCAAATGCATATTTATTTTTGTAAATTTGTTCAATCAAATGTTTTATGTCTTATTTGTGATGACATGTTTCAGTAGCATAAACTGCTTGGCTTGTCGTAAAGAATCAGTCAATTAATGTAGACGGGTCGTAACCTTTTAAAGTCAGTTACACAAAAATGCAGACTGGTCTAATTAGAATCCGAAAAAATAAAAATGTTCACTGCTAGTGAGTCAGCTCTGTTCTATATGTCTTAAAATGGTGACTTATGCAACTGGCCCCAGGACTTCCGAAATACACTATTTAGAGGTGATGACACTGGCTGAGAATTTCAATGCAAGAGTTTACAGAAAACATCCAGCTTTTTCATGCTTTTTCCTGTTTTGTGCTTCCATAACTTGTTTTCTTTCAGACTAAACATCCAAATTGAACTTTTTTATTATTATTTATTATTTGTTTTATTAGCCTACACTATTTGTGTCTGTAGATTTTAATTGCAATATTTTTTCTTCTGCATATATACAGGCCATATACGTCTCCTGTATTGCTTCTAATGCATAGGTAGCTGGACTTGTAACCCAATGGTTGGGGGTTCAAGTCCCAGGTCCGGCAGGGATTGTAGGTGGTGGGAATGAATAACCAGCTCTCTCTCAACCTCTCTCACCATGACTGGGGTGAGAACCTTGAGCACTTCTCACTGCTGTGTGTGTGCACTTGGATGGATAATTTTAATCATTTTACTAATATATAGGTAAACATATAGGTGAGCATATAGATGCATATATGCACATATACATGCATATATGTACCTATATAGGTATGTATGCACGTATATATGTACATATAATATAGGAAAACTGCCAATTTTATATACAGTATGTCACATATATTAAAAACCTATATCAAAGCCTATATTAAAACATATAAGATATATTTGATATTTCCAACTGTCATGTGTCAGTCTGATGATGATAGCCTACCTTTTTAAAAAAGCGAATTTAATGAATTGCACACATCTTCTGTAACGCGTCTTTGGTTGTATTATTGCTTATAGGCTAATTATTAACTTTTACTGTATATTTTGACAAATGAAGGCGCCTTCATTAGCTAATTCTTGGGCTAGTTGTCAGTTGAGCTGTATGTAACAGCTTAAGCTACTCCTCCGCTTGTTAAACACGTTGATGAAGTGAAGAAACACTTACCAGCAGCAGTCTCTGGGTTTAACGTAGTCTGCAAGTCGTTAAGGCAGGTATCGAAACCGCTGAGGTACAGTAGATAAAGGTGGTCCTATTTTTCATCTTAATGTCGCTATTTCCAGCACCTTAACGTTACTCTTATAATCAAGTGAGGTCAGATAAAAATTGTGTGATGTGTGTCGCGTTCCTGACAGGGTTGAACTTTCAGCACATTTAGCGATAAACAAACAATATTCAGCTAATTTTCATATTTCTAGCTACTCGAGTGCAGGCGTAGTAACATTAACATGGCTAACAAATACTATTTTCGACGTAGGAAGATTATTTATAAGACCGACGACTATTTTTGTAAACCAACGTACATGCACGTGCATGTTCAGCAAATGCGCGCCAGACTGGACAACGCATAATAAGCCTACTAAGTAAGATTTACTTGTACATTAACATGTAGTAAACATCACAGCTGAAAAACAGTTGTGACAGCTTCACAATTAAAATTATATTTTCAGTAGTTTAAACGTCTCTTTTGGCTGTATGCAGTGTATATAATTCACTTATATGTATTTGAAAAAATTAGGAAATAATTTGCAAAAGATTAGCAACAAATTAAGTTTTTGAATATGAACTGAGTTCTCATAACAAGCTCTCTTTTTTCTTTTCAAGCTGTTTGCTGTTAAATAAAGATGTCAATCAAACGAGTTTCCATTCTGTCCCACAAGGTGGCAGCAATAGCTCACATTTGCGCTCTACTTTCTTCTTTTTAATAGCTGGACATACATTCTTATACTTAACATGATAAACTTTGTCTTACTTTATATATATATATATATATATATATATATATATATCACGTGGTAGGCCTATATTTATATTCTAATGTAGCACAAACCCTTTGTATTTTTAAAATGTGTCATACACTCAGTGCCAGTATTTCTGTATTAGTCTGTGTACGAGTGCTGCTCTAAAAAGTGTTGGAGATTAGAATCAGATTTTTTTTTTAAAAAGTAGACTGGGTGTCTCGTAGACCCTCCCATTCTATTGTGTCTCAGATGGCAAGTATTGTTCAGAGTTGGGGCCAGCGACACAGAGTACGGTGTGCAAGGTTCACAGTTTCCTTTTTTGTTTCTTCCGCTTTTCCTCTTCTCACCCATGCAGCCTTGGCTCTATTTTTGCATTGTACCAGTACATGTTCAGGATAATTGCACTGTGTGTTTTGCCCCCTGGGTAAACAGGGCTTGATGCATTAAACATGTGCACATTGATCCGGTATAATCTGCCTGCATGTCAGCATCCACTGCTGATCAGAACCCAATGTGTTATACTCTTCTGCGGCTCTCTTCTTCTCATTGTGTTTTCAACATGCTCAATGAACTCTTATTGGCAAATGACTTCTTCGAAATACTGAAGGAGCTTTGCTGTTCCCAGTGTGTGTGTGTCCTCTTTGCATCTTAGAACCGCGTGTAATGCAACATCCACCCAGTAGTACAGGCATAATGGAAAGGAGCGTATAGGCCATATATATCACATAACTTCAAAAGGAAAACTTTTAAAACAGATACGCCTACATGGCCGTTAATCATGCATACATGCACTTGCTGAAGCGCCCACACACACTAGCATTCGCCTCCTTAAAATAAGCCCATGTGCGGACTAACAGGTTGCAAAATATTTCTTCATGCTGCTGAATGATATCTGTGGAAGTTTCTCAGTTGCTCCCTTAACAATTTTTAAATAAGGTAATTGTGACTTTTATCTCACAACAGTTAAATCTGCTTTTTCTCAGAATTGCAAGATGTAAATTCACAACTATATATATATATATATATATATGTGTGTGTGTGTGTGGGTGTGTGTGTGTAATAATATTTTCCGAGTT
>JAUMHP010000044.1:9551026-9570575 GCA_032361065.1 Enteromius trimaculatus | reverse complement strand
TGTTATTGTCATGTATACAGTAAAGTGTCCATGAGTACTGGGAATTAGTACATCTCTTCTCTTACTGTTTTCACATAAAATTAATTAATTGTAATTAATGTTTCTGTCTGAGAATCTAAATTTGATGTAGTTTGATGCAGCTTTGTTCAATGTACGAAATATTATAGTATTGTACTACTAGACAAAAAAGTTTTAGGTTGGCCTAGCCTGAAAACTTAAAGCAGTTGTAAAATTGTTAAGTTTAAACATTTATATTTAGATAGATGTTGAAAAGATGTTTCTAGTATGATTAGCATGATTAGCTTGTTACCACCATAATGTTGTCATGATTAGCATGGTACTTGCATGATTTGCATGTTACTTGCAGGTCGCTAGCATGATGAATATGTGACTAACATTTGCTGACATATTTCTAACATAGATTGCTAGTACATCACTAACATTAGCAAGTGATTAGCATGTTTCTAGCATGACTAGTAAAAGTGACTAGCATGTCGCTAGTATAATTAGCAAGTACCTAGCATGTTTCCAGCATGATTAACAAGTAACTAGCATGTTTGTAACGTTACTAGCAAAGTGACTATCATGTCCCTAGCATGTTTCTAGCATGATTATCAAGTGACTAGCATGTTTATACCATGACTAGCAAATAACTAGCATGTTGTTAACGTGATTAGCAAGTTATTAGCATGTTGCTAGCATGTTTCTAGCTTGATTAGCAAGTTACTAACATTATTAACATGTTACTATTATTTTGTTAACGTGATTAGCAAATTACTACCATGTTGCTAGCATGTTTCTACCATGATTAACAAGTCACTAGCATGTTTATCATGTTGCTAGCTTGTTTCTACCATGATTAACATGTTGTTATAATGTTTCTAGTATGATTAGCATGTTGCTAGCATGATTAGCATGTTGCTAGCATGTTTCTACCATGATTAGCAAGTTACTAGCATGATTAGCATGTTACTACGTACCATATTGTTAGCCTGATTAGCAAGTTACTAGCATGTTGCTAGCATGATTAGCAAATCACTAGCATGTTTAGCATGTTGTTACCTTGTTTCTAGCATGATTAGCAAGGTCCTATGATTAGCATGTTACTAGCATATTGCTAACGGATTAGCATGATAAGCTAGTTTACATTAACATAATTAGCATGATTAACAAGTTACTAGCATGTAATTTAGCATGATCAGCGTGTTTCTAACATTATTAGCATGTTTGTTTATATATCTTTTTTCACATTTTTATATGGAAAACTTACCATGACTATTTTTCAGACCTGCCTGGATTCGAAGTATAGGATCTTTAAAACAACATCAGAGTTAAAGGCTTCGACTGAAATAGACGTAGGTACTTCTTTTGAGTAAGTACTGCAAAATCATTAAAAATGTCTGTTCTATATACAATAAATATAATCCGGACATACTGCACTCATCACGTTGTTATTGTCATGTATACAGTAAAGTGTCCATGAGTACTGGGAATTAGTACATCTCTTCTCTTACTGTTTTCACATATTTGATACATATTTTGTTGCAGCCAACATTTCTCATTATTTAACATATCGTAACTTGCATTAAGTTATACCTACAAAACTATGGTGTAAATCCAATGGAAATAGCTCTTTGAGGGAAAAATTGCAAGTTACCACTATTTACCGTGTTGTTTTTGGAAGAGATATATATCTAGCTGTGTGTGTCCGATCAATTTATACATCCACTTCCATCCGTTAGCGGAAAACTGCACATTAAAGTCAAGTTGTGTCTTTTAGCTTTGTTAATACAGACCGTTAGGATTCATTGTTCCCTTGAGACAAAGGTACTTATCTCTATCAGAGGCAGCCTTTGTGAGCTCCTCCGGATGCTGGGGGTGGGTGAACATAAAGCACACAGGGTCAGGAGGGAGACCCTGCCCACCTTATAGTATAGTCTATTCAGTGAGCGGCTCGAGCAGTCAGACACAACAATGTGAAGTCTGAGCACAGGCTTATGTTCCATCCTAGTATATGAAAATGTTATATTTGATGTAATACGACTAAAACTGTAATCAAATATTTAACCATGCATTACTGGAAGAAAATAGATTCGGTAAAGGAACATTGCGCTAAAACAGTTTTTTTTTCCTTTTCAGAACTGTAGGCACTGAGCGAGCCTCTGTTTGCAGAGCTGAGCTTAATGACTACATATTTTTCATCTGTGCAGCTGGGTTATGGGTTTATCTAATTTTAAAAATGGCTTTCTTTTGAAGAGGCCTCCAGAGCAAGTGGCTTTTAGCAGCAATATGAAAGGTGGAGAGTGGTGTCTTGCTTCTGGCAAGTGTCTTATAATACAATTGTTGAACTTTTTATAGAAAACCAGGAAGACTGAGAGATTACATTGCTATGTATTAATAACATCTGGCCTTTGTAACAACATATTTTTTGCCCACAGTCAGAATGCGATGTACTTTTCAATGTTTTGTGTAGATTATGTACTAAAAACCTAACTTGAACCCAAAACCATTGATCTAAATCAAACTTTTTTTGACTTTCTTTTTTAGAACACACACACACACACAAAGATATTTTAAGTAACGTTGAGTCCAGACTACACTTGGACCACCGACTTTCATTGTATGGACAAACACTGAGATTTTATTCAAAATACTTATTTTGTGCTCCACAGAAGTTAGAAAATCATATAGTTTTGGGATGACATGAGCATCAGTAAACAGTAAACTGTATAGTCTTCCTCATATATTTCCTGAACGCTATATTTTATCGTTGATTGTTGATGATTAACAAAACAGCTGGTTAGCCTAGATGTTCCCCAAACCTCAGTAAAGCTCTGCAGTCTGCACTTTACCTTAAAACATTCTGTTCCAATAACATTACCCCTGCTCTCATCAGATGTACAGTACTGATCCGGAGCAAAAGTGAAATGGTAAAAAATACTTGTGCGTGCACACTGTATGAAAGGTCAAACTGGCATTGAGACTCACTGGCTCCATTCAATTGAACAAACTTGGGCTTTCAATCAGGAAGTTACGTTTCCTTGGGATGGGACAATTCTGATTGTTTCTAAATTTAGTCAATTCCTTTGGATCAGAGAGGCAGCTAGATCCCAGAATATATGCTTTCCCAGGAGGAACGTTGAGAATGGATTATTATTGGCTACCTCTGATTTGCATCAGAGATAAGCTGTTTTATTGAGATGAAGCCTAAGTGTGGAAAAGTGAACTCAAAAACATGGCATGCTGCTGTTTGTGGGCTAAAGAGCTAACTTTTTTAGTTTTTTATGATTGTCACAGTTTATTTACATTATTAGGGTATTTAACACATGCTCTAAATAATAAAAAACAAATTAAGTTTATAATTCATATGTATGTGTTTAAATTTCTAATTTATCAAAACAATATTGATTTAAAGTGTATATGTGAAATATTATTGCTAATAAATATTACAGTTTCTAACTCTTGAATAAATTTTATTTCTAATTTGAGAAATTTGACCCTTTGACCACAAAACCAGTCAAAAGGGTGATGATTTGAAATTGAGATTTATACATAAACTGAAATAAGCTTTCCATTCATGTATAGTTTGTTAGGATAGGACAATATTTGGCCGAGATGAATCTGAGGGTGCAAAAAAAAAATCGAAATATTAGGAAAATCACTTAAAATTGTCCAAATGAAGTCATTAGCAATGCATATTACTAATCACAAAATTAAGTTTTGATATATTTACAGTAGGAAATTTACAAAATATCTTTATGGAATATGATCTTTACTTAATATCCTAATAACATTTGGCAAGAAAAATTATTCATTTGGTTGCATGAAATGCATTGTTGGCTGTGGCTACAAATATACCTGTGCTACCTGTGGGTCACAAATAAATAAACTTTATTTAAGTTACTCATTAAAATTTTATTTTTAAAAGCATAAAATGTATTTTAAATAAATATTTCATGCTAAAAGGCTATAAGAATTATTTCTTCATAATGTCTATGAATGTCTAAAAGCTTGTATAAAAATTGTGAGAAAAGAATAGATGTTGTAGGTAAATTGTAGTGTGCATGTATTCATATGTATTTGAACGTGTGTTTTCATTTGCGTAGGATCCTTAATTCCTTGACGCTTGCCTGCTGTACGGTGCTTGCTCTCTGCCCTCTAACAATCTGCTCAGCGAGGTGTGACCAGATATTGTGCATCTGAATCCTACACTAGACTATTGATGCAGCGGGAGAGGGGAGGAGAGAGGAAGAGGGAGGGAGAGAGAGTGTGCGACCAAAAGCGATTTCTCTCCCACACGCACAGAGAGACAGATCTCGTTCTCCTGCGGTGGAGTGCTGGTGGCTCTTCTGGATTCTCTGTTTGGTCTCTTCCACTGGGAGTAAGGTAAGTTTCTCCCTCCGTCCTTCATCTCTCTAGAAATGTTTCACTGTAAAAGCTACAGCCTCACTGCAGATGCCTGAATGTCTTGATTTAGGTGTGCTGTATGTATGTGACAATCTCAGTCAGGTCCATAAACATCTGCATTTGATTGACAACCACAGCTCGTGCTCTTGATTATGCTAAACGGATGGTTGTGTACCTTCTCAGACCTCTTCACACATTCACATATGTGCTGTGTGGGAAAAAGCTCTGCGTTTCAGACGCATTCTGCTCCTCTGGTAACCATGGCGAAGGCAGCCGGCGTAGCAGCCTGTGCGTTTTGAAATAATCAGGTGATCCGGATGCTTCAAGAGAAAAGCACACAAAAACATTAACGTGACAGGTCATTTATCATGTTTTCACAGGCAAGAGTAATTGACTTCTTCTGAGCAACAGCACTGTGCGTTTGCCAAGACAGAAAATGGTGAAAAAACGTTTGCAATATTTTGAAATCACAGTGAAATTGGCAAAGAATCACATGTCGTTTGGACAACATTGATTAGCATCTTTGAAAACATAATTGATGGACATTATCAGATATCACATTTATGAGTATTTCGAGTGTGCATACTGATACTGCTAGCAATAAAACAAACAGCATTGATGGTTGGGAGCAAACAACTATAATCAGGACATATAATTCATCAATTTCCATGCCTATACAAGCTAAACATAAATGGATTGATTCATTCAGGCCTGCAATATGATAACGTGAACACTGTGGCAAATGACAACCATGAGGACATAGAGCCGTTGATGTGGAAAATGATTGTGTACATGGAGTCAACAGTATTGAGCCCAGTGTTTCGCAGTGTGAGGAAATGAGAGGAGAAACATTGTGTAAAATAACAGCACATTCGATCCTCCATCAAACCGGTCGATTGAGGTGATTTAAGGGGTTCTTTAAAACTGGACGTTGGCCTGAGTTTGATGTCATTGTGTCCAGTTGACTAGTGTTTAACTGGTTCTCAAAATGACACCACAACTACTCATTTTCGCACAATTAAAAAAAAACAAACGAATTATGTAAATCAGTAATATAGATAAACGCATCTAATAAACTACTGAAGGTTGTTCTTGGTGTGGTTTTTCATCCACAGTACACAAGGTAGTGCAAAAACATATTAGAAATATCTCTAAAACGTATTAATTAGACTGTCTCAAATCCTGGTTTATGCTATTTCACTAGCTACTAAAATTCTTTGTAGTCTAGGATTAGATTTGATTACTATTTCTGTGCTTTTTGGTGAACCACACTAAATATACTTTGTTTAGGACTAAGTTGCATTTGGAGCATAATACACCAGACCATGGCTGCTTTGGTTCATGGTTGGGTTAATTTGAGGTTAAGGTTAGGGTAATGGCTTTCGCTGTTTCTAAAAACCTTTAGACTGTGTTTAAAGGAAAACTCCTGTGCTCTTTATGGCTGCAGGTCATAAATATCCCCTCCCCCAACTTGTCTATAGGATAAGAACCAGAAAGGCTCGTTGAATAAATCATTTGATTTTATAAAGGCGTGAACCAATGATTCCCACAGCCGTCATGCATGTCTAGAGGCCTGTTAAAATAATTGATATCATGGTGGGTCGATCCATCACCACTTAAGAGGGTCCTCAGCGCTAGACATACTTTAAACACACATTTACTTGGGAGAAGGGCATTTTGACACTAACTGTGATCTTACAGGCTTCTCTTGGTTCCCTGATGGGTTCGCCTCTCATCTGATTAGGTGGAATCAGTAATTTGCTACAGAAGATGGTGATGGCTGTGGTTCTCAACTGGTGGATCCAGACAGGGTTGTGTGGAGAGCTGAAAAAAAAAAAAAAAACTAGGCTGAAAGACACATTATAAAATACAACTGCATATATGTATGAAAGCAAAAATGACTAGTCCTATAAAAATTCAGTTGAAAACTGAAAATTGTTCAGTTATACAGGAAGCAGTCGTAAATGATCACAAATGTCATGGCTGATTCTTCTCACAAAGTCAAATCTGTTTCACATCCAACTGCAATTTGTATTTTGACAAATAATATTAATCTGTCACTTGGTGAAAGAAATAAGGCAGATGCCAACATGAATAGGCTGCTGAAAGCATGAAACTACTGGATAACCAATCCAAAATCTGGATCTTGAAACAAAACAATTTGAGAACCACTGATTTCGGAGTAAAAATGACAATTGTGACAGTTGGGATGATAATTGCAATTGATATTAGGATTATGAATGTAAGAATTAAGTTTTTAATGGGGGATTGTTCCAGACGCTCTATGGTGAAGGATCACTTCCCAAATATAAAAAACTCAAGGCAGGGATTTCAGGCGAGGAATAAATGTGTGATGTTAAATCAGAAGTAGCTCTCGAGCACTCGCTTTTTCCCTTTTTCTGCTTGAGTGATTACATCCTGCTCTGGCAGGCCCTTTCTTTGCCACGCACGGTAGAACAAAATGACAATGAAAGAGGGAAGGCGGAGAGAAAGAAATGGATAGAGAAAGGAGAAAGAAGAAAAGAGGGGGGGTCTAATAGTAAAGCTTAGTGCTATACAGTCATTTATGTTTCCTGTTTGGCACTGACTTTGACACATGCACACAGCAGCAGCGTTTGTAATGCTGTTTAACAAGCTCCTGTGGGGTCTGACTTACTGAGGCATTTAGCACAGACAAAACTGTTCATAAAACATTTCAGAAGGTGTGAAAGAAAAACCCAGGGGCTGGGAAAGCAAAGTATCTAGCATCTGATCAATTTTCAAGTAAATCTGGCCTGTGGTAATGCAGTCTTTAATAGCGAGGTTGTAGAAGACAGCCGCAAAAGCAGGTGGTGTGTGGTAATGAGTAAACAGTCTGAGTAGTGATGACGGTAATGACTATGACTCAGCCAGGTTTCAACTGCGCCCCCTGTGAAAAGATTGCGCTTGTTAAAAAAGCTTCTGAAATGGTGCGAGTATTACGGTGGTTTGCAGTTCTGGATTCTGACACTACCGTTCTGCTCTGCTATGCATAGTAAGCAAATGGTATATATGCAAAGAGTACCTCGATATCAAAATATGCTGTGTACGAGCACAATATATTTTACAGGGTATACTGCATCCTAAAATTCAATATGTCGGCCTTGACCTTCCTTTTTTTATGTGAGATGTAACAGTTATTTTATGTTTTATTTAATTGGACCATTTTTTTTCAAGATAAATTTCTATTTTTGAGCATGCATTAATGGAATAGTTCATCTTTTACTCACCTTTGAAGCATCCTAGATGTATGTGACTTTCTTCTTTCAGATGAATCAGAGTTATAAAAATAATTGCCCCTCCCCCCAAGCCTTTGAATGGGTTTAAATGGGTGATAGCCATTACACTTCGGAAGACGTGAATAAGCGTTCGCATATTGGTAATAATGCATCCCTCACACAACTCTGGTGATGAATAAAGTCCTCCTGTAGTGAATTTAATGCGGTTTTGTATGATAAATATCCATATTTCTAACTTAATAAGCACTTTTCTCTCACGTATGCTGTCTGTGGAATCAGTCCTGGTGGATATATGCATCGCATATGCACCTCTGGGAAATGTAGTTAAAGTAAGGAAAAAGGTTACTTCAGCTAAGTCTCTTCTTGGCTTATATCGAAATCCTACATTTTTCTTTACAAATCCTTGGTTTGTGCTTCTCATTCATGTCTGGCGATTTGTTTTTTTCCTCTCTTCACGCTCATCACTAATCACGGGAAGCATACATCTTACATCATCTGCCAGGAGTACAGGAGGACTTTATTCATCCTCGGAGTCATGTGAGGGATGTTTTATTACGAATAGGCGCACGTTATTTCACAATGGCTATTACCCATTTAAACCCATTCAAAGGCTTGGAGGGGTCTGGACCATTTTTATTATAACTCTCATTGTATTCGTCTTAAAAGAAAGTCACATATACCAAGGATACTTCAAAGGTGAGTGAAGTATATTTACTATCACTTTAAATTAATCAATAGATGACAGCAGAGACATGCATTTTTTATCTTTTTAAAAAAAAATTCTATTTAAAGAACCCTGGGGAAAAAACGATCATAGTTTCTTTAAAAACAGCAAAAATGTTTTAAACATTGGCAATAAGAAATGTTTCTTGAGCACCAAATCAGCATTAGAGTGATTTCATGACTGGAGTAAGGGCTGCTGAAAATTCATCACAAGAATAAATTACATTTTGAAACACGGTCAAACAGAAAAGCTAGTTAAATTGGACTAATGTTTTACTATATTTTTGATCAAATAATTCAGCTTTGAAGAAACTTTAAGATGTCTTTAGATTGTGGCAGATGTTTTGGATTTTCTTACATAGACAATCACAGATCTGAAATCCATCAGTCTGTCCAGCTGATTCCATCCATCTTTTTTAAACCCATTTTCCCAGAGCCAGTTAGTTGGTTTAATCTAGTAAGCAAACCTCATTAAACTGTGAAGTCTTTAAAAAGACTCTTGAGGGAGGCCATTTCTGCGATACAGATGGCTTTGAGAGACGGATGAGACACAATGGGGTTACAGAAAGAAATGAAATGAAAGAATTTCAAAATACCTATTCCACTATTTACTGACCAAAAACAACTGATGTTATTCCCAGTGGGAGAGTACAGAGTTTATTGCAGTTTCGAGAACAAATCAATTGCGTGAGGGGGAGAGAAAGTGAGCGAGAGAGAGAGAGAGAGAGAGCAAGAGGGACGCGGAGGTGGCAAAGAAAGAAAAAAAGAGTCCAAGTCTCACTCGGAGAGAAATTCCATCAAATTCAACTCCTCTCACTGAGGCTACAGGCCATCAGCTTTATACTCCAAAATTAGCCCACAGCTCCACAAAGAAACTGGGCCTCTATACGTCCTACTACACCACCCCCATATATACATACACAGCCACAAAGAGACCTCTAGTCTCCCATTAGTATTCTTCAAGAGCCCTGCTTCTATAATTACTCTGTCAATGAAGAGTTGAGGCCACCTCTGTGACAGCAGAAAGATGTGAGTTTGGTATAAACTCGAAGGATCTTAAACTGGTCCTCATACAGGTGAAATGATCTATAATATATCTTTGTTGAAGTGAACTAAAAGGATATCGATGTTTATTGCATCTCTAGGTTATCCTGGTGCATCTGGTGGGCATTCCTTGGAAATTCAGACACCATGTGAGCAGTGGTCTGTGACGACATTAGAGGGGCAGAATGCTGCTTCTGCGTGGGACTCTTGTGGTCTTCTCTCTCTTCTGCTCTGTCAATACTTTAAACAACAAGTATGGGCCAAAACCGACGGCCCAGACCAAGGCAGACTCAGGATGGGGCATGTCCTATATTGAAAAATTTAAACCTAACATTCCATCGTTTGGTTTTGCATCATGGCGTTTATTCAGTGAGACTAAAGGGTCTGCTGTGACAAAGGTGACGACAACTTTCCTAGAAGCGACCACACAAGAATATACTCTGTCTTTGGAGGACTTGAGCCCAATATACCAGCCGACCACAACCTCGTTTGAGGAACTTCAAAGCAGCACTGTGCAGACAGGCACCCTGCTGCCTTTAAAATCAGCTAAACTGCCAATAATTGACTTACTCAGGAACAAACCGCGAACAGATAGACCACAGCTTACAACACTTGATCAAAGCTATGATCTTGAACGCTGGCCCCCCAATAATGGCCAAAGCACAGCAAAAACCCCACAAACGATGATATCTAAACCAGAAACACAAACATACACTGTATCCATGGCTCGGAGTACCAGTACAACCCACACAACAACATTGAAACCGATTATGGAAACCATGAACCCTTACAGTGACCAAACTGTACCCGCAGACACTCATTCAACAACGTCAGAACTAACGATACAAGCATACACCGTATCCACTCCTCAGAACACCAGCATCATGCAAACTACAGCACTGAGACTGATGACGGAAGCCATGAACCCTTACAGTGACCAAACCGTACCCATGGACCCTCAGGCAACAACGGCACAACTAACAGTACCTTCATTTCAAACCACACATTTTATCACACCAGCAGAACCAGAAGTCTCTACCAAACCTTTGACCACTGTCAGCACTGGCCAAAACACATTGAGGACAACAAACACGGCAGAATGGACACCTTTTAAAACCACTGACAAGGCTCTGGGTGGATTTACATGGGTGGAGCAGACCACAGGTCTATCAGAAGAGGAAAGATTGCAAAGTGTTGGCCCTGATCCTACTCCCTCCCAGCCAGCAGGAGGTAAGTCAACACCTCTCTGTCTTTTCATTTCCATCCCAAGCATATCATATCTAAAACCAAAAATTGACACAATTTAACCCCTCCTTAGCTGACATGGGTGTAGTACATTTGTTCCTTTGTTGTACTTGTATTTATGGTGAAAATGGGCATTTAATGAATTGCATAGCCTTATTGATTACCAGTCAAGGGTTAGCAGTAGAATCAATGAGGCTGATGAATTGATTAATAGCCTCAGAGTCCCTGAAACATGCAAACTGTTGTCAATAGTTAGCGAAAAAAATAGTTTCATTTTATAGTAAGAAGAGGAACCGCCCCATAATGGCTAATGTCTGTTTATTCATTTAGTCTGTGAGCTTTGTTCCTGACAAGGAAACATAACAATAAAACATAGGTTTTATTTAGAATATTACAGTGTGTAAAAACAAGACAAAATTGATTTTACTGTATTTAATTTACAAAGTAGATGCGTAAAGTACAATTCCTACTAAAAATAACAGGAGATTGTTTTTCTGATTTTAATTCTATCAGATTAAAAAAAACAACAAAAAAACAGACAATCAGTGTTACAGTAATGAAAATTAGATTTTTATTGTGCATTACAGTAATGACAAGAAAAATCTCTTAACTTGAAAATAATGATGATAATTTCAAAAACATGTTATATAGAATATGTACAGTTTGCACATGATAGGTGTGGAGTACCTACAGTACATTACTGTAAACATTTATACATCCAATAATTCTCCACTTGAGTAAACAAGTACTGTAATGTTAGCCGCAATCTTATTCTTGGACAGACTGCTTAATATTTTTACAGAAAACCGCTTTAACAATCCAAATGTAGATATTTACATATTAATGTCTGTCCAAATCTGTATTCAGCGATGACAACGGTTTACTGTAGTATATTATTGTTTGAAATATTTAATGCATATTTTGTAATGTTGTTGCAAAAAAATGAATACTATTTTGCATACTATTAAAAAAATAAAGTAACTATTATTTCCATTACAAACACTGGCATTATTTAAGGTCAAATTTGGTTTGTGTAACCTATTGGAGGGTCACCTTTTTGCAAAGGCTTGCAACATTTTGATCCAAGGTCAGCACTGACTGTACTTCAGTCGTTAAAAAGAAGATCTTGACCTAAGATCATGGTACACTCCAGACGAATCAATACAGACCTCCTTGAGGCGATCATACACTAAAAGTCTCCAGATATCTGTGAAAGTAGTGTGCCAGACACCTAGATATGGTGCGTGTGAGGTGGCAAAGCATGCTAACCAGTATTGACATGGCTCTGTTTGATATCTAGAGCTAAGGGAGCGGTAAGTCAGGTGTGTATGTGTACAGTAAGCATGGGATTTGCACTGGAGAAGCAGCCAGTTGGGCGGTATGTGCTCAGTATTCCAATGGCAGAGTCAGCAGAGCCAGTGAATCCTCAGGGACCATGTTTTTCCGCACCGCCTGTTCATGGATGCTGAGCATGCCTCTCTCAACATTTAGTCTCCTTTTCTCAATTCGCTCTATCCATCCTCTCTCGCAGTAATAGGCCTCTGCTGACGTTTACTGGGCATGTCTCTTTTTTTCCAGCAATAAGTCTCATTTAGCCCTTCAGTCTGTTTTCTTCCAACCTCTCCTGGCTCCCAGGGACATGTTTTTCCTTGTTTCCTTGTTGATTTTCAGAAAGAGAGATGGGGAGTCAGAATATTATCTTTTGTGTTCCACAGAAAGAAGAAACTCATACAGGTCTGAAACGACATAAGAGTTAGTAAATGATGAATTTTGAGTGAACTATCCCTTTAAGAACTAAATATATATTGGTGCTGTCAAACAATTATTGGGATTAATGACATTCAGAATAGGTTGTTTATATATTTACTGTGTTTATTTATAATATAAAATATAACATGAATATATACATGTATAAACGTAAATTTTTTCAAAATATTTACTGTATAAATACTGTATGTGTCTGTATTTATATATTAATAATAAATATGTACAGTACACATGCATATATAATGTAAACAAAACATTAATTTTGAATGCAAATTACATTTGACAGCACAAATATATATGTATGTGTGTGTGTATGTACACATATATATATTTCAAACCTGTATGAGTTTCTTTCCACTGTGGAACATTAAAGAATGCAGAATAAATATTTTTTTTGGACTATCCATTTAAGCCAATCAGTAAACGTTTGAAATATGCCAAGTAAGTCACATCAGTGATTCTAATACCGAATTTCCCAAAATTAAATAGTTTTGTATAAATAGTGTTATACAAAATTGTAGCAACAGATAAAGCAAATACGATTTTACGTAGATATGCTCCCTGCACTTCTAGAAGGCACTAAAGAGACATGGTTCGTGCTCTGAAGAGCATGTTACACTGCCTCTGCGTTTGTAGGTGTGGGTGTGTGAAACAGCAAATTATTGACTAATGTTTGGGTCACCTTGTCTTCTGGAGGTGCAGGCAGCCACAAATTGCTTATCCCCCACCTCAAAAACACGCCGGAGCTGAGAGCAAGGTCAATTACCACACTGTAACTGAGAGGAGGAGGGGAGACTGGGAAAGAGGAGAGCATTAAACAGGAAAGAACGCAGTGTTGGAATAGTTGATAGGCTGCAAAAGGAAACACTGTCTGGGTCATACGCAGGGTTGCCAGGTCTGCGGGCGGAAAAAAAAACAAAAACTAGTCCAATGATCCTATCCCAATCAAACTCAAAATATGCCACTCCAGTTGTTAAAATAAATGATTTACAGGGACTGCTATGCATTGTACAAAATAAAAATCACTATATCATAAATAACTCCCGACCAGTATCCCACTCATACAAACTCTATGTAAAATGTTGCAATATACATATTTCAGGCAAATACAACTTATTCAATGTGACAAACCTTAAAACCACAAGAAAAAAAAATGATCCATGGCAACAGATTACAAGTGCATTTCTGATCATATATCCCACTATCACACAAAAATCAAAAGATAACAAATATCTAACTTTTATTACTACAGTAAAAAGGAAAAACCTTTCATCTACAATTTGCATTCCTCAGTTTCTAAATTATTTAGTGAGCTATATTTGTATGAATTAAAATAAACATTTTCTAGAAAATCATAGAATAGTAAATAGAAAATTAGAATTGGGTTAGAAAATATTTAATTATGAAAATATTAAAAAATCTTCATCACTCTGCAAATTCTATATTTCTTTTCTCTGAACCACTGAACACTAAGGTTGTTAATATGCTAGATCATAAACTAACGGTTGTCAAGGCGACGGCTCTCAGGCTGGTTACAATGTGATTGTTGTCATGGCAACACCGCTGAAAAGTGCTACGTAGTATATTGTTGTCAGTGTGTTTTGGGTAAACTGAGGACAGAGGCATGTGCAGACTAAAACATACACACTCGCAAACAATGCACTTGAAGTTTTTAACTCACTGTCATTTAATAGAAGGTTTATCCTATGATTAGGCTCTCTCAAATCGTCTAGACTAACCAAATCATTACTGCCTGTGTGGGAATTATGTGCGACTTTAATGAATCCAAATAGAAGGAAATTTAGAGCTGTTTTTTAGCTCAGAAATCCTTTTTAAATGAAATTCAGACTGAGTTTTTTACTTGAACATACTACAATGTGTTTATAATCTCACACACAAACACACACACATTCAGCCCCATGAGGGAGATTAAATGATTTATGTCACACTGTGCAAGGGTCAAAATTACAAATTCTGATCTAATTCCCTCTTTATTAATGGTGACCAGGGAGAGAGGAGGAGGAGGGTAGAAGAGAACAAGGCAGGAAGATGAAGGTAGAGAGGGTTTCTTAGATGAATAACTAGCTCTGAGAGAACATTTCTCATCATCTAATGAGGATGAGGTGATCTGGGGGCTTCTGACGGAGAGTGATGGGGGACGTTTGACGCTTCATTTGAACACAGCTGGTGTAATAGACAGAATCTCTAAATCAACCATCAAGAGACAGCGGAACGTTATTCAGTTTAAGGCTAATGTTGGGGGAATGCATAGACACATAGGAATAAATCGATATATAGATGGATAGAAATTATATATAACAAAAAAATATATATACTATTTAAAAAATTTAAATTGTGAATCTGAAGAGTTACACAATTTGGCTAAAAAAGTAATAACTAACTATAATAATAATAATAATAACTAATAATTGTTGTTGTTTTTATAGAAGCAAAAGAGGGGGGAAAAAATTAAATGGCTATAAATATAGCCATATATGATAATACTATGGCTGGCTATACTATGGCTGTTTCTTTTGTGTTGACGAAAAATCACAGGGAGCTCTTAATGGTTCTCTTTTGTTAAAGGAATGGTTCACCCAAAAAAATTGGCATGTCGTTCCAAACCTATATGAGTTTCTTTCTTATGCTGATCATAAAATATATTTTGAAGAATGCTTGGAATCAGTTGATGGTCCCCATTGATATTTTCTGTATTATCGAAGTCGAGAGTCACCAACAACCATTTGGTTATTCAAAATTCTTCAAAATATCATCTTTTGCTGTCAACATAAGTAAGAATACAGGTTGGGAATGACATGAGGGTGAATAACATAAATATATAGATTGATGGAAAGATATTGATTGATTAGATGTGGGTTGATGAATGGAGATGGACAGATCATAGACAACGATAGATATAGTACAGTAGATGGATTAGAAAGATATGGATGGATGGATTGATATAGATGGCTAAATAAAAATGTAAATGGATGAGTAAAGATGGCTTAGACAGATGGAGGGATAGACAGACAGTAAGACAGATCGATCTAGATTTTCTCTTGAAATCATGAAATCAAGTGGTGGCCAAGTGTTGCTTCATGGTTTAGCCCTGCCAGGCTCCCTGCTTGGTTTGGTGCAGAGCTCATTGTTCTTGCTAATGAGAGACAGTATCAGCACCAGAGCGAAGATCTGCTGTGATCAGACGTGAAATGTGCATCCTCTTAAGCAGTTACCACAAGGAATTCATGTGTTCACACATACAGCCTTCAAGTCACCCTAAAGGTCATGTTTGTGTCTAAGCAATGAAAGGTTTTTATACTCAGCCTAAGTTACACACAAGTCTGCACTCTTATTTGGGCACACTGACGCTACACATCCATACATAGAGTCCATGCGCACACGTATGCCCAAACATCTGCATAGTTGCACATCTGGGAATGTAAATATTCCATCATAAAGTCTATTAATAAAGACTGTAACAAACACGGAAGCTTGACGTGTGGTGCAAGCTATTTGAGTTGGATCTGTGAGAATCATTGAGCAGTGACCAGATATTAAACACTCTGGCCTCATTGTGTCAGGTCTCTTTTCAGTCCTAGTAAGGTATGTGTGGGTTTTACACAGCCACACACAACCTAGTGTCTGTTTGTAGCTTTTTCTCATAGGAAACTTTTGCTTCGGATTAGTCCGATAATCCTGCTTTGTCGTCACATAGATAAGGTTTTCGTTTCTGATCCGTAATGAAGCACAGTCAATGTTGAGTGGACTGCACATATTTAAACATGAAAGTGGAGTTATTGTAATTAAACAATGATATGCCAACTCCAGTGCCTCTGAATCCTGGCCCGGAATACTGCAGGAATCTGTTTGGCATAACTAGGTTAGAAAATGTTCCTGTTTCTCCATTCTTTCAGTCATAACTTTCATTCAGCACCACATTCTCAGACTTGCCTGCTCTGTTTTCCCAACAGGCTTTCCATGGGAGGAAGGCGATAAGAAAACGGGGAAGAGTGCTGATCTCACAACACAAGAGCGACACGATGAGCTGACAACATCAGCTAGCTTGACAACTCTTAGGAACACAGGTAATTAAAACCGTCTGATGCAATACATGCCTTTATGTAATCTGCACCTGTGATAATTATACTCCGATTTTCATCTTGGGACATGATCCAGTTTTCAAGATGCAAGTATAATGGAGAAACTTTCAACCTGAGTAAATAGCACCACATTCAAGCTGCCCAGATTAATTTGTTATGGGAATACGTCACACACAAAAACAAGTCTTAAGCCAGGTTCCATCCAAGGAGTTTTTCGAGAAAAATTTTTTAGCGCTTCAAATTTTTTACAAATATAGCTGATAAAAATGCAAATTGCCGATAGAATTAGACACAGTATTTTTCCGTTTAACTTTAGCGCATAATTCTATATCGATACTTCAAATGTCGGTGTTCAATCTAAATAGGTTATAACAAAGTACAAAAACATGAAAACTCATTAAACGTGTTATTTGTATGTAGACCTATATAATTCAATAATAGGCTTATGCGACTATTCGTTTTTTAGGATGAGGTCATCTCGCACACCATTTTATCGGTAAAAACTTTTTTACGCAAATTCTCTTTGTCGATAACGAAACAGCGTAAATGGAAACTAGGCTATAGTTTACTCAACTTCATGGCATTCCAATAGTTTAGCACAAAATTATCAGTCAACAAAAGTAAGTGCTTAAGTACAAAGACCCCAAGTGTGGAGCAGGTCTATTGAGTCTCAAGAACCAGAGCTGTTTAATTTGTGAATCTTTAATTTGTGAATTTACTGGATCAGCCCGTTAACCAAAAAATATATATAAACATTTGTTCACAAATCGGACGTGGATTCACCCATTAACTGCCATGAATACTCCAGGCACAGCTACGATGGATGTTAGGATGTTTAGTGAATAAAACCAGCATATTAGAAGAGTTAGAATATAGTGCATATGGTCCACATTTGTGATATATTTCAGTTTCAAAGCTCCATTACTCATTATAATTGTAAATTGTATATGGAAAAGGACAATCAATACATTCTGTGAAATTTGCGGTTTTGGAGTTTAAATAAATCATATTTATTTGGAGCAACAAGAGGATAGGTAGATTTTGTGTAAAATATCCCTTTAAGAATGTCATACCAGCTCTCTTTTGGTTGAAAAAAACAGAACAAACTGCCTCAAAAGAAACATTATTGAGCCTGTGTAGCTGTGTCCAATTGGTTGGGATGTCCATACAAAACGGTTTAGGATTAGAAGAAAGTACTTTACCATTAAATAAAACACATCAGCTGGAAGGATGTCATTTGTTTTCCAAACACAGACACAAGTGAGCCAACTTGTTTTGTTTCATTCACTGGAAAATTAAAGTCAAACTCTTCCTCCTACTCCACATGGTTTGGAGGAAGATATCTGCTAGTATGGTATGGCCGAGTGCACCACGACCAACCGTCTGTTACCTGCCAGTAATTGCTTCCAGAGGGAGGAGAAATGAGCACTTTTATCTCATAGTTGGCACCTCCTACAAACAAGCTGACCACTATACTGCCCAAGAGAGCTGAGTTATGCAACATGTCTCAGTAGATCAGATCTATCAGCATATGGCCTTAAGTGTGCCATTTTACGTCACCTTCCCTGTTGAGGTACATCTCAGACCCAGCTTCTCTTCCGTGGCACCTAACCTACTTTCTTCCCGCTGCATTCAATGGGATAACCTAAATTCCATTAATAGATGGACAAAATATGCCACAACGATCCAAGAACCAGGTTGCGAGAATATCTGTGTGTTTATGAGCTGTCTCGTAAAGTAAACTGCATGCAGAGATCCGACCCACAAAACTGCAGCTGCCGTACCTCAAATTAAAGATGCAAAAGGTTTCCGAAATCTAGCACACACATTCACCTCACCCAAAAACTGAATGTCCTTTGGGAAGGAAGTGGATCAGATGGTCTTCCAGTCTCCTTCATTTCTCCTTCACTGCCCTCTTCTTTAAGTCAGCATACCCAGGCCTCATCAATATGAATGGGATCATCCTACCCTGCTGTCCACTCATCTATTATTAGAAAGAGCAGAAATTGAAAGCAAGGCAGGATAGATGAAATCTGAATGAGTACGAAATCACAGCACTGTATTCCATAATTAAGCAGAGGGTGTTCGGATCAGGAAGTCACATCCAAATTTATAATCCTGAAGTATTTGTTGCTGGCTCGCATTCTGAAACCCTGAAAAACTCTCAGATGCTCTTTACACCTCCGTCTTGAGTGATTTGATCAGCTAATTTTTTGGTGTATACTAATTACATACAAAAAAAGTAACACTTTTGTATATATTGACCAATTCTCACTATTAACTAGTTGCTTATTAGCAGTGCTGGAAATGGGGGGGGGGGGGGGTCCTGGGAGTGAATTTGGAGAGGGGACGGCGCTTCATTTCCAGATGGTTAGACTTATTTTGAAATTAAAGTGACTTCTATATTTTATCCATTCAAACGAATACGAAAGCTTCTATACTCTTTGTCCCAGTAAGAGCTGTGTTTATGGTTCGCTGTGCGATGCCGTCTTTTGCCATAAAACCTGCAGACTACAGTCAGTCGAAATGCTTCTCGTTTGACTGCAGTGTTTGTCATTCATGGTAATAATAATTGATACTTTTTATTTTTATGTTTTACAAAAGATAATATTTATGAAAGAGTCTTTGCTTTTGAACAAATCTAGCGAGTCGATGATTCAATGACCCATTTAAAAAGAGAGTCAATTGCGAATCAACCGTTTAACTGAATCGTTTGAATGGATGAATTAGTGACAAAGACAGTGACTTACTGCCACCTACTGGGGGGTTCAGTTATATTCTGTAAATATAATCAAACAAATGTACAAATATCAATGGGAAGGTTAATTTCTGTCATTGCTCAGAAAGTGTTGTTCTTTTTTTTATTTTTTTAGTAGTGCTCACTAGTGCTGAGTCCTTTATAATGTAATATTAAAAACTAACTGTAAACGTTTTTGCAAAGTGTGAACTATTAAATATAGCTAATCTACAAATCTTGCAGTACTGTACCTGTAAAAGAAGTGTTTT
>JAUMHP010000044.1:9540923-9550926 GCA_032361065.1 Enteromius trimaculatus | reverse complement strand
AAAAAATATATATATATATATATATATATATATATATATATAAATACAATGATTGTGACTCTAACTGGTCTGCTTAGCTAAAAACACTTCTTTTGAAAAATCATTCTTAAATTTCACTAATCTGTCTTTTTTTATTAAACACGGGAGGTCAGTAAATTCAGTAACAAAACAGATCTTTAATTTGGCCGGAATTGCAGGTGCTTGTCTTATATACAAGAAGGTTTTGAGAACATATAAAATAATTTGTAAATAAATGTAATTTTAGATTATACTTATTATAAGTACATATATAATAATTTTAGATTATAAAGTATTGCTTACTCTACCAATTATTTGAAATGAATATCCTTTAACCCCATGTGGATCAGTAGAGTCGCTTGCCTTTGGTCTGCTTCCTGTCCCATCTTCCTGAACTTCCATCCAGTTCAATTACAATGCCTGGCCGTAACAACAACATTATGGAAACCTCATGGGATGATGATGTTATGATAGCTTTAATTCCTTCTATTTACATGTCTTTGTTCTCTGGAGGTATTTTGTTTAGATAGATGTGCACACAGCTCTACAAATGGAGTGTGCAGGGATCATTGAGATTTGATTGATTCCTGGAATGAAACTCTGGCTCACGTCCAGAAACTTGTCATATTTTCCACAACCCTGAGGGTGGAGGGCACAAGCGGGTGACAGGAAATGAAGAGTGTGTACTGCTCCCACAACAGTCTCTCTTATCAGTGCCCGGCCTTCTCGCCACCCTCTTCCTGTGTTTGCCCACCATTCACTTTCTCCTCATGTCAGAGCGACACACTGCTTCCACCCTTTAGTTAATCAAACACTAATTATTTTCATGAAGACCACTGGACACTAGCTAAAGCAGTTTCTCATGCCATCTAGAGCTTGCTTGACTTACGATTGGCATTTAATAGAAAGGTTTTCAGTCTTTAATTGGTCTTGATTAGTCTTTAACCTCTTATATCCTAATTTAGGAATCCTATTTTTAAGATTTTAAACATAAGTTGTAGAGTCTTGTGCAAACATTGGATGGGATTGAATAAAAAAAACTATTATGGAATTTATTCCTGTAATGGCAAAGAATAATCTTTAGCTTCCATTACTCCAAGTGTCACATGATCCTTCAAAAATCAATCAAATGCTGATTGGGTGCTCAGTTTAATTTAAAACACTTGTGTTGCTTTTTTTTTATGTTCATGTAAAATAATGGCTCCTTTCTGTCTTTCTCACTATAAATATAATTCTGCCTTTCTGTTTGACGAAACAATGAAAGAAAAACATTTTAAGATTAACACATTCAAATATGAAAAGAGTAAAACACAAATAGCAAAGCAGGAGACTAAATTAAAGCCATTTAATTAATCTTTAAGAATACAGCACAAGCAATATATTAAACTCATTGGGTCTTTAATTTTTTTTCATTAAAACACATCCAGAACAAATTTCTGTATTAATCATTTCCAAATCCTTTTTGTCGCATTAAAATTCATTTGGCAATTTACATATGAATGCTTTTGTAGGATTTACATAGAAATTCCTTCTGCTCGTTCTTTTTGAATAAAGCACATCAAGAATAGATATTTTTATGAATGAACAACATTAAATTATAGCTGAACATCCAATCAAACCCTTTTATTGGAATGAAATCCAGACAGTGTATTCCAGTGAGCCAAAGTTTGCAGCAAACAGGAGTCAGCTGTAACATATACTTAATGTAAGTGGATAAACAGCCATCTTGATGTCAAGCTATATAGATCTAATGAACACTGCTTGGTGGTTAGTGTTGTGGTAGTGTTGATTAAAGAGAAGCATTTAATAAGCAGTGTGTGGCTGTCACACACATGCTACCATTAATCAAATGCAACTAGGTTTGATTATCTACTCCCACTATCCAAAAAAAAAAGAGAAACACACTCACATTGACATTAAAATGGAAGCCAGTGCTCACCACTGACTGGGCACGGTGAGTATATTTAACTATAGTGATGGTCATCAGCCAAAACCAGGGCAAAAAATACCAGACCCTCCTTTGGGAGTGACCCATGATTCTGCGTAGACCTCTGCTTTTTTAAAAGGAGGAAGGTCATAAACAAAGTAGTTCATTTGGCTATGGGTGTAACAGGAAATTGTCTGTCACTACCAACATATAAAAACATACAGAAGCAAGCTAAAATGAGGCAGGGTCTTACCAGCACTCAACAACATCCAGATATGATGCATTTACCATTCACAATGTGGGTTGATGTCACACTGAAACAGTGAGAAAAATAGAGATTTGTTTTGAAAAATGTCTAAATCATGAAACTCCTTGTTGGCCCATAAAGCTCTCGAGGCTTCAGTAAACTCACCGGCATTTTTAGAAAGTCTGATCGTGGCAGCTGAGATGAGTTATGACTCTGATCTGCTCTGTAAAGGGTGTAATTAGATGTGTCAGTCTCTGAAGAGCTGACGTACATCTCCACGCTGTTATGCACTGGACTGATATGGCTGCGGAAGTTAACATCATCCATCTCATATGGATTTGCACGTCAGTTGGGAGATTTACATATTTTGAATGTCTTATCACATTTTACAGTGGCACATTAGATGCCACAAACAAACCTGTGTGGGTTTTCATAACAACGGTGATGTTAGTTCTTCCGAGGACTTGTTTTTGGATTGCTTGTACAATTTTATTGTACAATAAAATGCGTTAGGAAGCATTTCCAGATTTGTCACATGGAACTTCACATGCTGTTCCAGCTCTGTTAGGCTAAGAAACACTAATGTATGTAACACTCCTCAGCACCGGAGCCAAGCCACAGAATCCAAAATCTAAAACAGCAGCCTCCTCCCAAAGCTATCTGCAAATCAAACAATGCAATCACAATTACATTTATATATAAACAACAGATGTTGTATCTCCGCCTTTCATGGCAGCCCACCAGTCCTTCACCCACTTTTTCTCCCCGTTTTATAAATAACATTGACAGCTTTTGCTTTAGTAGGTTGAAAACACTAGACATTTGCCAAATTTAGGAATCTTCACATTGATACCATTGGCTTTCCTCTTGTGAAACACACTCAGCTGAGCCGACGCATCAAAAACGCCCTCTAGTGGTGATGTCTATCAAAGAAAAACAAATCATAGGTTGCCAGAGAGGTTGGTGACAGTAATGACTGTCTTGCTTGTCTGTTCTGGAATATCCATTTTGTATAAACTCTAAGAAAAGCCCTCAAAACTAGGTCTCAATGTACTGTGTTAATATAAAGACATTTTCCATACTGATTTTTCACAGGTGTTTTATATATATTGTAAATTGGCCGTTGCATTGTGTTGTATTTTAGGGTTAAAGAAAATATCTGTTAACTTAAGTGAAAACATTATGGAAGAAAATTACTACTACCAAATATTTTTTTACTGATTTATTTCTTAGTGCGTCTTGTTTTGTACCTAGCTTTCCATTCTGCTTTTATATTGAAATGGAAGTCATTGATTGATTCAATTCTCCTGAGAATCAGTATCTTTACACTTTTGTACTAATAAAGCAATATGTTTGTTCTTCCTTTCAGAAATGGCCACCGCTACATCTGAAGACTGGCTGGCAGACCTTACTCAAGAATCTGCACTCCCTGACTGCAATGCAGGGCGTTCTGGCATCTGCAGCTCTAGTGACACTTGGCCCACCACCACCACCACTGTCCTGAGCAACAGCAGCAAAAATGACAGCACAACCACCCTCTCCACCAACCTCTCTCAAAGTCCCAACACATTTCCAGCCCCACCTATGTTTGTGGCACTATATTCTGATTGGAACAGTGCCCTGGCGACATGGGGCTCAGCGTGGGAAGCGCACATCTACGGCCTGGGCACTGTGTTCTGTCTAGTCGCTTTAGCCTCCACCCTGAACCTCCTGTGCCTGCCCCTACAGTACCCATCAGGCTGCGGCTACTTCGCTCTGGTTAGTCTCTGTCTGGTTGCTGCTGGATGCACCAGGGCCTTTGCCCTAGTGTACGATGCGTACGGATACCAAGACCGTATGGCATCCACGGAGGCTTCACTGTTACTTTACGAGGCACCATTTCCCTGCATGACTGCTGCCTTTGGCCTAGTATTCCTGCTCCTGTCAATGCGCTCTCGTATGCAGCTGTCCTATTCTGCCTTTCAGAGACCTTGTTTCCTGGCTTGCTTGGTGTTTCTACACTTTGCTGCTGCCTTTGGACCTGTTGCATTACTCCACGTCGATCACCAAATCTACCTGTTTCTGTCCTTGATCTCTAGAGGTGCCTTTGTGGCTCTGGCGACTTTCCTAGCAGCTGCTTATTTCGTGTTCTACTGCTACGTCCGTGCTGACTCCAAGCATATTTATCATCTGAACAACACGTCACCAACACCAGCCGAACGCTACAACCGATGCCCGTTTGCAGAGAGCCGAGATTGGGACCGGGCAGCAGCCGCAGTGGCACTCTGTGCCGTCTTCTCTCTGGCTTGTGCAGGGCTGCAACTCTACACCATGCTGCACGCTCTCGGAATTGCCGGAAGCGCCGAGTCCTTTCGGCCTTGGCCGTGGTGGACTTTTCAGTTCAGCTGCCGAGTTTGTGAAGCAGTGATCTGCCTCACACTGGTCCTGGTAGTTGCTCAGCCAGTTTACTGTTCCGATCACCTTCCCCAGGCAGGAAGCTGCTGGACAGAACTACTTGCAGCAAAGTCACCTATCATTCCTGGAAGCTACCAGTGGACTCTCTCTCACCAGGAGAAGCTGGCCATTTGTGATCCAATTGGGCATGGAGAGACAGAGTGCCTTCCTTTGTACACATTGGTGGATGACCGACTCAGCAGCTTGAATGGGCTTGACCTTTTATACCACAGCAACCGGGCATTAGCCTATCGTGACCTTGACCTGGACTTGCCCAACACTCAACCCAACACTAGTGCCCCTTCTGTGGGCTCGTCCTGTACCAGCGACTCCACAACGGACCTGCGCCCTCCTTCGCCAATAAATCTGCGCAGAAGCATCGATGAAGCCCTGTTTAGTGAATCTCTATTTCCCATGAGTCTCTTCAGCCCCTTACGACCCTTCACCTCTAGCGACCGCTCGCTGAATGGCAGAGAGACCAACTCCAGCGGAGTCCAAACCCTAAGAGACACCCTTACTCCTGATCCAGGCCTATACCGAACATCTTCATGTGTGGAAGTGCTACCCCAAGTCCCCCTCGCTTCTCAAACCCGACCAGATGCTCCGTCATTAGGTTTTCCTCCATCCCCATCTCCCTCAGTGTCATCTTCCACTTGCTGTTCATCTCCCGAGCGCTGGAGAGGCAGCTCAAGCTCCTGTTCACTCTACAGACAGTCTCTGGGTGGCTCTTCTTTGGTTTTGTGCTCCAGTCCGGAAGGACACCATCCACCCCCCTCTACCCTGAGTGGCAGTTCCAGCCAAACTGCCAGCTCTGGCCACCAAAAGGGAAGCTTACAGAGACCCTACAGAACATTAAAGTCAGAGGACAGTATGGACCAACAGTCAGAGTTTGACCAATCTGTCCAAGAAGAATTTATCAGTGTGTGCAGACAGATTGATGCTCTGAGCATCTGCAGTGAGACTATTGACCTCTAGGGGGAGAACTCTACTTTAAGGAAAAAAACACAAAACGATGTAATATGAAGGAACCAAAAGAGTTTTAGCGATATGATGAGCAGGTAATGGACAGATCAGGTGATTTGGTGAGTCTGTTAAAACACATTTGCTGTGTGTAGACATACAGGTAAATGTTTTGTGGTCTAGAACTGTGCCAAATGTTTCATTTTGTAATGGTTGGTTTGCTTCTGTAGGGCAGGTTCTCCAAAGAGATGGATTCTGAAGTCAATATCCTTTTAAAGGTTTAGGAAGTGCTACCAATTGCTAGAAGCTTGGGCAGATTTTGTATAGAAGTTCTTTGATTGATACATTTGTAATTGTAAAACATCGTTTCAAACTTTCTCTATAATGCTAACAGTGACGTTTGTATGAATTTGTACAAAATCACCTTTTGGTCTATATGATTAATACTGTGAGAGTGCAAACTACTGATAACCATAACTTTACACAAGTACTAGGCAACTTTCAAATGAAATACAGTATAACCTGCCAATCAAACTGTAAATTGACTTTAGTTGCACAGTTAAAATTAAGTACCTCTTGTTTTTCGCAACAATGCATTATGCTGTTTAAAGGCCTAACAGTTGTATAAACTCGGAGAAAAATTCTCTTAAAACAAACAAAATCCAAGTATTCTTGCAGCACATTCTGCTGTTGATTAAGTTAATTCGTTCTTTAGCACTTAACGAGCTTAACTATAGCCTGCCATCTTTTGATTTTTCCTTTTCATAGTGTATATTTGATATATAACTACAATAATAATTTATTTATCTGCCAGGTCTTCTTTCATGTTTTCAAAAACTATACACTGTTACTCAATACATATTAAAATTTAAAAAAAAATACTTTGTACATTTTATAGCGTGCATGTTCTGAAAACGTGTGAGAAACTGCTGATACATCTAATGTTTGTCATTAGAAAATGTCGGAGATTTACAATAAATATACTGAAAACTGACATTTGTCTCATGCACAAATATTTCACACACATAAAACAACCAAAAAAATAAAATTAAGTAACAGATTAAGTACTTTATTTATTTTTTAACAATATTGAATAGGATATGCAACCTTAGTTGAGTACACAGCGGTAAACGAACTTGGCTTGAGTTGTCAGAGACTGACTGTGGGCAAAGCAACACACTAACAAACAACATCCAGTTGACGTAAAGGATGCAAAGTGTGTCTTTGTACATAGTTACAGTTATTTTGTACAGCTTGAATAATTGTGTCCATATTTAATGCTGACATAAAAAATAAAAAACCTCTAGAAGAAACTGCAAAAAGCTAAACAAATAGTACTGAAAATGTTTTACAAAAAAACATTTAAATTCATAAGGTTGACATGCTTCATTTGGCAGTGATAGTTATATAAAGCCACAGGATCTGGCGAGCATGAATGGCGTGTTTTAGGTTAAGACAGATGTGTCCAATTATTACACAATTCAAGGCATGTCACTGGTCCACCCAACACACAAAGCTGTAGGGGACATTTAGATGGACAAACATATCCTGAGAGAAGACCAGGATACTCACAGCATTTATTTGGCTTTTATAGAAGATTAAATAGTCAAGTTAACAAAAATGCACTTGGCAATTATGTAAATAACATTAAAAAAAAAAAAAAAAAAAGAACACTGCAACATGCAAAGCAATACTCTTCATGCCTGTACAGCACTCAAGAGTCGCAACTGCATTAACACAGATCCCATAATGACCATTCTTCTTTAAAATTCCTCAAAGACTGTATTAAAAGCCAGCAATAAATTGACCTTGATAATCAAACCCTTCAGCGTAAGTTCCAGCTTTTTGGTCAAAAGTACAATCCAGACACATCACCGTGACACTCTCCAAGCAACTGTGTATATATCTACAGATTTCACTTTTGGTATCATTATTTTCAGTATGAATCGTACCCACAGTTTACAGGAGGCAGGATGGTGGACGTAAAGAAAACTAACCCACCAATAATACAATAAACATTTAACTATCACAAAATTGACATTAATTTGCCATGTTGCTCTGCCATTCTAAGATAAAAAATATACCTCATAGCATTTTCAGTAGTTACAAATCTACTACAGAAAAGATTGCCTCAAGTTTAGCTGAAGAAGTTGGTTTGAAGGCAGCCAGCATTTTGCAGGTGGATGTGGTGATATAGACACTGATGCTGCCTTATAAAAATATTCAAGACAAAAACATGGTTGCAAGAATCAGTTTGGGAGGGAAAAAAAATGCTTTCAAGAATATTCACTGCAAATGCTGCCTTGTTTCTGCCAGTCTGCTAATAAACGCAGCTGCGAAAACACACAAACAAGCAGCTTTTTGGTAACCCTGATACTTCCTTGAGTGCAACTGCCATGTTTTGGGGGACTGAATTAGTTTGAGGTCCTGCTCTCAAACTCATTTAATACTTCTCTTCTCCATTTCTCACTGCGGTGGCCGTGCCAGAGGAACGGTGAAGAGCGGAGAACGGGTTCTGGCAGGGTGGGGTAAGTTCTAGGATTTGTCTGAGGTGTTTGGTCGCTGTTTCCCATCCGTGTTCTGCCCCGCTCCATTAGTAAAGACGTTTCTCATAACTGTGAAGACAAAAGACAGTATATTGAGATAGTGAAACCAATCCAAGCTCTAGGTAGTGTTGATCATTGGCGCCCTCTAGTGACTCACGAGTGAAGTCCATGCACGCCACCCTCCACCTGAGCAGACATGGTCCGCTTCTCGAACTTCAGCTCTCCGGAATACATCATGGACCTGAAAGTGCAAACAAAAATAGTGTAGTTACTTTCATAGCATTTAAACAAACTGAATGCCCAATAAAACACAGACACATACTTACCGAAGCACAGACAGGCTTTTAGCTCCAATGTCTTGGCAGCCGTGTTGGATTCCAGCAATGAGATATGGGACAAATTTATGGATGGAGCCTTTGTCCTGCACTGAACCCGACACTCCCTGAGCCACCTTCACTTTATCGCCCTCGCTGCCAAGAGAGCCAATCAGAAGAAAATGAGGTCATGTTATGATAATATATGATTATCATAAGTCACTATTCTTTAAGCATACGGTGTATGCAGCACACTATTCAGTAAGAATTTAATTCTGAATATAGCAATTGGCTTCTAACTGCTGAATAATTTATCTGTGTAGTACATAAACACAAACTATAGTGTACCTGAAGTATCGTTTCTGGCTGCTGGCGTTTTTCTCCATGGCATCTAGTGAGCCCATGCCTCTGTATTTCTTCAGTCGCACACCGTCAGAAAAGAAATACTCGCCTGGAGCTTCCGTGGTGGCGGCCAACAGAGATCCCATCATAACTGCAGACAGAAAGCACATGTTTTATGTAAACACATTCGATTTTGACATTTCTCATATTGTTAAAAGTGAATTATAACAACGATCACCTGTCGATGCCCCTAGAGACAGTGCCTTCACCACATGGCCGACCGTCTGGATGCCTCCATCTGCGATGACTGGCACCCCAAACCTTCGAGCATACTCTGCCACCTTGTATACGGAGGTGCCCTGAGGCCGCCCACATGCCATGACTACAGGAATCAGAAATGGACGCGCATCAGGCTTTGTAATTGGTAGGAATGGTGCAACATAACACTGAGTGCATAACTGTATATTGTGATGTGAAATACAGGGATGCAAACTTGGTAAGAAACACCATTTTGAATCCAAAATGTGCATTTCAAAATGCAACATGCCCCAACCCTCTTCTCAAATTCATAATAAGAATAGTTTATAAATCTGAGAAGCTATAAGATCTCCCTCCTGTTAATGTTTGATAGCAAAAAACAAGCATTGTAGAATTGCAATATTTATTCTATCATTTAATATAAGTTTCCCAAAGTCATCCTAAGACAAGAACAGGTATCGTTTTTGATTTTAGGATGACTTTGATGAAAGGTTTTGATCCACTTCAAATGTTGACTACTGACTAAATGTTATAATTACTATTGTTAGTAGTATTTTATTAGTAGTAGTATTATTAAACAACGTTATAATATTGATATGTGATTTATGGTAATTAATCACATTCAAAATAAACGTTTTTTTATGTGTGTGTACTGTGTATATTTATTACACCCATACACACATACGCAGTATATATTTTGAAAATATTTTGATTAATTTACATAAATTATATAAATTTATACACACACACACACACACACACATACATATATATATATATATATAAACATTACTTTTTTCTTAATATAAAATATAATTTATATATACACATAATAAATATACACAACACACACACATTATGTACACAAAAACATTTATTTTGGATGCTATTAATCGTGATTATAAAAAAAACAAATAATAATAAAAAAAGATGATGACAATTTAAAATTATATATATA
>JAUMHP010000044.1:9528074-9538949 GCA_032361065.1 Enteromius trimaculatus | reverse complement strand
TATATATATGCGTGTCAAAAATGTGAAGATGTCCGCATCAAAAGAAATTCACATGAAAGTTTTCAAAAAAAATAGTAAAATGTCAAAATTTGGTTGAAATAATGTTACATTGTCATTCAGTGTATATTTATGTAAAACTTCAAACAACATGCTTATTCTGACTTGTACATATAAAAATATGTAAAAGAAAAAGGAACCAAATTTTATTGTGTTTTGAAGTAAAATCTTACTGACAAATGTAAGTACACACATTTATTATACAAGCAAAAACATTTATTTTAGATGCAATAAATGGCGATGAATCATTTGACAGCACTATTTTTGTAGTCATAAGATCATTCTTAAACTTTTGAACAATAGTTTAGAAACTCAAGATCACCCAGTCAGTCTTACCTCCTCTAGGGGTTTGTTATGATCTTTCTCAGACAGGAAATCAATGTCTCGTGATGTGACGATGCCGACCAGTTTGCTGCCCATCTTGCCCGTCTCAGTTATGGGGATTCCAGAGAATCCGTGTCGAACTTTTGCTTCAAGAACATTACCGACAGTGTGCCGAGGGCTCAGCACGACTGGATCAGTAATGAAACCCTGTTCAAACCTCTGCAGACACATACACAGAGACCTTTGCATCAAATATTAACAGGTACAAACACACACACACACACAGAAGACCTTAAATTAAACTTTTATGAATGGTGACGCAGCCTTACCTTCACTTTGCGCACCTCATTGGCCTGAAACTCTGGTGTGCAGTTATGGTGAATGATGCCAATTCCTCCCATCAGCTGAGCAGAAACATTCATATTAATTATTGACAGATGTTCAGTCTAATCAAAAGAAGGATTTAAGAGGTACTCACGGCCATGGCAATGGCCATTGAGGATTCGGTAACAGTATCCATAGGAGAGGAGATGAGTGGGGTCTTCAGTGTGATTTTCTTGGTCAATGCTGAGGTCAGGTCCTACATGAAATAATATGAAATTATTTTTGTCAATAAAACAATTATGATCTTTAGCTTAAGGACAAAAGTGAGTGTGTATTGACTATGTAGTTCCATGTCTGGCCACTAGAGGCAGAAGGGCAATAACTGCTGTGCATTTCATATAAACCGGAAAATAAAGCCTAGTGATAGACAAAGTGTGACAAAGAAAGAACTTGTTTTTGGTGGAAAAAAAACTAAACTACAAATCTAAAATATATTACAATAGAAAATTATTATTTTAAATTATAAGAATCTTTCACAATATCAGATTATTTAGGCTTGTTAAGCATAAAAGACTTCCTTTAGATACACCGAAAAAGACTTGCTAACCCCAAACTTTTAAATAAGGTTAATAAACTTTAACTAAATTAAACTAAATTTAAAGAATACCACATGTAAGTCTGCATATGTGGGTTAAAGGGCATGTAAACCAAAATATAAAAAAATAATGGGTGGGTGGAAGTGGTTAGGAGAGGGTGACAAGTGTAGACTGTGACCTTCATCCAGCGCTGAGAAGAGTTCCTCTAACACAGATAAGCTCAAAACATTCCCTTCACAACCTTCCCCTTGTCAGTACCAACTGCATAAGTTCCCAAAATACGCTTTTGCACTCACACCGGTGAGGAATAGTGGCCTCATGGGAAAACAGACACCACGGTGGGACATTTCCCAAATCTATGGTTCAGTGACAGCCAGCTCGTGAAGTCTCAGAGAAAGGTTAGACTGCTGCTGTTAAACCAGCCTACACAAACCCAAACAGAAGTTTCAGTTTCACTACTTTTCTCACTCGCAGTTGTTTGAGCTTCGACCTTACCTAACTTGTTGTTATACTCAACACAGTTTGAAAGCCCTACTGTGCACCAAAGGCAATAAAATGGCAAAAACAAAAAGATAATAGAGCAGAATGTTCAAAGTTCATTAAATTTTAATTTGTGCAAGTGGACATTGTTCCCAAAATATGAATGCAATTCAAATTAAGGGGAGAAAAAGCAGCTGGTTTATGAGCAATCTGATGCAATTTTAAAACTGCTGAATTAGGTATTACAGAAGTCAAATAAAGCCACAAAAAGTGCTACTTTTCACAATTAAGGAAATTCCTTGTGGTCACATGCAAAATGTGTAAAAACATAATAAATAATAGTTTGTTTTTTTAAATATATATATTAAATTTGTTAATTAAGTTATATTTACCACAATGATAAAATGCATAATTAAAAATACTGACAGTGTTGTTTTATGGTTTTTAATTGTTGGACACAGTAACTTTTGTAATAGAAGTACAGACATTCAATGGGTTTAAAAATATGCTCTTTTTATTAAAGAAAATAAAACAGTAGAACATATCAATGATTTAAGCCTTTTCTGTTAAAAAACACAAAAAGATGTGTTGTGATGAAAAGAAAAGAGCAATAAAGCCTGTGAGCAATGAAACAATGAGACAGTCATTTAGCTAAAAATAGGTAGTGCAGAGAAAACATAGACGGGTTGTTTAAACCACCACGTCATTATGAAAACAAACCGAATGAGTGAATGAAAGTGTGGAGGATGCAAGGCAGACGACTCACCACTTCATCTGAGGTGAAGTCAATGAAGCCAGGCAAGATCAGGAAGTCACTGCAAACGAGACACAAAATCAAATTGATTAAGAATAAAAGCATATATATATTCTCTTGCATGAAAAACACTTCCGTTCAAAAGAGCCTGTGAAGGAAAAGCTGAATTTTCAGCGTCATTACTCTAGTTTCACATTACTTCTAGGTGTCACATGATCCTTCAGAAATCATTCTGATAAACTGCTCAAGATTTCTTCTTCTTATTATAAATAGTAATATTACAATTACGCACTTAATCCATAGTATTACATAGAAGTTTTTTATTTTTATTTTACTGATGCCAAATGGTACTGCATACCTCCTTAAGGTGAATTTAGTCAGTTTTCGCATTTGAATAGATGCAAATTTGAAAAGACATGAACGAAATGTTGCATTTTATAGGGAAAGGAGGCAGTAGTTATTCTTCAGATAAACAGTCAAGCATAATGAAAACCTGATGCTCACTGCTGGATTTATGGCATCATGAGGAACTCTAAAATAAGTGTGGTTTTTGAGGTGAGCTTGAGGAACTTCTAAGCCCAGGCACATTCTGACATGTTCTCATTTACAGTACATGAAACAAACCTTCCCTGGCCTACTGAAATCCACCGATACGTGCTATAGAAATCCTGCCGACTTCCATGACCTGATGAAATAACAAAACTGCTCATATAGACGAAAGGTAACTGAGTGTCAAAACCCATGGAGAGAGAAAACTAGATGGATTCTGAATAGGTCATGTATATGTAAAAATAAAAGGAGAGACAGAGGCAACTTGAAGGACATATTTTCTTCTCTTGTGGTAGGCTAAATAAGGATTTTGTGTTGGCTGGAATAGGGCGGGGTTTTTCTACGCCCACATGAGCTGACCACACACCCCTAAACATCAACAACCTCGGGTGTGAACAGCAGAAAAAGCCTAAATAAATGGGGGCAAAACAGACAGTTGTCCTGATTAAATGTGCTAGCGTCTAGACCTTTAGTATACATCCAAGAATTGTTTTGACTGGAATATTGCAGGCAGTTACACCACATACTCTTAAAAGTGGAGTGGCATCATTAAAGCTCTCATCCATGTTAATCAGATTATTTGTCTCAACAAGCCACAACGAATAGGCTTTTTTTTTTTCCAATGAAATCTGACTGGTTCATACTAACCATCAGACATGTTCATCAGATATGTTCAACTGTATCAGATATATGGTTGCATATATTAGCATCTACAGTAATCAGTTAATGGACTCACTGCTGACTTTCTGCTCTACAGTCAGTTTTAGATGACTCAGACTGTAAACTTCACTTCTCAAAGACAGTACAGACTGAAACCCAGACTACCTCCAAATATGCAGACAAACATGGTGCCAAACATCACCACAGACTCGCTGACTACAGCTGTATTCCAACCGGCTCTGAACAAATCCAGGTAAAATGGTGATCCACTAAACCCTACATTTACAATCTGACTTCTCTCCTGCATAACTCGTGTTTTTTTGTATTATTCAAAAACATTAGTGAAGCCATTCTACCTCACTGTACTTCGGTTCATTCACTGTTTGGAGAAAAAACTAAAGTTACAGGGTAACATTCAAATATATAACAGACAGACTACAAAAAAACACCTGCATGGATGTAAGTTCTGCCATTTAAATTCAATGGATTGTATTCTTGAGCAAGGTTCAACTAACATTAATAAATATTTTCAACTAAAAGTATGCCAGTGAAAAAAAATAGCTCCATCTCAGTCGACTTACTTCAATAATGGGATCAATTCCTTTTTTAGTTCTTAAAATTTGACAGATGGATTCAGCAAATCAATAAATGTAATTTATATTGCAAATAGACTAAAAGGAAGTAAAATTAACTAAAATGAGTTACTTTGCAGAGTGCTAATTTAACACTTTATATCATAAGTGTTTTTTTATTATTATTTAGGTATTTTAATATGCATAATATTTGGGAATAATACACTGTAATATTTCTTAAAGGGACAGATCACCCCGAAATAAAGTCTGTTACTTTTCCTTCCAGCATTCCAAATCTGTATGACTGATTTCTTCTTTAAAACAAAGGAATATATTTAAAGAAATATCTCAGAGTTCTTTATCCATTCGATAACCATACAAACTGCAGTTACCAACATCTGCACTCAGCAAAATATATTTTGTGTTCTACAGGAAACAAAGTCACGCAGCTTTGTAACAAAATAAATGATGACAGACTGATGTCATTTTTGAGCAAATTCCCAAAACCCTAAACAGGTGTGCAATAGGCTTTTAGATTAGATGTGATACAGATCAAAACGGTGCTTGTTGCAACATTTTAATGTACTTTGAATAAACTCACAAATTCCAGATTATTTGCATTTTAAAATGGCAAAAAAACACTGACATGGCCTCTAAGTCAGCTAATGTTATAAATGGAGGAATTTGCTTGAATATTTATAGAGACAGAGACATCTTTTATCTCTCTGATAGAATAATCTTTATAATAATAATACAACAAGCCTGCAAGTAACATACTGTAGGGGTGAGACATCTCACATCAGTGAGAGAGGTCTGAGCCTCATGTGTCATGTGCCATACAAAGAAAAACTGTTCAGATACACTCACGTGTGTGCATTACACAAATCAATTCAACACATACACACCCGTGTCAGATTTATGAAAGGGTTCAGACATAACGGTGTTCTCTCTATCTCTGTTTGTGTGTATGTGTGTGTGTGTGTATGTAGAAGGCCCCTTCCTCACATGACGCCAGCGTGAGGATAGTCATGCGGCCCACAATGCAGCCCTACACGCTTGTCATTATAGATAAGACAGTTATACAGCTGGACCTTTCACCTTGTAATCTCAGTCTTAAAGGCGAGACTGTTCGTGAACTCACCATATCCTAATGTCACCCGCCAGAACATAACTCCTGACATTCTACCATTGCAATGCATTGTGGGTAAACAGAATGATGACACATAAATGCATTGTCAAACATGACACACACTTAACCGTCAACATTTACTCTCCCTCATGTCATTCCAAACCTCCATGACTTTCTTTCTTTAGTAAAATACAGAATATATATATTTTTGGTGGCTGTAATCATATTCAATGTTGTTCAAACTCCTAAAGTCCTTAAAAATATCTTCTGTTATGTTCCAAAAAAAGAAAGTAAGCCATACATGTTTAAAATGGCAAGAGGAAGAATAAGTAATGGCTATTAAAATGTTTTCTGAACCATCCCTTTAATAAACCCCTCTACTTTGAGCTTGTATAAATTAATCGTGCAAATTATTACATATATCCTGGCTCAACCAAGCTAATATAACATATGGCATAGATTATGATTGAAATCTCCTCTGTCAGCGACTAAAAGCAAAATCCTTTGATTGTCTCCCAAAAGCCAGGACCCAAAAAAGACACCATCCAGACCATATAAAGCTGGAATGTTTGCGTCTCTTATTGAGCTCGCTAGAAGACGATGTCTTAAATAAAGGGCCATGTTACTCACTTGTAAGTCATACCGTCCCCCATAGAGCAAAGCTCTTCCGCCGTGAGTCCGTCTCGGACAGACTGCTGTTCTGATCTGTAATGTGGATGCCCATTACACACACACAGTATCAGTGCAGGGAGAGGAACCCAATGAAAAGCACTTACTTGTAGGTGAGACCATCTCCAACTGAAAAGAGCTGCTGGGCAGACAGCCCGTCATCGGGGATATAGCCCGTTCCTCCACTTATCAGATAGTCTGCCATACTAAAAAAAAAAGAAAAAAAAAAAAGAAATACACAACCTGTAAATAGCACAGTTACCATAAGAGCTAATCTGCAACTTTGCTTTCGAGCAAAGTCCAACCATCTCTGTATTCTAAATAGAATCTCCATTTAAATTGCTTGTGTATATTTTTAACTTGCACTAGGGTATTCGTAAAAATCCCATTCAATCATTTTTTAACAACTAAAAAAAAAAAAACATACCTTGCATTGCTTCAACTTTTTTTTATTTTATCATATTTAATGTGTTTAACAGAGCTGTGTAGTTGTAGCAGTGAACCACATTACCCATGATTCTGCAAAGAAGGCTCCACCAATCAGATAATCAAAACAAACAATAGTAGTTGTCAGTCAATATAAAAGAAATGATAACCTGAGAGCAGGGAGGGCAAACGCAAATCAAGCATCCTTTACGCAATTTTTTTTTTTTTTTTTTAATCTATTTACTTGGCCAATGGTGTCCAATCATGACACAGCAGGGGCCACCTTTCTGCAGAGTTAAGCTCCAGGCCTAAACAAACACACACCTGCTCACACTCGCTAATCAATCAAGATGTTTGAAATGACCCCAAACCTCCAGAGAAATGTGTTGGAGATTAGCTCTTCAGGAAAGCAGCCATCAAGAAACACATCTGGAAATCCTGGACTATGTTACTGGTAATAATCCATTTAAATAGAATATTATTTTTGAATATTCCTTTGCTTATATTTGGCCTTTTTGCGTCTGTTTTCATTAAGGATGTCCCTGTTTTATAGAGTCTGGCTGATGCTAAAAAAGTTCAAATGACTGCTATTTGATATATTATTTGTGCCTGTTTTTACAGACTCTGTACCAGTGACAACGGCACTGTTTTTATTGACTTTGGCTGAGGTCCATAATCTCAGTGACGAAAATGCAGTTGTTTTTAAATCTGGAAATCAGCTGCGCGTTATGGTTATTGTCTTTTAATGCCCAGATATAGGTCGGTTTTAATATATTATTCACATTAATGTCAATCGCAACTTTTTGTAAGTTCTTTAAAAAAAAAAAAAAAAAAAAATCAGCTTTGGAAAGAAATGGTATTTATGTCAGGAAAAGCATTTCTCGTGTTTTCTTTTAGTAAAAACCGCGTAAAGACGTCTGGCGTTAACAGGAAGCTATGCTGTTAAACCACATGTGGCGGCGCGTGGAATATTGGGAGCAAGGCGTTTAGGTTTCGCGATGTAAACGGTATATTAATAACCAAAACGCACGTTATATACACGTCCCGGTGCTGCAATAATGTAACTCAAAGCGCCGTGACCTACTAACATTATTCCATCTGCAACCGCCATATAAAAATAAACTAACAGATGTTGACACGCACACAGACTGGCGTGAACTGACGGAAACATTGTGTTCGTGAATGCATGCATTATTCTTTGAATACAGTCTATATAAATCAATCTCCAGACTCGCACTACTGGCCCGGTGACCTACATTTATGTACATTAAAAAATGTAAGTCAGGGAAACCCGGAGTCTCTTATCGAAATTAAAAGCAAAACCTGGGAAAGACTTTCTTTGTTAGTGCTCCTCCTGCTACACATTACTAAAATAACCACATTTAACATGATACCGGAGTAAATTAAAATTCAAACCTTTTCTGTAACGTAGATGTGCACGCGTGTATCTGAAGCTTATGCGCGTCAGATGGGAAAACCCAGTTTACCGCTCTCTGTAGGAGAATGTGTTCTCTTCAACCGGTTAGTTCATTTATACACGCTATTGTACGGGTTTTCGGGTCCTTCAGAGGATCTCGCTTGAATTCGGGTTTTGTGATGAGTCTGGCTTTATGTAGAAAGCGAGGCACACACAGAGAGCGCGCGTCATATCCTCAACAGCTCCACATCCACGTGGTGACGGCATGGTTAACTCTTTCATTACCGCCACATTAGTGTGTATATGCATGCTCTATGAATAGAATTTACACTATTCTGTTTTACACTACACTATTACACTATAACTGTAAAACTTGTAACTTGTAGGCTAGAAGTGTATATACCAACATGTGAATTTTGTATTTTCACTGGAAGTAAAAAAAAAAGGGGAATTATTTTTGTAAGCATATTAGAAAGATAATCATTAAATAAATCAAAATAACTTGACATTTAGAAATAAAAAAAACTATTTTAATGAATCTGTATTCAAGCCATAGCCCAAATTAAGCGTAATAAAGGAAGTCATCAATTTTTGGATAATATTCTCTCTAAAGTTCTTCCTAACAAAGTCTTGAATGAAGGCTAAATAAACCAGTTACCCAGTTCCATGTTATATCCAAAGACAGGACACATGGTGGTTCTGGTAATTGTCTAGCATCACTGCTAGATTTAAAAGTCAGCCACAACCAATTACCTAATGCCAATTGCTGAAGGATGACTGTGCTTTAAGCAAATTACAAATGAACAGCACTTTGCACACACGAAAGACCAAAGTAATTTGATTAAAGTAGTCTTTTAATGTGCACATATTCTAATAAGGGGGGAAAAGGGGGGCTTTTAATGTATATTAAATTAGTAGCATTGCCCCTTGTCTCCTCCCATCGCAAGAGAGAGGTGAAACGGTTATATGTACCTCACCATAATGTGGGTCAGTGGACATGTGGGTCAGAATATCTTCCTGCACCGGCAGCTATTTCAGTAATTCTGACCCATTTGGACTTTGCCAGGACTTCACACTCCATAGCTTTAGAAGACCTGATCTGCTATGCCCAGAATAGCTCTTTTAAATGTCAACTTTTGTTGACCCTGCATTTTAAGCCTTTCAATTATACAAGACTATTTTAACCTGTGATCTTAATGGTCTTGAAGATTAGAGATTAGAACTAGCCTTACATTTATTTATAGCATGACAAGAGGGGATTTATACTGCTAGTTGAATGAATTTAAAAAAAAGAAACCGGCTCCGAAGAATTTGCGATGCTCAAAACTCGATTATCAAGAACCGAAAACATTTCCTCGACTTACCTGTCTGGAAAACGTGCTTGTAAACGTGTTGCTGTGTAGCGCTGGGCTGCAGACTCGTGCCCACTCACTTGAGGAACCCCTGGGAAGCCATTGGGAGAACATTCAGTGTTATTCAACATCTCGTGGTTCATCTGCTGTTCTTGGAGCTCTTCTGGAATCTCCTCCATCTCCGTCCTGATTAGGGACACAGTCTGTGCACTGTTCATTTCCAAAACAAATCCAACCAGTCCAAGCCAAGTCTTGTGGCTGAGTCTTGTGCAAATTCAAATGATGGTATCTGAGTCCTGTTCAAAACGGCACAATTATAGAGCCACGATTCGGGTTCAAGAATGGAATGAAAACAAGTATGTGACAACGAAGGCTACAGCGATCTATCTAGCTGTAAATCCAGAGTTAAGCAGTTTAATTTCTCCAGGATCCTGTGGTTGTTTGTGTTTGACGAGATGAGCTAAGAGCTTTATTTTGACGGAGCTCATATATCCAGGGTGAATGAGTTCCCAGGAACTGTGGATCCATGCTCTACGCACCTGCTCACATGGAGACCAAAGTGTCGCCGTGGAGATATTCCCACCTCTGAATCCCACTTGCCCCTGTGTGCGAAAGCGCTGGTATAATGGGAGGACCGAGAACGAAGGATTGACAAACTAGAGATAGTAAGAGAATGTTCAAGCCTGAGGGAGTTGCATACTGGGACATTAAGGAGATAGAAAGGAGTGTTCTGCACTCTCTCTCTTTGTGGTTTTAGCTGCGGTTCTGTCAAGAGCGCATGTCACAAACACAAAGAGGATTGGAGAATTAGACCTGGGGACCATTAAGACGAAAAAAGGCACTTCACTGACTCAGACTTGGTGTATAAATGTGTGCGTAGAGCCAACAGCTGCAGGTATAGAGGACATAAAACAAACAATCAAACAAACAAACAAAAAGCAAGAAAATCAAACAAATTAGCTGAAGCAAAAACAAACAAAAAAAGTTGAAACAAGCAAACAAACTATAAAGCAACCAGACAAAACAAACTACATGCACAAATTGGATTCAGCAAAGACAGAACAGATAAAAGAAAAAAATTTGAAAAAAAATAATTCTCCCAGACCAGCATCTGCCAATTACTGAACAGTCTTTGGTGTAATATGGTGTTGGTGGATGGAGCGAGACATGATGTTACAGATGTGCTCAATTGGATTCAGGTCTAGGGAACGGGCGGGCCAGTGCATAGCATCAGTGCCTTCATCTTGCAGGAACTGCTGACACACTCCAGGTCTAGCATTGTCTTGCATTAGGAGGAACCCAAGGCCAACCGCACAGACATATGGTCTCACAAGGGGTCTGAGGATCTCATCTCAGTACCTAATGGCAGTCAGGCAAGGGCTGTGCTGCCCTTCAAGAGATGTTACCCCACACCATTACTGAACCACTGCTAAACATATCATGCTGGAGGATGTTGCAGGCAGCAGAACGTCTGTCACATGTGCTCAGTGTCAAGTCACTTTTATTTATATAGCGCTTTTAACAATACAGATTGTAGCAAAGCACTGAACATTATCAAATAGAAGA
>JAUMHP010000044.1:9472924-9507088 GCA_032361065.1 Enteromius trimaculatus | reverse complement strand
TATATACATATCTTGAAAATAAGAAGGAACTTACTGCTTGGACCAGTTTGTCTCTGAAGAAATCAATATTGGCAAAGAAAATGGGTGAGGGAATTTTGAATATTTTAACTCCTTCAGGTTCGTAAATCTAAAATGGAACAAAATCACATGAAAACAATATTTTTGGGTACTTGTAAAGAAAGAAGAATGTAGAGCAAAATGACTCAAAGGCACCCCATAGTTAAACATAATATTTAGAGGGCCCTTGATGTTGCCTCCGGTATTATTTGCTCTGGTATTTCTTCTTTAATTTTGACAACAGTGTATGTTTTCAAACTTTATTTATTTAGTAATTCCAGAAAATTCAGGGTTCTGTTTTTGAATGTCCATCATCAAAAACACTAGCAATTGAGGGGGGGAATATATATTTCAGTTTACACCGAAAATTTGCAGAGGCCCCTCTGGTTGAAAACAACTGTTGCTGCGAAAGAAAGAAACATTTTTCAGCACTCACAGAGCTGTAGTCTTTGCGATCCCTGTAGATGTCAGTTCCTGTAATATTGGCCAGGAGGGAACAGCGTGGGCTGCAAGATACCAAATATAATCATGCAAGATCAGTACAAATTCAACACGGCAATGGATTCATTTGTAGGTGTCATTAATCCAGACTCACAATTGAGTTCTGCAGACCACAGTAAACAATTCTGCCCCGAGACCCACAGCCAACCCCAAATCCAGCCCCAGGAAAAGAGAAGCCAAGAAGGTCACCACCCAGGTCACCTACAAAAACAGACAAATGGACTTTGAACTTCTCATCTTGAAGACTCGGCTTTGTTCTGGCCGTATGCATTGTTAATTAAGAGTGTAAAACTGCTTCAAAGATCTTTCACAAAACAGAGACTCACAAAATCAGTTCGGTCATTCTTCCATAGGAACGGTAGCTCTCGAAACTGCATCAGCATGCCTTTCAGATTAACTATGACCAAAGCTCCCAGAACAGACTGAAAAGAAGCATAAAACTCGTTAGATTGACTCCTGCATCACTACTGAGACTAGTACAGGGACATGGAGTTCAGCTCTAAATTAAAGACATAAAAATTCTCACCCTGGGCAATGGCTCAAGTAGAAATCCTACTGCTACAATCACAATCAGTACCATCATGGCTGAAAGAACTCCAGCTATCTACAAAAACAAAAACAAGCAAACATTAGCCATTTACTCTTTGTTTTCTTGAAAGCAGTCAATGGATGGTATGTTTTACCTGCGTCTTTCCTCCTGTGCTCTCTTGTATGGCTGTTCTAGAAAGGGCTGTGCTGGCAGCAAATGACCGGAAAGATGCCCCAAACATGTTGCTCACCCCGAAAGCAAGGAGCTCCTGTTACATACAGGTAAGTGTGTAAAACACATCCTTTTTGATTTTTAAAATGCCAATTAAGATATACATCAGACAACCTCAGATTTTGCATTGTTTGTAGTGAATAGAGCCTCAGCTGACCTGATTCCCATCGATCGTGTAGTCGTGTTTGACGGAGTAGACTTTAGCTACTGAGAAAGCCACAGCAAATCCCACTATGGCCATAGGAAAAGCCTCCACTGCACTCTCCTGGATGACTTCCAGATTTGGAGCAATTGGTGATTCATATCTAAAAAGGAGAGATGTTATATATTAGATGCTGATTTCCATCTATAGTTTTCAACCTGCTTTGTTTTAGTAGGTCTTATAATTAGTATATAAACATCAAGTATTAAATTCCATTATGTTATTATAGATATATGTCCTACTACTGAGCATACACAATACATTACTTTTTATGTCAGTAATGTAGATGACTTATAGTTTTAGATTCTTACCCTTCTACCATCTCCCCAACCACAGTCACATTAAATCGCTTTTCGAAGTTGAATCCATAGGAGACTCCACAAGCGATAACAGTCTGTTGGATAGATTTACAGAAAAGTTTGATAAAGAAGTTATTTATTTTGTGCTAATGTGGGCATACTTTATTATACCTACCATGATGACTTCTATAGGTATCGGCACAGGTAGTTTCGACTTGAATCTGTCATTGATCTCCTTCACAATAAGCACAAGCGCCATGATCACAATAGATGTCACCAGGTCGGCCACATTCGTGTTAGTGATTTCCCTAAAGACTTTCTCCAGAGTCTGAAATCAAATACCAAATGTTGGATATATTCACTGAAAAATCTTATAGAGCTATGTAATAAAATGTGAAGGAAAACATGAACTTACATATACAATGGCGAGTGGTCCGTTTATACCAGGAAATTCCAATCCCAACACAAACCTGAGCTGGGATACCAAAATATGAACGGCAGCCGCAGTGGTGAATCCTGACACCAGAGTCTCTGACAGATACATGACAATGAAGCCCACCTGCAGCAGCCCCATTATGAGCTGAGAACAGAGATGTTAAAAGTAATGTAGAATTCTCTAAAAACCGTTTTTATATGATTGCATTTACTGTTTAAGAATAAACGGAAGAAATTCTGTAAATGAACAAGTTTTGGTCATATTTTATGCCAAAATCAAAAGAAAGATTCTTGTATTAATATTGCATATTATAGTAATAGTACTACTACTGATAATAATCATTAATAATTAATGTTGTTTTGCTGTTTTATGTTTATTTGTTTTTGTACCTGAAATGCTCCCATGACAAAAGTAACAGAGGAAGCAACTATAACTCTCTGTTGGTCCATGCTCAATCCTTCAAATCCAGTGATATTAGCCGCTGGCGCGTTATCAGGGACCAGTCGGGTGACAACAGCGCCAACCATTAGACTCAGAATAGGAAAGGCCCCTAAAACACATTCCAGTTAGAAAGTGCAATGTCACTCCCTTGTGCACAAACCATCAATTATAAGTAATTAGCCTTCGGTGATATTGTATGCACTACCAGTCTGGAAACAGTATGATTCCATTTATTTGATTGAAAATACAGGAAAAAAATGTAATATTGGGAAATATTATTGCGATGTAAAATAGCAGTTTTCTATTTTAATATACATTAAAGTCTAATTTATTCCTGTGATGCAAAGTGAATTTTCAGCATTATTACTCCAGTCTTAAGTGTCCTTCAGAAATCATTCTAATATGCTGATTCATTATCAGTGCTGGAAACTGTTGTGCTCCTTAATATTTTTTTGGAACCTGTGATATTTTTATTTATTCTTGAATAAATATAAAACGTTAAAAAGCATTAATTTTACATATAAATCAATCCTTTCTAACAATATACACTGCCATTTAAAGTTTGGGGTCGATAAATTTGTATTAGTTTTTTATTTGAAAGAAATTTAAAAAAATAAATATTCAGCTAGGATCTGTTGATAAGACAAGATAATCTGTTGATAATTGATAAGTGATGGCAAAGATTTATGTTCTTTATAACTTTTTATTCATCAAAGAATCCTAAATAAAAGCATTGAAGTTTCCAAAGAAATATTTTCCATCACAATAATTCTAATAATAAATCAGCATATTAGAATGATTTCTGAAAAATCATGTCACACTTTAGACCGGAGTAATTACTGATGGGAATTCAGCTTTACATCACAGAAATAAATTATATTTTAGAGTATATTACAATAAAAATATTTCACAATATTACTTTTTTCCTTTATTTTTGATCAAATAAATGCAGTCTTGATGAACACAAGAAACATCTTTAAAAATATTAAAATCTTCATGTTTTCAAACATTTGACTGGTAGTGTACATGGAAAATAAATGTGTAGAAGCAGTTTTTAAATTGCTAGTAATTTTTACAAACAATATCTGTTTTACAAATGTTGTGTGCAGCAAACTCCAATAATCATTGTGTTATTGAACACTTATGTGTCCGGTGTGCCATGTAAATGTATACATTTTACGCACCTACTGACAGGTGTCTGGAGGTTCCCAAAAAGAAGTAGATTATTGCAGGGAAGAATGCAGTGTATAGTCCATATCCCGGTGGTAAAGAGGCCAGCAAAGAGAATGCAAGTCCTGATACAAAATAATCCAGTGAGGTGGGGTATATATTCCTTTTTACTGTGTATTTCTAAAACATTTCTAAAAATTCTTCAAAAAATGATTTTAGCTAATCTGTTTTTGTTAAAAATGATACCTTGTAGTACTGCTACTAGCCCAGTGCTGATGCCTGAAACAATGTCACCCAGCAGCCATTCCTTGATGTTGTAGTTCTTCATCCATCCAATGATTGGTAGAAGGGAAAGAGCTGCATTCTTTGCACGATTTGTATCACAGCTACAGTGTGTAAAATATAAAAACAATCTGCTCAAGCTTCTTGTTGCATCTTTTAGTAATGGTCACACATTATCTCAATAATATCACTACTTTAGATGTCAACTTAAAATACCTGCTATTTTTTTTTTTAAGTATTAAAAATTGGAAAAAGTGCGATTGGAATATTCTTTAGTCTTGATTCTTACGTGAAGTAGTCTTTTAGATGGTGCCGCAGAGTTTTGCGGTTCCTGTTGATTTTCTCATGCTGCTCTGCAAAGGAGTCCTCTGAAAACAGAGGTCTTACCACCACGTAGTGTCTGCCGAAGGGCTGCATTTTGGTTAGTTAGTGTTCCGTTGCATCTTGAGTGCTTTATATAGTCTGGCTTGTTTGATGAGTGTGTTGTCATTAGTCTTATCTCAGATATTATGGGGTGTCACAATATGTTTTTTTTTTTTTTTTTTGAGTCATTCTTCCTTATTTACATGCCTTCTAGAGAAGGAAACAACTAAAAAAAAGAGCTGCAAGAAAGACTATGTGAACCCACGTGGAGTTATTATGAATTACTTCACACATGTCCAAATGATAAACGTCCTTTATTTAGACTAGTTAACATCACTGATTTAGAGATGCTTTTGTATTCAGTTTAAGCTTTGTGCGAGTTAACTCTTTTTATGAGGAGTGCTCCATAACAGGCAAAACTCCCTGTCAATGGTTAATATAATATTACGTTTTTTATAGAGCAGAGTAACCTGCACTTTCAGTATTGTCTCATTTCTTTGGAACTTAGCAAGTTAGTCTCTTCACACCATTTTTAACACTTATATTTTGCTTATTCTATTCTTGTTTTTGTATGTACTCAGTGCAGGCATTAAAACAGGCCATTGTTTGGTAAAGTCACGTTTATTTATATAGCGCTTTATACAATACCGATTGTGTCAAAGTGTCTTTGCAGTGACAAACAGTTAACAGTTAATCTAGATTTAAAATGACAGCGTGTTGGCCTCCCGAACAATGCTAGGTAGTGTTTGGGGTTTAAATAAATTATATGCTGCTTGCATTTTTTTAATTAATTTTTTTTTATTATCAACTATGCATTCCATAATTAGCTTTTCCGCAGAGTGTGTATTGTTATTTAGCTAAATATCAGATGTAATTTTATGACTGGTTCATATCAATTGTAGTCCAAAGATCCGTGTTCGTTTCCTGATAATTTGTTTCCTTTGCCGGAATTTATAATTACTGCTATTGAGACTGATTAAACACTTCTGTATGAACTGTTGGCTGATTTACTAAGTCAACACGTTAACCACATATATTGTGAAATAGTCTATTCTTTTTACATGTGTTTCTCTTTCCTCTCACGTAATTTTAGCATCTTCCATTATGTGGAATGGAATAAAAATGTAACCAAATTTAAATTGTTCCTTGTTCCTGTGTTTGTCCAGGAACCACATTTCAATGACACATTCCTAACTCAAGAACCATAATACAACATAACATAACAATAAGTGCCTTTTTATATAGCTCTTTATACGGTACTGATTGTGTCTCAGCAGCTTTAGTTTCAAACAAAAAAATAGTTTGTAAATAACATAACATATAACAATAACATTTTTCCAGCTAAAGTCAGTTTATTGATCATTCAGTGATGTCATCATCCAGTTCAGCTTTCTTTCAATAATGTTTGTGCAATCAGTCAGGTGTCTCCAACTAAGCAAGCCAAAGCGACCAAACTTCCATCAGTGACAGAAATGGAGAAACCAGGCTCAGTCGGGGGCCCAGTTCTTATGGAATAGATGCCATCCTTCTAATGATGTAGCGAGTACATTTGGGTGTCATGGAAAGTGTTCTTTGTTCTAGTTGACCTAATCATTTTAGAGCTTTCAAATTTTAGAAATAATGAAATTTAGAAGTGTTAGTGTTTTGTGTAAGCCAGGTCTTTTAATTTCGATTTTAACCAAACTTGCTTGGTAGATTGTTCCAGGGTTTGGGTGTTCAGTAGGAAGAAGAGGTGCCCCCAGCAGTTGATTTTGAAATTCCTTGAGATTGCAGCAGATGTGAAGGACTATAATGCGATTTGAGCTCGCTCGTGTACTAAAGAGCTTAACTATTCAGGGCTTTGTAAGTAATTAGCAACATTTTGAAATGTATTCAATGTTCATTAGTAAGCTAGTGCAGAATTTATAGAATTAGTGTGAACTCTAAAGTATGAATACAATGAGGTCACACAATAACCCAGTGGAGACCTTTATACATGTTTTTCATGAGCGTGAATATTAAAATCACCAGCAGTTAAGACTTTATTTGGAGAACTACATGGAAAATTAACTAGAAAATAAATAGAACTTAAGACGTTTTTCAGACTAATCCTGTTACTAGCTGATGTGCTCTAGATGGCCACCAGAGGTTTCCTGTATCCTTGTTTAAGCACACGGCTTGCGTGTTTGTATATGCCGTGTACTTTCCTGTCTGTTGTCTTGACCCAATGCTTCATGTTATGTGGTTGTTGGTTCAGTTGCTCTACATGTATCTGCCTCGTTACCCTCTTTGTTTGCTCCTTATTTACTCCCCTGTTGTTTTCTTTTCGGTGTGGGGCGTTGTGGTTCATTGATTTTCTGATTGCTGTCAATGGGGTTATTTCTTTCTGCGTACAGTATTTGCTCTGCTCTGCTCAGCTCTGTTGTGATTTTGTTTTATTTTCTCCATCATAGGCGTTTTGTTATCTCACCATGTTTTTCTGTTATCTGGATTTTATTTAGTCTTGCTTTCCCTTGCTTTTTTTATAAAAAAAAATGGGTTGTCTGCAAACCATAACAAGCCAAGCTCTAAACCATAAACCCAAAACTAAAATCTGATTGGTTAATATGATGTTGTTCCAACACCAGAAAGAACGTTACTTCTTAAATTTTATAATCTCTTTTTATTTATTTTTTTTATTTATGTATGTTTCATATAATTCAGATACTAAAGTCCTATTTTCCTTTCACAGGAAAGAGTGCTCCTTATTAATTCTGGTATAATAATGAGATTCACCTTGGTTGCATTAGTTGATTTAAATAGTGTACTTAGTGGGAAACACTTTTAACGTCTCTTAACAACTTGCTTATTAGCATGCATATTACTAGAATATCAGCCAATTGTTAGTAGTAATTAAGCCCGTTTTAATGTGTTATTTTACATCATCTTATTCTGCATCCCTAATCCTACACAATACCTAACCTTAACAACTACTTGACTAACTATTAATAAGAAAATTAGAAATTTATTGAGGAAAGTCCTAGTTAAAAATGAATAAATGTTACATATTCTAAAGTGTTACCAAAATGTTATATATTTGTAAAATTAAATAACATTTTAATTTTTTCATATTTTATGAAGTAATATTTAGTAGCTATTAATTTTTTTTTTTTTTTACAATTTTAAGGAGTAATTCTTTTATCTTTTCCATTTTATTTCCTCAAACATAACTTGCTGTCTCATACAGAGAGGTAATCATTTACACCTAGGATTTAGATTCATAATGATTATTACTTAAAGTAAAAGTAAAATAATCAGATCTGCACTTGTCTTTATTTGTATAATTGAAAAGAATTTTATCTTGAGACAGGAAAGACAGTTTATTTTAGAAAACATTATTTTTTATTATAGAATAAAAATAGTACACACAAAAAGACATTCTATTTTTTTATATATCATTATATTTTTCAAATATATACAAAAGGCACTGATGGTGAACTGATAAAAGCATTTGCTCACCATAAATTCAATAATTTAGTCACATGACACATTGACATAATATCAAGCTAATGCATTCTGCGTGCAGCACAGTGCACAGAATACAAGCTGCTACACGCAAAATCAAGTGATTATTATATACACAGATTTTAAAGTCAAGTTTCACTTCAAAACCTTGTCTCAGGTTTGGTGTCTGTTTCAGCTTCCATTATCATATCCTGCAAAATAAATAAAGCAAGTTAACCCGACTGAGAGCTTCTCTTTTGAATAGAAATTATGATGCACTGTTGAAATGCAATATTGCTTTAAATTGTAGTTTTTAATATTATTTCATATTTATACAGGTTTAATCCCAGGTCTTGTCTGGGTTACTCACTTCCATTGCTTGGATTTTTAACCCATTGGATGTGCTGTTGCTGTTCATGTGTTGATATTGGAAACTTCCTGAGACCTGTTCACGTAAGTTCAAATCAATACACATTAATAATTATGCATTTTTTTTAATATAAATGCAACAAATTAAGCTTTGAATGAACAAATCAAGCTTGCACAATCACCTTCTCGCTCACAGTCTTTGGTGGATGGGACTCATGAATGAAGAGCATTGCATCATGGATGGTCAAAAAGAACATAGATGTCTTGATTTCATCATCAAAAAATTTACAGTTCCTCAGCTTCTCTATGATGTACGCTGGAAAAGACATGTCAAAGGTGAGAGTTACTGCACAGTTTTATTATTGCATACAATTAAGCTGTATTATAATAGCCTTGGTATTGTAGATAAGGGAAAAACATTGTAAAACACACTACAAATACCCTTTAACCTTCAATCCAAAAGGAAAAAAGTACTTACGGTCACAGCCTACTATATAAACATCAACACTGACGCGAATAAATTCCGTCAAAGCCTGTAAACCGAAGTGATTAAGGTCTGTTAGAGATGTTTTTTAAATAATGCTTTGATTAGCAATGTGCAACACAACTGCCATACCGCTTTAAGACCCTTGAGTGCAGATATATCCAGGAATGAGACCGCAGAGAAGTCTAGGATCAAACTGTGGATGTTCACAGGCGGAACTCGGATGTTGGCAGGAAGTTGTGCATTCCAGTTCACCTGCATCGGAAGATCTGAATAGTCTGTGGGCTTGTCTAGATTCTCCATGTTGCTTTCATCCTCTGACTCTTCTATGGGCATTGAGCATGTGACCTCTAGTCCGTTCTGTATCCAAAAGAAATCATAGTAACTTTTGATAGGTATCTGAATGATAAGATTTACTTATCTTTTAGATATCTAAGATGTAAGTATCAAAGCTACAATACAACTACGTTACATAACATTTATTTGGAAGTCCTTGAGTTTATTGGTATCATGTTTCAAAACTTCAAAGACTTACGGATGTTAAGGTCAGCTCCCCTTTCTTTATCATTTTCTTAAGCTTCTTCACTGCCTTGTTCCTCTTCCTTAGGATTCTCAGAGGATTAAAGCCCACCTGCCACAGTAATAAGTAATAATAATAAGTTTATTATTTCAGCCACTATTGTCGTCTGAAGTCAGGGTTATCACACTGAAACTACTCCACTCACAGCATCTTTCAGTTTGTCTCTGAAGAAATCAATATTTGCGAAGAAAATGGGAGATGGGATTCTGAAGATCTTCACTCCCTCTGGCTCATAGATCTGTAGGAGATTCAGAAAGACAGACAATGAAGCCAAGGCAAACTTTTGTGTCTTTTAGCCATCTGCTTCTTTTTACAGTTCTTTGAAGTGTACTTATCTTGGTCCATCATGCTATCAAGTAATAGGTAATAGAAATAACACATAATGATTATGTTTCTTAATATGAAGTTGTTATTAGCACACTTACATTGATGTAGTCTTTGCGATCTCTGTAGATATCTGTCCCCGAGATATTAGCCAGGACACAGCAGCGTGGACTGAAGATCAGAAAAGATAAATTGATTGTTATCAAAAATGAAAAGAACAAAATGACAGAATTGATTATAAATAAGTATATATAAGCGATAGTGATTTAGAAAAGTAGTTTTTTGCCTAAACGACAATATCTGAGGAATAGTCCACCCAAAAATAAAATTCTGTCATCATTTACTCAAGTGCTTTCTATCTTGTACTGATGAACACAAAGGAAGATATTTTGAAGAAAGTTTGTAACCAGGCTGTTTCGGTTACCATTGACTTCCGTTGTAGGACAAAAATATGCCATGGTGATCCAAAACAGCCTACAGTTACAAACTTTCTTCAAAATATCTTACTTTGTCTTTGGCAGAAAAAAAGAAGTTGTTTGGAACAACTTGAGGGTGAGTAATGATGACAGAATTTTCATAATTGGGTGATTTCATAATTGGGCCTTTAAAGAAGCAGTAAAAACAATATTTAAAATAGCTCTCAGTTTATATTTTTTTATTTAATTAGATCTGTCAGCACTTACAACTGAGCCCTGAAGACCACAGTGAGGAGTTCCAATCCAAGACCAACAGCAAGTCCTATATCCAGCCCCAAGATTATAGCTGCCAGACAGGTCCCTACCCAAACAATCTGGAGAAAAAAATGACAGTAGGGGGACATAGCATAGTACAGAAATCAGTGACATACCCTTAGATATGTTAATTATTTGAGGTATCAAATTCAAGAATGTAATTCTTATTGGAGCTGGTCTACTTGATTGCACTTTTTCTAAAATCATTTCTGTGCGTTAAGATGAAGAAATCAAAGGCTCTTACACAGTCAGGGCGGTCTTTCTTCCACAGGTACGGGACTGTAACTACCTGCATCAACATCCCCTTCAGGTTCACGATCACCACTGCACCCAGCAATGACTACAATAACACAATAACTTCACATTTACCTCAAATCACTACAATTTTTATTCTTTTATTCAAGACAATGTTTGTATTTTAAGAATTTACACTTAGAATATAATTCCTACCTTTGGTAGAGGTTCCAAAAGAAACCCTATCCCCAAGATAACCACCAGCACGATAATGGCAGAGATTAAACCAGCTATCTGAAAAGTACATTTAAAAAATAAATAAATAATTAATTCTGTAACACTTTATTTTAGTAACTTCTACTAGTAGCATGCATATTACTAAAATATGAACCATTTATTAGTGAGTTTTGTTTCAAATAAATGCTGCTCTTTTACACTTTCTATTCATTAACTTTGTTGGATCATGGTTTCTTCAAAAATATTAAGCAGTGATATTCAATATGGAGGATAAAGATAAGGCATTCTTCTAAAAAACAGCATATTTGATTGATTTGTTAAGGATCGTGTGACACTGAAGAAGCTGAATGCATCACAGAAATTATTATTATTAATAATAAAAATAATATTGAGTATTCAAAAAATATTAATTTACTCTATTTTAGATCAAATAAATGCTGGTGAGAAAGTCTTTCAACATAAAAAATTAAAATCTTAACCATTATGAACAGTTGAACAGAACAAGTATTTTGCCATAACTTAAGTTTATGAGAAGGAATATGATGTTGTATTTTCGGCACTGTTCTATTATTTGCAACATGCCATGATTCTTTTGGAACACTAGAGGCCAGTATTTTTCTGTTGCTGGAAAACAAATCCCTAATTGATGCACCACAGATGAAAAATGGTAATTTTTGTGTTCCGTCCAAGACGGAAAGCTTGCAAACAGTTTAGGCTGTTTACCTGTGTTTTTCCTCCTGTGCTTTCTTGAACTGCACTTCTGGAGAGAGCCGTGCTGGCTACCAGAGACTTAAACGCTCCTCCAAAGATGTTGCTTGCCCCAAAGGCAATGAGTTCCTGCGCGATTATAACGTGTCAGTGAAGATGTTCTTCCACCAACTGTTGTTTGTTGCAGTTTAAATGGAATATTATTCAGGACTTACTTGATTTCCATCTATAATGTAGTCGTGCTTCACAGAGTAGACTTTAGCTACTGCAAAAGCCACAGCAAATCCCACAATAGCTATTGGGAAAGCCTCCACTGCTGTCATCTGGAAAACCTGCAGGTTCGGAGCGATTGGGGACTCAAACCTGAACAGATGAAAATGTGTTTATTTTTTATGTCACCTACATTTCAGCTCTGTGCTCTAAAACATATGAATTTGTTTTAGCTTTAGAACCCTATAAAATCATAATTTTTCTTTGAAAGTATCTAAATTTGACAAGACAATCTTTTAGCAGGTATATGCATTAAAAATGTTTAGTCTTTCTCTTCCATGGGACATATATAAATATAGTTTTTCATTGTTCATTCAAATTAATCTCAATCAAACTGCAGTTGTTATTTTGATTAGGAAAAAAAACCCATCCCAAGTTTAAATGCAAGATGTATATCATTGGTTCATTAAATTACAGCCTAATAAGTACTGTTTTAAAATAAAATTCTTAAAAGATTGTGATGCTTACGTGTTTGGAATTTTCCCCACCACATCCACTCCGTGTTTTTCACTGAAGCTGAATGCGTAGGACACGCCACATGCTATTACGGTCTGTTAATAAAAGCAGTTTGAATGATTTTGACATTTAAAACTTGATTTGAGCTCAGACGTTAAGATCAGACAAGGACTTGAACAAATATTAACAAATACAGTGCTTGGCATGGTAGTTTGAAAAATATAAATCAATACCAGTTGATAAACTTTATCATGTCATAAAGATGAATAACCTTTCTAAATGTCAGGTTTCTGAAAAGGTAAAGGTTAAATAGGTACAGAAATGTGTTCACTCAACTCACCATAATAACTTCTATGGGGATGGGCACTGGTAACTTAGACTTAAATCTGTCATTGATCTCCTTTACGCCCAATACCACTACCATCACCACAATTGACGTCACCAGGTCGTGGATATTAGTGTCGGTGATCTGGGTAAATACACTTTCAAGAGTCTGCAGAGAAACCAAAAGACAGGTTGTTGCACAGGACGTTTACAATCAAAAACTAATAATGTTAGAACTACAAACACTCCTGAACTCAATATATCGCTTATGTTTAATGCAGCATGTGGGTTTGTGAGTTAGATATTGTTTGTTTTACTATTGTTTTTGGGAACCGTCAACTAGCAGTCATTAGAGAACTTAATAACTTTTAACACTTTATGTTGAAGAGTCCACAACATAACACATACTGACTGTGAGAAACTTTGCAAGTACATGTCAACATATTCTATTAACCCTAAACCTACGCTAACAGTGTACTCTAAGAGTTCGTAGGCTTGTAGTTGCAAATGAATGAGAATTAGTTGACATGTAGTCACAGAGTTACTTATAGTTATTAGAATGTCTAAAGTGGACTATAAAATAATTTTTTAGTTTACATATGGACAAAAACCCCCACTTTTATTACATTTATAAGGAATTGATTTCCATTTTATGATTTTCAAAGTGTAGAAATAATCAAGTTTTAGTTAGGCTAAACATTAATGGCCAAAAGGAGCAAGAAAAATGTCTTATGTCGTACATATATAATAGACAGTGGTCCACTGAAACCCGGCACAGTCAGTCCAAGCACAAACTTGAGCTGTGAAACCAGGATGTGAACAGCAGCCGCGGTGGTGAATCCTGATATCAGAGTATCCGACAGGTACATGACAATAAATCCCACCTGCAGCAGCCCCATACCAAGCTGGACACAAATAGAACAAAGGTAGGCATTGGTGTGATTGAAACAAACAATGTTGTTAAGTTTTTTTGTAGTGAGAGGATGGTTGATGTACCTGGAATAGACCCACTAGGAAAGTGAGGGAGGCAGACACTAAGATTCTCTGCTCATCTTTTGTCAGGCCCTCAAAAGCAGTGATGTTGGCAGCCGGTCCCTCATCGGGCACCAATCTGGTCACTACGGCCCCCACCATGAGACTCAGTACAGGGAAAGATCCTGGTGTGAACAATAACACTAATGGTGAGTGGAGCTACAGTATATTGCATGTTAGGATAAACAGGCAGAAATAACTGCCTATATTTGACATCTGTCTGATTAAAGTCCACATGTAGAAAATTAATGTTTTAAATTAATGTAATATTAATATTAAAACGTATTAAATAAAATATAACACATACCTTATATATATAACACATTATAATAATAATAATATTATTTTAACTCATGAGGCATAATTTGTAGTATTGTTGTAATTTTTTCCCTCATTTGAATCTTATAATAGTTGCATATTTGGAGATTTCAATCAAAAGTTGCACTTAGTAGAAAATAGCTGATGATTCATTATAGTAATAATAATAATATGCAGTAATATAAATTATATGTATATTTTTTATTTTACGCATACATATTAATTATGTGCAAAATGCGCATAGTTTATTTTTGTTGCTGTCTCTTTTTGTCATTTTAACCTATGAAATAGTACAGTACTGTTGTTGTCTTTTTTTGTTTTAATAATGTATTAAAACATAATTTTGACAAATAATTAATCTTTCTCCAGTGAAATACAAAAGAAGCTGCAGAAGCTGTAGAAAAAACTGGCCGAGTATATGGCCGTGAGGTATTTTAATTGAGATCAACTGTGCCAGATCTAAATTAGAGGCTACTTCAGTCACGATAAACGTTAATGGCATTATAGCGGTTAATTTATAAGGGTTTTGTAACAGCTAGACAGTCCTGGTGTGTCAATGACACCATGTTGTTTTCCTCACTCATGTAATCTGTTCACAAGTGCACTCACCTACAGAAATGTGTCGTGAGGTGCCCAGGAAAAAATACATGATGACTGGGAAAAAAGCAGCATACAGTCCATACCAGGTAGAGATGGATGCCAGCAAACTGAAGGCTAGTCCTGAAGGGGAATAATGGTGATAATGTTTAACCAACCCTTGGTAGCATAGTTAAATAATCTTCATCTGACCTCAAGATGCCCTTATTCAGTTACTACTACATCTACTATTTTCAGTTTCATTTAGGGCCATCACAAATTACATTGTTTTTTTAAATGTATAGATGACATAAACAAAAATTGTTCCTGTTAAGTTTAAACTTTACTGTACTTGTGCTAAAAATGTACCTTTTTATATATTTGTCAGCCAACTTCTTAATCTTAAACGCTTCCTTTCCTCAGTATTCACTGCATTTCTGGACTATCTTCTGGTGACATGTTTATCATTTCACCAGCAGTTCACAGATAAATGCACTTTTCACTTATTTTGACACATTTCGTCATATCAGTTTTCTCATAAAAACTGCGTATATACTCACATCAGTCAGAGCTCAGTTCATAAAGATAAACTATCATTCCTGTAGTGTAACATTCTTGCAGCCTGAATCTAAAATCATGAATCTATTTCAAGAGTTGAGCTTACAGTATATTGTAAATGTTTCTGTTGAGTAACTTTCAATAAGAGCTTAATATGATTTTACCTTGTAGTACGGCAACCAATCCTGTGCTGACGCCGGACACAATGTCATTCAACAGCCAGTCTTTGAATGAGTAGATTTTTATCCATCCGATGACAGGCAGCAGAGAAACAGCAGCATTTTTTGCACGTTCGGAAGTACAACTAGCAAACAATAATAAATTCAGCTTTTTATACATAATAAATATTACAGTATACACGCATAAACAACAAAAATCTTTATTTAATCATGATTAATTGTTTGACAGCACAGCACTATATATATATATAGTAATGATAATGTTAATAAGTAAAAATGACATTTCTTATTAGATTTAAATAATAAAATATTACAAAATGGATAAAATATTATTATTCCTCTAATTATTATACATTTCCTGGCACTGCTTAATAAATGTTAAGAGATCAGGCTTACGTGAAGTATTGTATAAGATGGTCCAGCAGTCTCTTGTGTTTCCGACAGACTTTTTCATGTTCCTCTTCAAAGGTGTCTTCTGAGTAGAGTGGTCTGGTCACAGAATACCTCTGTGTTGAGGGTCGGAGCATTTTGCACCGGTAGAACTGGGGCAAAAACCCTTCTGATCTGAGTGAGGTAACCAAATAAATTTAATTCCCGAGTATCTGCTTCAACTCTGGCAACTGTCAAGCTGGATCTGTTGTTGCATTTGTATTTATATTGATAATCTTAGAACTGTTGTGTAAGTCGGAGGTGTTTACTCAAATGCACTATGAGTAAACATCATGCTACATGCTACACAGTCTGAGTTCACATGTCTGTCGTGATGAGTGTGTGTCCACCTGCACTCTAAGATACAGTAGATGTTTCCATGGGATATTCCAGTTTTAAAATGATTTTCTCCAAGTGTGTGAAAATATTCTTGCTTTTTGTCATCAGTTATGTCTAATTGATTTTAATGTGTAATAGCAGCATCCTTTGAAGTTTTAACTTTTTTGTTAAATTTTAGCATTTAGGATTATTTGTTTGTTAACATCATTTATAGATTTTATTTTATTTTAATTTTTTTCCATCCATGGAATGGTTTTATCCGATTGAATGGACTTAAATTCATAAACATACACTACAATATCATGTTTTTTTAAAGTAAGATTTTAATTTAGCATGGAATCATTAAAAAATAAATTTTTAATAAATGCTGCTTTTGAACTTTATTTATTAATGAATTCTAAAAACAAATATATCATGGTTTATAAAAAATGAAAAAATATAAATTAAACTGTACAACACTAATAATAATAAGCTTTTTTTTTATTACTAAATAAATAATAGCAATTTCTGAAAGAAAATGTGATAATGTATACCGGAGTTATGACTGCTGAAAAGTCGGCTCATTATAGGAATAAATTACATTACAAAACACGCTATGCACTGATTTTAAAAATATTAAATAAATCTCACCAGCCCCCAACTTTTAAACGGCAGTGTATTTTTGCAATATGATTAACCTACCTGTTCAGTAAAGTATCAAATATTTCCAATTTGCTGTTCCTGTTTTGCTTCAAAAGTTGCAGTGGTCTGATATCCTCAAGACTGCGTCTATTTATAAATTGTTAAAGCTATCATGTCTGTAATTATTAACAGTTATCTAGATACCTTCTTTACATTGCCAGCCACATCTCCGCCTTATCCATGACCATTGTTCTTTCTGATAAAAAAAACCTTGGCAAAAGCCGACCGCTTATCGATCACTTCCTTTAATCCTCTCGTACCTCATAAGGCAAAATCTTTTGGTATTGCAGGCATAATGTGGGAAACCTATTAGCTAGGATTTTTTCTTTTTTCTTTTCATTGTGTCAAAAATAATTGTTAAATTTAAAAATGTTGGGTATTACAAAATGTTTTATTTATATTAGTTCCATTTCAGGATGTTGATTGGTCAAAACAGCATTTGAGTTCTAAACTAACTGATGTATATTATCAGTTATGATGTAAAACACCTCTTTACCTAGTTGCTGTGTGTGCTGCATTTACAGAATGATGTTCTGTTATTGTTTACATGTCATATCCAGATGCTTAATGAGTTCATGTATTAATAAAGGTTTGTGTCATTAACTTTTACAGGAACGTACTGTATTGCATATTAAATAAGCTCGTTATTGTAGCTTGCCTCGTAAAAATACTAATAATACAATTATTTTTAATAAGCAGTAATTCAGCAGATGCTTTTATCCAAGTGACATACAGTACAGCTGATACAAAGTCTAATTTGTACAACCAAACTTCCTGTTGCCAAACCCAACTCATATTAGGACATAATGCCTGACATTATGCAACTTGTTTTTATTGGTTGTTGTTTTTTTAGTGACACAATTCATTGTAATTGTGAGAGACCCTTAGAAATAGAGATCATTTGAAGTTCACTCGCATGTGATTCTCTGTAAGACATTGCGCGAGGATGACTACAGTAATTCTTGACTAGAGCAGTTCTTATCATTTACTCACAAATCCTCAACTGTGTATGATTAGTAATATCACATTCACATGTTTATCACTAGGCTATTTTTGTTATTCATACATTTTTGATGCGGGCGGTAAAATTCAAGGCAATGCATTTAATTAAAAATGATTAAGGATAAATTCCTTCATTTAGTGTTAAAATATATTTTATAAAAAATTAAGTATGCTTTTGCTGTTATTGTTAATATAATTGTACTATTATTAATAATAATAATAGTAATATTATTGTGTTTCTTAGTCAAATTAACCTGTATGATTATCAGTGTTTTACATTTAATAAGCAAGCAAATTTAAATTACTCAAAATAGATAAATTAATGTGCATAAAATAATCCTGTTTCTTAATAGTTGTGTTTTGATGTTTGATTTTTTTTTTTTTTCTGTGGCCTCCAAAAGTAAACATTTGGTCAGCATGGCCTTTAATCAAATTTATGAATGAGTATGTCCAGCCTTTCGCTTACATCTGAAGCTTTTATCATCAAATTAGTTCATGTTTCTGTTTTTTTTTTTCAACTCCGGTAGCTTACATCAGAACTGGCAGCTCTTTGATATAAGAGGTTTGAGATGTGTCTGTTACACTGAGAGAAGACAGCACAGACAACTGCACAGATGACCTGAAGTACAGTACAACCAACATTATATGAGAGAAAAGATGCTTTGATATCTTGGGTTATATTCCAGTGTGGTGATCTATGATGATATATGCCTGTTGACCCTGCAAGCGGTAAAACAGGAAAAATAACTAATATAAATTATATGTCATTTTATGCTGTAATATACGCTGCTGTTCAAATGCTTGGGGTAGGATGTTTTTGAAAGAAGTCTTTTATGATACCAAAGCTGCATTTTGTTTTAAATAAAAAATATGCTAGAACAGTAATATTGTGGATTATTATAGCAATTAGTATAATTACAAATGTAATTTATACCTAATGAGGAGTTTTGATCAGCGTTTACACTGGTCTTTAGTGTCTTGAAAATAATTTTTAATCTGATTATTTGGTGTTCAAGAAACATTTTAAGTAATATCAATGTTGAATTTTTATGTAATATGTTTTTTTTTCTGGCTTCAAAAGAACTGCATTTATTATATAAATATATTTTCATTTCAAATACAATGTCATTTGTAATTTAATACATGTTTATGGAATAAATTAATTTCTTTAAAAAAAAAACATACTGACCACAAGCTTTTAAATTCCAGTGTGTAAGACTATAATAATGCATTAGACAAAGTGACACCAGTCATATATATATACATTTTAATTTCTAATTCATAGTTTTTACTTCTGTTTACATGTTTATTTATTTATTTTATATGCGGTGTAAATGTGATATATCGTACTTTCCTATTTCTTTTGTCCTTATCGTTATCATTACATTATTTATGCGTCATCAATGAGGGTGGAAATCATATATCGGTACACTAGATAGATTTTTACAGCATAGACTTTACACCCAGAGCCATAATAATAATCAGATGATCACTGTGTGATCTTTTCAGATAAGACATCAATACTCACCTCGGTAATGAATCCATTTTAACTTTCACTGATGTCATCCCGACACATATTACAACACAGGACTCGCATTAACATTTAATTAGTCATGTTTATTTGGAAAGGTGTCATTGACATAGAAGTGATCTGGTTGAAGACTAAATTATGTGTTACCCTCTGTTATTATTGTGTTGAGTTGAATTATGGTCTTATACTAATATTAAAGATCAGCGAAAAGGAAAGATTTAATACAACTTACCTTATAAATCCAGGCTCAGTCAGTGAACAGTCAGGGGTTTGTGCGTGTCTGCATCAGGCACACATGCGCTTGTGTTTCATGTTCTCAGTTACTGTTACTAAATGTTTTAAGTACACAAAATGCCTCAAAATAGAGCAACACAGGAATGTCAACAGAAATGAAACAAGTTCCTTTTTGTTGAGTTTATATATGAGCATGTAATTCCCCTGCTGTGTATGTGTGTGAAAAAAATATTTTAAATGGATGATGAAGTCAAAGTTCTTCAAGTTTAACATTGTTTATCAAAATTGAACTTGTGCCATTTAGTCCATGTCTGTTTGCTTTGAGGTCATGTACCCCTAAATGCTGAGAAATTTCACTTTGAACATTTAAACATTAGTCTTTATTTTTCCTGGAAATAAATTCCTCTTGCACTAGACATTTTTGACCAATCAGATCGTTTATAAAACGAAAATGCAACATTAGATTATGCAGATTTTCATTTGTGCAATTTTAGGAGTTAATGACTAATGACTAATTAGGCCTTTGATGTGTTTCACCCCAGTTTCCTGTTGCAATAGGAAATGCGTCAACACAGGAAGATAGTGCTTTTCTATTAATTGTGCCTGACTCACTCATAATGTGTCACAAAACATTTGATAACAGACCTTTTTTTAGTTTCTGACTATATTAAAATCCAAATCTGAGAGCAAACCAGGGTCAGCTGACTGACGAAACAATGAAACACAGAGACACCTTGCAATGTATTACTACTTTTTCTCAGGTGATTTATTTCCAAGCATCAAAAGTTCCTCTTCTTTAGGACTTTTGGTGAACCACTCTTAGCCAGAAACACAGATTTAAAGTGTTTGTCCATCAAAAAGGGCCTTGAAACTGATGAACCGGTCAGGCCTCCACATCCTGTATTCTGCTGACTGGCATTTGTTCTCTTGTATTTGCCTCTAAAATGAGGCTGTAAAAATGAAAAGTCCACTTGCATTTTTAATTTTGCATTTGGTGTTATGTGGGAGTCTTTGTTAGCTCCACTATCAGTCAATCGGTCCACTATCAGCAGATGAATTATGAGGCGATGACTGTCTCATCCAGTGAAGAAGTGTGTTTCTTCAGTTGGAAAGTCCATAAATAGCCTAGACATGAAGGAGAAATTGTTTGGTGGGTTGTTGATTTGAGTTATTTGATAACGTTATATTAATTGAAGCCATAAAATAAAAAGATGCGAAATGCTCACCAAGTGCTGGATGTCATAGGTCTCGATCAGGTCCTCATCATCGTCGTCAAAAGGAAGTGGCTCTTTGTCATCTTGCAACTGTGAAATCTAAACACAGAGAATATAAAAACAGTCATTTTTAAAACAAAAGCTGAATTTTCAGCATCATTACTCCAGTCTTTAGTGTCACATGATCCTTCAGAAATCATTCTATGATTTGGTGGTCAAGAAACATTTATTATATATTGATAAATTGATATTTTTGCAGGAACCTTTTTTTTTCAAATTTGTTAAAGAATAGACCTTTTTTGAAAAGTAGAAAAATTAATACACCCTTTTATTAGACAATCAACCTTTTTTTTATTTGATAAAAAGAAAGTTCATAAGAAGAACATTTATTAAAAACATAAATATTTACAAATATCTTTGCTGTCATTTTTGGTCAGTTTGATCATTTTATGAATAAAAGTAATTAGATGTATTTCCTGCAAATCAAAATAAAAAAATCACTGTATGCAGTACAATAGTATTCCACCCAAAAAAAGTTGCATTGCATCATGTTACAATTTTAACTAGTAGCCATTGTTTTTCTCCACGGGTCGTTTTTTTCCTCATTGAGCAATATCAGGATGTGCCGAAACATTCCTTTTTATTATGTCTTGTTTATCTTGTATCTTTGATTATCAGGATTTAGAGTTACCCAGATTATCAGGCTCAATAAACCAACGAGATATTTATCAGACCCCTCTAAATTTATGTTATCATTGAGCAGCTTTGTTATGAGACGGTTGACCCTTTGCAGGGTCTTTGATTGGCAGGTGATCCAACTAATCATAAGGCCAAATCTGATATTTTGTCCCATTAACAAATCAAACAGGAGATGACATTAACATCAGTGAACTTGGGACTCGAAAAAAGGTATTGACATCTTTCGCCGGATACTTTCAGATGTTCGTTCACTGTTCATATTGTTTTAATTTCTTTAGTCAAAGATAATTTTTTTTAATTAAGTGTTTTTTTTTCTTTGAGCTCACAAGCTGTTCTGTCTCTATTCAGTCACCCCTCAAGTTTAAAATGTTCATTTTACCTTCTCAGCTAATGGATCCTCGTTATTTCCAGTGGAGGTTTCCAGCTGGATGAATAGAACGGCGTCATGAATGGAGAGGAAGAGAATGTCTCTAGTAACCTCCTCATCAAAGAAGGACAGGGCCTCCATTCTCCTGACAAGCTCACCTGTGACACAAGGACCCTTTAGGTTATTCACTGTGTCCTAACCTGCCATCATCAGGCTGGAGTTTGTAGCAACAGCTTGTTGCAACACACTGTAAAAGAGTCACGCCTTACCATCACAGCCTGCAATGTAGACGCTGACCCCAATTCGTATGAATTCCTTCACCACCTGTGAAGATGGAAAATGATGAATTCGCCACTGCTTGGTTTAGCTCCTGATATCAATTAGATGGTATTTTGAAGACAGTACGATAAAAGTCAGTGGCGTTCAAATCAACATTGGATTCAAGTGACTTTCATTGTATGGACAATAAAACACAGGCGTTTTCTTTCTTTTGTGTTTTGAGGAAGACGGGTTTGGAACGCTATGAAGGTCACCATCGTGTTGTGGTTATAAATTATTGCAATTGAACAATGACTCAGTAAAAAGCAATAAAGATAAAGCAACAGACGCACCAGTTTGATAGACTTGGCTGCTACAACGTCCAAGAATGAAACAGCAGAAAAGTCCACCACAAGGCTGTGAATATGGACCCTGGGTACTGACACGCTGACAGGCAGCTCAGACGTCCAGTCTACCTCAACCTTCACCTCTGAGTCTGGCTGAGACGATCCTTCCTCCAGCTCAGGACCCTGCTCTTTTTCAAAGGCTTGGTTTTCTACACCCAGCGAGGCAACTGGCACCAAACCATTCTGTGAAGGACAGCAGATATGAGAAAGCCCAGAATGTGGCGTCATTACCTCAGGTTGGAGATTAAAATAAATATCTTGAAAGCATTCCAGAGTTTCACATCTTTGTAATTTACAAATACTTTGCCAGTGTGTTATGCAAGACGTACCTCTGTAGCTTGTAGCTTTCCTTTGTTAATGAGTTTGTGAATTTTCTTCAAAGCTTTATTTCTTTTCTTGAACACCCGCACTGCATCAAACCCCACCTGTAATTAAAAAATACATCTTTTTTTTCTAACCATATAAAAAGTATATAAATTCATAATATATATCACCAGAGTAAAGTTAACTCACCTCCTCTCTTAACTTCTCTTTGAAGTAATCAATATTTGCAAAGTAAATGGGCGAGTTGCACTTGAAGATCTTTATTCCAGGAATTTCATCCATCTGACCATGGTAGTTTAAAACATGTATAATGTTCACGTTTATGTTTACATATGCTTTGGCAAGTTACTGTTTATAGACGACATGAAAATGTGCATCTTACATTTTTGTAGTCCTTCATGTTTTTGTAGATTTCGGTATTTGGGACATGTCCAAGAGTGGCACAAGATGGGCTGTATGAAATAAGAGTTTAATCTTCACAACAAAAGTCAACATGAATTATGTTTTACAATTAATTTACATTACCTCTAATTTGTATTTCACAGTGCTGATTATTTTATACTCCTTGGAATTATGTTAAATATTACAAAACAAGCACACGTGGTTAATATGGGGTTAACATTAATACAATACCCTATATTACTGACAATATTTACACTCATAGTTATGTTATATCATAAACATCAAGCTGCAATAATTCAGATTCACAAGCAGTTGTGACATTTCTCAACAAATATTCCTAAAATCTCTACTTAAAAAATATTTAAACAAAGAATCATTTGCTTTATGTCAAGTAAAAAACAGTAACCGGTTTTGTGTGCATTACTATCAAGCACACTTAAAAAATATTGACAACTGTACTACTTACAATTGTGTTCTGACCACCACTGTGCCCATCTCAAATACCAGACCCACCAGCAGACCCACATCTAAACCCAGCACAATGCACGCCAGGCATGTAGCTATCCAGATGAGCTGTAGAAGTATAAGGATTCATATGCGCTCATTTCAAACAAGATTAATCTAACCACCTTCAAAAAAGGATTTTTTACAAGCATTTGTAATACTTGTATACAGTATTTCATATCTGATGTTTCACATGGCTATTTTACTCCCAGCACTTATCTCAATCTGTTCATTAATTCTTGTGATGTTACTTACACAGTCTGTTCTGTTCTGTCTCCAGAGTACAGGCACTTCACAGATCTGCATGAACATGCCTTTCAGGTTGGCTACAACAATACCAGCCAGCACTGACTGTGTGCGACAGAGATCGATGACATCATTGCAGTTGCATGAAGAATATATTGTAAGTACTTGAATTTTTCTTAGTGAAATATATTACTTTCTATATTAAAACATTAGGGTGCGCCACCACACCTTCTGCAAAGGCTGAAGAAATGGCCCAAGGGCCAAAATCACTATCATCACCATCAGAGCTGAGATTATGCCAGCAATCTGCAACAGTGAGAGGAGGGAAAAGTTAAACAGAGAGGACTGAATTTTAAAAACACACACACATTGTGTGTCTCTTACCTGACTCTTCCCCCCTGTGCTTTCTTGCACTGCTGTCCTTGACAACGCAGTGCTAGCCACAAAGCTTGAGAAACATCCCCCAAAAATATTGCTGATGCCAAAAGCTATCAGCTCCTAATGGGAATAAAAGTGTAGTGAATCAGATCAAGCCGTCTATCATTCGTTTGTATCAATAAAACACCAACAATGCAATTTTTTTAGTATCTTTTAAACAAACAAACAAAAATTGGAAGACCAGTAACAAATCAGTATGCAAATAAATTACAGCGCTAACAAAACAAATGCACTCGTGCCTTAAAGCTCTATGCTGCTCTGCTGGGTTCATAAATGTTTTCAGCTGCTGCTGCTGCTAACTCAAACTTGTTGTTTTGGCAGCTGAAAGTGGCCTTTAAAAGTATCCACTGACAAAAAAACTAATCCTACATTTAAAGACCAAGTCATTACGAAAATATAGACCCCTAACCTGAATCCTTAAAGCTGCAGTCCATAACATTTCTAGGCCTAATTGTTTTTCTTAACAGTGCTCAAACAAAACAAATATAGCCTAAAACTCTGTGATGCACTAAATGGTTTACTGTATATAATGTGTGTATCTAATGATACCAGCTACTGTTATAAACTTGCATTCGTTTGGTTTTGGAAAGTGAAAGTGACCTTAAAAACAATCAGAAATCAGTATGCACATGCATTATTAGAATCTTCCAGGATGTGTTGTGATTTAAGTGCTAGCAAAGTGAAACGAAACAAAACAAAGTGAAACAAAACATTAAAAAAATGTTAAGTGAAACAAACAAAACGTGAAATGAAATGAGAAACCAAACCAAACAAAATGAAACAAATGTAGCTGTGCCCTGATGCTCTATGCTGCACTGCCTAGTTTAGAAAAGATATCAGCTGCTTTTGTAAACTCAAATTTGGTATTTTCTGGCAGGTGAAAGTGACTTTAAAAGGTCAACTAGTTCTTTCTGGCTCTCCCTCGTGTTACTGGCAAGAGTGCTGATCTGACCCTTATTATGCTTAAAAACACTTCACACTAAAATCGGCACCCTTGCTTTTTTCTCCCACTTTCTTCTTTTTAATAGCACCCACATTTCTTGCAAGAAACCAACTAAAGCTATAGTTCTCAGCTGGTTTTGCCACCTACAAAAGCGCAAGATGCATTGTGCTCAGCACAAACCGTTTTATTATGCCAATATAGCCTTTGGTCTAAAGCAGGGCTGTCCAAACTTGGTCCTGCAGAGTTTAGCTCCAACTTGCCTCAACACTGCTTCAGGTGTGTTTGATTAGGGTTGGAACTAAACTCTGCAGGACACAGCCCTGGGGCAGGCTGCATAAAAGGTTGAGACTAGTCTTATAAGTTAATAAGCTATTTTTTTCTTTAAGACTGGTCATAGCTTTTTTTTAATTCAGTTGTAGATTAGGCTAAGTTGAATCCAAAAAATCAAACCGATTACTCTTGGCTAACTGCTAGTTGGTCAGACACTCTTAAGACAGTGTCTTAACATGGAGGCTAAGTTTATGTAACTCGCCCCTGGACTAAAGTACAACTGCAGTGTCAGACACGTTCTCTCAGGGTTCTTGTATACCTGGTTGCCGTCTACTGTGTAATCGTGTTTTGCTGCGTAGACTTTTGCCACTGAGACTGCTACTGCATAACCAACCACTGCCGTGGAAAAACTAGAGCTCAAAATATCCCCAATGAGTGCTATATTTGGTATTTGTGGTGGTGCAAACCTGTGGAAACAGAAACAGACATAGTTACTACAGATTTCCACACCAATTTTGTACACTACTTGTACTGTGTTTTATGTTTTTGTCTCTCATGTAGTATGCTGCTATTATTTTTAACATAACACTGTTTTATGTTATTATTGCACAAGGATTTTAAACTGTCTGTCAGTGTCATTGTTCTATTTTCTGTTGAAAATTATTACAGGGACAATAATAATAGTATGTCAATATAAAGTGACTGAATGTGCACCCAGCCCTCGTCAGGAAGCAGGAAATGCCACAGGAAGTGCTCTTACCCCCTGGGGAGGCTGTGGACAATGCTGGCGCCGTACTGGGAGTTTAGGTCCATCACATGAGAGATTGCGGAAGCTATCACTGTCTATCAGTTGAAAGAGTGAAAGGTAATGACAGTCTTTATTTTGAAAAATCATGTCAGTGTCAGAGGCTTAGTGTTTTTTTGTTTTGTTTGGGACTGTATGGGATAATTTTGGGAAAACTGTACATACCACAATCACTTCTATGGGAATCGGCACTGGGATTTTATGCTGAAATTTTGTGTTGATCTCTTTAACAGCCATAACAAGGAAGATTGTTAGTAATCCAGCAGTCAGGTCTGCTATATTCGTTTGGTTGATGTTCCTGCCTACATCAATAAGAGTCTAGATGTGGAAAAGAAAAAGTAATTATAAACCATAATTATATAAAAATGCATTAAACGTGTACTTATTATTACATTTAAGTAAAAACACACTAGTAAAAATTTTCAATAAAAATAGAAATAAATTACATTATTAGTTTTTTTTTTTACTATTGATCTCAGCTTATATAGTAGTGTTTAACATTTTAAGACCATTTGTAAAAATTTTAAAACACCGAAACATACACACACATTACAATATTCAGAAAGTTCTTTAGGCTGAAATTTGTGTCTTTGTAAAGATATTGAGGATTTACAAGACTTACATAAGCAAAGGAGAAGAATCCATTATGGTTGTGTACAGGAACAGACACAATGGTTTTAATCTGAGATATGAAAACATGAAATGCAGCAGCTGTGGTGAACCCGCCTACTAGTGGGTCTGAGAGATACCTGACCAAAAAGCCCACCTGCATCAGCCCCATAGCCACCTGGGATTCAGTAAAACAAATATGAGTTGCAGCAATGCACTGCTGATTTGCAAAAAAACATAATCTGCATTTCTTTTCAACGTGGAGTTACAAAATGTTGCTTATTTGGTCTCTATCACAGATTTTCGTTGTGAATGTTGTTACTGTACCTGGAATAATCCAACCAACACTGTCATGGTACAAGCCACCAGGATTCTCTGGGCCTCTCTTGCCTCTACATCAACCTCCATTAACCTTTCACCTGCCACTGTCTCATTCACACCTGTGATGTTCACTGGACGCAGAAAGTGCTCATCAGGAGCTAAGGTCAAAACTACAGAGCCCACCATCAGACAGGTGACCGGGAATGGACCTAAATGAGATATAGAGACAAATATAAAAACGATAAAAAAGCATTGCACATTTATTTAGTATTAGACTTTAGACTTTTCCTTTGTGCATACAATAATTGGACGGATTACTATATTTTTATACAACACTGCAAAATGCATATAATGCTGTATGCATATGAATAAACCCAAAGTAATATCAACATTTTCTCTTTCCCAAATCATTGTTTTATTGCATTTCAAATGATCAAGACATTTTCTACATGAAATTGACTGAAATGATAAAATAATCATATATATTTACAAGATGATAACTCCATTCCATTTGTAGGTAATAAAACACACGGCATATTGCCTACTGTTTCACATAAAATAGTAAGTATTATGCATTAAGTAAGCACTACTGTTTTAGTATTTATCAGTAAAGCCAAAGACCTACCCACAGAGATGTGTCTGGATGTGCCCAGCACAAAATATGTAAGAATAGGAAAAAATGCAGAGTAGAGTCCATAAACTGGTGCTACTGACACCAGCAATGCATAAGCCACACCTGTACAACAAATTCAAATAATGACTTTTAAAAAGCATCATGCTGATACTAAACTGTGGGCTTTTGTTCACAGATTGCATCTTACCTTGTAAACAGCATACTAGTCCTGTTGTGACCCCAGAAACAACATCACCGGGTAACCATTGCTTAACTGGGTATTTAGGGAGCCAATCCAGGATTGGCAGAAGCCCCTTTATCTTCTGAACAGCCCATTTATCAGTGCATCTGTGAAGAATTAGTTTTATATGAATGAATATGAAGATGAAAACACTATATGGTATGATATCAAGGGCTTCTCGCATACTCACACGCAGGCTTTTCTCAGCCGTTCTTGTAAACTCTGCATCTCTTGGTCTTGTCTCTCATGAACCTTGTCAAAGATCTGGTTTGAGTAGATACTTCGTGACACATGGTAGTGATTTTCATTAAAACACTCGTCCATCATATTGCCTGATTTGTTTGTCTGTGAAAACCTGCTTGGGTTGTATCTCTTCTGTTAGAAAAAAGAAAAGCAGATTGATGAGATTTCAGATACATTTCGGTTTGCTGCTGCCAATGAAAATGCAAGTACACATCACGTTATACATAAAATAGTCTGATTGTAAATGTTCTACCTGCCGTCAATGTTTCATGTTTCTTTTTCTCTTTTTTTTTAGGATGGCTAGTCCAGATAAGCGAACACTTAGAAGGTCTTGCCTCCCCTGTGTCAGAACAATCTGATTGAACAGACCAAAAGAGCCCTTCTCCCTTTCTCAGGCAGTACCTCCCTGTTCAATAGACCAGCTCTTCCAGGTCTGCACTAAGATCACTGAACCCATTGACATCAGAAACCCTTCTAAAATTTGGAAGGAGATCCAATCTCCCTCTCTGAATAAGGAGGTTTGTGTCTACCACACATTTGAGAACCATAAGTAAAAACACAATGGAAAACCTTATACCTTAAACCACTTATTTCTAATCAGTTTCGCTATAATATCAGACAGCACTGACGTTAAATGAAATCCTGCATTTATTCAAGTGTATTTGAATGAACGCACTTCTTGTCTATCACAGTTTATCCTAAAATACTGATGGTATGAGCTGAATATGAACTCTTACCTTTTAGGTGTGATTGAAGTTGTTCCAACAGTAGGTTACATCCATGCCACACGTCCCCTTAAAGGCACATTTTGTCCATGTCTATGAAGTCAAACTCTCCTAATGGGGCTAGCATCCCTCTCTTTTGTATTTATAAGCAGCGTTGGGATGTGGGAGGTGTATCAGGGTTAAGCACCAACAGGAAGCATGAGGGAATTACATCAGAGGCCCACAGCATGCATCCTGCCAAGGATGACTGTCCCTCCCCATCTTGTTGGAAATCTTGTGTGTCTGTGTTTGTGATAGAAAGGGAGTGACGGGGGTCTGTGATGGGTCAGAGGCGGCTGTGTTTGTATGTGTGTGTGTGGGGGGGGTTTGTATGTACATGTTGATCAGTGCAGGTGTGACTGAACACTCAAGAAAGAACGATATGATCTATGCACCACACAATCTGACCTTTTTTTTGTCTTCTTAGTACAGAATGTCTAGATATGGTCGGATCTCGCCTAAGAACATGAGCCAGCTCTTGAATACATAGTATCTGACAATCTCTAGGTTAGCCAGAATTGTTTTTGGAATAGTTTCTTCTTGGTACACTTGTGATGTAATGATTACTACAATTACTTTGACTCATGCCTAATTTTTGAAAATGCTGAAAGGTTACATTGAGGCCTTTTACGATGGTGATTTGGGCTAATCTCTAGAAAATTTTAAAACAGACATGTAAAGTTGGTAATTTACAAAAGCATTTCTTTTAAGCGTTTTTTTTAATTCGCGCTAGAACATTTCAATCATAATCTTTATAGCCTTTTTATTTATTGACTTATTTTAGTACAGCATTGCATTTCATGGTGACAGTTTTATTTGATATATTTAATATAAATTAAACTACACAGAATAGTTATTTTTGTTTGTTTTCCACCTCACTGAAATAATTTTAACATGAATATTCTGTACATCTTGTGACTATGCTGTAGGAATGGTAAGCATTTTAACATTTGTGGATTCACTTCATTTTTAACGCCTTACTAGAACTAAGATTTATGCTTTTTTATAACAAAAAAAGAGGAAGTGGAAAATAACGTTATGCTAACCAACATATACGCTGATGAATCGCCTTACTTAGTCTGGGGTTTGTGTATTAAATTATTATTTTTGTGTATTATACACCCACATTTATTATAACCTTTATTGTCCATTATTTCAATGTGCCATTTATACTAAACAACACTTATATCGAAGGTAAAGTCCTACTATGTCAGCTGTTAGTCCTTGGATTTGTGTATTAACTGATAGTATGTTATATTATATATTGGTGCTCTGCAAGAAATAATTAGTCGGGCCACTGCATTTGATGTGAATATGACATTTAACATTACAACTTGATAGTTGAAGGACTGCTGTATCTGATTTCACCTGATGTTATAACAGTGGCATTATTTATTTTTCCACATTACTACTGAGGATTTAGGTTTACCACCCTCCCAGATGGTGCATTTAACTCTGTACTTGGGTTGTGTTTCAAAATCGAACAATTTGGGCATCACAGAAAGATTTCTAGTCCTCATAGCTGTGGTAAAGCATTTATGAAGTGCAAACTGTTAATTATATGTCATATGAATTTCACTGCAAAAAATGCTTTTTGTCTTGTTTCCAGCCAAAATATCTAAAAATTCTGATATCAAGAAGAATTTTCTAGACAAGGAAAAAACAAGCTAAAATTAAGTATCTTTTTGCTTAGAATGAGCAAAATGATCTGCCAGTGGGGTAAGCAAAATATTCTTATTTCAAACAGAAAACAAGATTATTTTGCTTACCCCATTGGTAAATTATTTTGCTTGTTTCAAGTAAAAACTCACTTAATTTTAGCTTGTTTTTTTCTGAAAACAGTAGTTGTTTCTTGTCTAGAAAATCCTTCTTGATTTGAGAATTGTTTTATATTTTGGCTGAAAATAAGACAAAGAATCTAGTCTTAGAATGCATTTTTTGCAGTGTTGGGCATGCTGAACAGCTGATTTATACCAGTTCATGTGACTTGAGAGTGAGTTTAGCATTATAAAACTTCAAGGACTGTTGTATCTGATGTCACCTGATTTTTTTTAATCTTCAGACTTGGAGGAAGTTTCATAGGTGTAAAGTGGCATTTGTGTTTTTACGCATCTCTCACACGTCCGTTTCCTCTTGTATTCTGGGCAAGACAGAAGGAAGAGCAATTCAGAGGTGCTCTTATACCCTAATTCATAGCTATATTATTGTTTAGATGGACTTGGAAACTTAATCTCTAGTGGTATTTTAATGTACTTTTGCTGTTTTTATCAGGATAGTTGACCATGAGTCAAGAACAGTATCTGAATATTTATAAATTAAGATGACAAAGCCAATATTGCAGAGTACAGACTCTCAGACTTCTTCAAGTAACTCTGTAAGACTGTACAAACATGCAGTACTAGCAGATTCACTCCCTCCACTCACTTTAGTTTAAATGACACGTTGTCCCGTAATCACATGACGTTATTTATTCCACGTTACTCACGTTCAAAAATGAGGTAGATCAGCACTTACTGTCCCCTCCCAACTAGTGCAATTCATTTGGTACTCAGGTTGTGACTCAAAACCTAACTAACCGCCTACCTAGAGGACATTTTGACCATTAAAGACGCGTTTCTAGCTCCGCTCGGAGAAACGCGTTTACAATGCGTAATATGTTGCTTGAGCCTGTGTTACCCACAATGCTGACTAGGTAGACATCTCATTAGGTTTTTACGCACAGCCAGCCTCTCAGTTCCGCAATGTGAAGCGGTATCTGTCTCAGAATGTAAGCAGGATGTGTCATTACTGGCGTTATGGATCTACAAAGCGAGTTGCTGAAATCCATCTGGTACGCGTTCACGTCTCTGGATGTAGAGCAGAGCGGAAAAGTTTCCAAGTCGCAACTGAAGGTCAGACCACCTGAGTACATATGACTTGATGTTGTTTTAGTGTCTTCAAGTGTAGTTTTCTTAAACTCTATTAACTACATTGCTCAGGTTTGTATTTTATATGTATAGTGTAATGTTTTCTACGATCTTGATGGGGCAGTGCGATGTTTTGTTAGCGAGAGATTGATACTGTTGCAAGGAAAGGATCAAAAGTCCAAGTAGTCATCATGTATCAAACCCACACACGTAAACACATTCCATATATTTCATACTGAACTAGTTATGCAATATTATAATAAATATAACCCCTCCCCTCACCCTGATAGAAACAAAATACAGCATTTCTGTAATTAATATAAATATGTCAGATTTAGTTCACTTTAGGAGTCACCAAAATATGGCTACACACACACAGACAGATGCAGTAATAAATAATCTCAGTCTAAAAGCTTATTTGTCTGTGCTATTTGTTTAATGGATACTGGGGAATGTAAAATCATAATTTGTTTGTGAGTTTGAAAATTAATACCGTAAGACACAATCAGCATGCGGACAGTTTTGACAGTCTTTCTCATGTTTGAACATGTCCCGGGTCAGCCCTTTGCTTAAAATTTCAGCATAAACAGACATGCGCCCAGACTTGTTAGGTCTTAGACAAAGCATTTTTGCAATTGCCTGCAAATTTCTGTGTTTAAATCTGTTATTGCACATGATATAAATTCTGCTGATTGTATGTCATAAAACATCAGCAGTATCCCTTTAAAACGACTTATTTTTTACAGCTGTAGAATGAAAAATGGCTGCAGGTCAGGCCATTTCAAAGAGCTAACTTCACTTTTCTCGACCAATTTTTGCAATTACTTCTACCCAACAGGTCTCTAGGTAATTTAGTGGATGTATTGTATGAAGTCAGTTCCCCTCTAGTACACACCTCCTAGCATAGTAACCATGAATTAACATTGAATATGAATGTTTGATCAGAACGTTTTTAACTAACAGTACATCCACTGATCCTATCATTTACATTATTTATTTATTTATTTATTTACTGAAATAGTTTGCTTTAAATATGCACTTATGCTGTCTTCAAAATAAATTACATTTGGTCTGATGTTATGTTGTTGAATTGGGGTCACTTTAAGATAACGGGTGGCACAGTTATATCTAACACACTAGGCTGCTTTCTGACCTTGTGTGTGGTCTCGATTATCTTTCATTGTGGTTACCTAGATATAAAACATAACATGCATATGTTTCTTCACTAGGTTCTCTCACACAATCTCTATACGGCACTGAATATTCCTCATGATCCTGTGGCATTAGAGGAGCACTTCAGGGACAATAACAATGGGCCAGTGTCCAACCAGGGCTACATGCCCTACCTCAACAAATACATCCTGGCAAAGGTCTGGTAACTCTCCAGAATTAACAAAAATGTACAATAAATACATTGTGAAATTGTAGGCTCTTTTATAAAGAGTGTATTGTATAATAATATATTTTAGAATACACTAAAATGTGAACTGAATGTAACAGAACTGTTGTCTTTGACGTGGTTAAAGTTTCCTACCGAATACACTGACAAGTGTTTATAGTAAACTACAATATATTTTAGTGTCATTCCATTGAAAACTTTTATTTAAATCTGTTTATAAATACACATTTGTAATAATGTGATTGTTTTAAAATATTATAACTTGTATTGTATAATAATAAATTGCATTGTCAAATAACTCTAAAACTATAATAGAGTACTATGCATGCCCTGTTAGTCAGAACATCAAAATAAATATACTTCCTTAAAGAAAGATAATAAAAATATAATGATTGAAATGTACTTTAATGTAAAACCATTACTTGAAATTATAAGAAGGTGTACTATTTAAGTATGTTTAGTGTTGTATGCAAGCACAGATATGATTATAAGATTTAAAGTACACTACAAGTGCATATTCAATATAATTAAGCACACTTCTTTTTCATCCTGAAGTCGTATCCCTGGTTCCATACAACTATCTTTCTGCCGTGAAACACAAATTAAAAAAGTTGGAAGAATG
>JAUMHP010000044.1:9440642-9472824 GCA_032361065.1 Enteromius trimaculatus | reverse complement strand
TGGGGGAAACCGGCTCGGGATGGAAGTCCAGATGTGGATAGCTGGCCTGCTGGTCCTCGCCTCAGTGTTTCAGCCGGCAGGTAAGACCTAACCGACACCAGCAAATACCAGTGGTCTTAACCCACAGCAGTAGGTCACCAAGAGGCACAGGTGCCTCCACTTCCCCGAGCCCGTGTTGTCTCGTAACATTTTCAAAGTTCATGCATTCACACTAAAACATACTTCTAAAGTTCTTTTTAAAATATCGCTGATGACAAAATGACACATTCATCTGAAACTCACGAACATTATCGTCTGTTCTTTTTACTAAACCTTCATTTTGCAGGCAACAGAGGGGACTTTCAATAAGGAAACCTTTGATGAGCTTTGCTGGACGATGACATCAAAGAAGAACTGCAAACCCAGCATTCAACAGGGCCTGTGTTCACATAAGGACTGCTTCAAACTCTTCTGTCTTTTCAACCTGCTCTCTGAAGACCGTTACCCATTAGTCATCATTCAGCCGGAGGTGAGTGTGAGAGAGAGAGAAAGAGGGGGAGATGCAGAGATAAGACATAGTTGCAAATAACCAGAGCTGAAAAGATACGATATAACCAGACTGGCTGAAATTAAATCTCCTAAAAATATGTATATAAAGGTAAACAATATCAGACTTGAGCATTCACATACTGGACAGCATCTAATGCTGGTTAGACTTCCACAGTGTTGCTTAAGAGTCCACACTAATAAGTTCAGTCTGTTCTTTCGTTCCGTGAACGAAGCCATTTTACGATGCTTAAGTGAAAGTTGACACTTAAAGCAAGACTGTAAATGTGAGAATCTAAAAGTTGGTTATTCAGACAAAGTTCAAGTGGTCTGAAGCTACAGTATAGCATTGCTTTTTCGTTTTAAGGAAGGAAGTGACACAAGGAATGGAGCTTCTTATACATGGGGTGATTTCCTGATGATAACACTTGTCAAAAGTGCATTTTTATCAAGTAACCAAATCTAATGCGATGTTGTAACTTGCATTTCTTGTTTTTTTGTCATCTGTATTTTCTCATCTTGTTGTTTTCTTCAACATATAACAAATAAAGCAAATGAAAGATAACAAACAAAAGTTTTATCATCAGTTTGTATGGGTGAATCTCATTATAAAAACATACCGGTATTTGTCATATAAATATGTCATTTTAAATAATACAATGCATTCATACCTAAAGATAATTAAACATATCTTCAGTAATAAGATAAATATTATTAGTAGTATTAATACAAATAGTATTTTATTTTACTAACATAACATAAACATAACAAAATAAAATTGTTTATTAACTCAATTTTATTTTATTGTATCAATGGTAGTAAGAGTATTTTAATAAAAATAATAATAATAAAAAATTGTGAGATTCATTAATAAGGATAGAAAAAAAATAGAGCTTAGATTCAAACTTTTTCTAATGCACTCATTCTAACAACTCATACAGTGGCTATGGAAAGTATTCAGACCCCCTTAAATTTTTCACTCTTTGTTGTAATGCAGCCAAAGAAAAACTGAAATATCACATGGTCCTAAGTATTGCTGTGACACTCGTATATTTAACTTGTGTTCATAGACAGAATTGTGGCAAGGCACAGATCTGGCCAAGGTTACAAAAAAAAATTCTGCTGCACTTAAGGTTCCTAAGAGCAAAGTGGCCTCCATATCCTTAAATGGAAGATGTTTGGGACAACCAGAACCCTTCCTAGAGCTGGCCATCCGGCCAAACAGAGCTAGAAGAGCCTTGGTGAGAGAGGTAAAGAAGAACCCAAAGATCACTGTGGCTGAGCTCCAGGGATGCAGTCGGGAGATAGGAGAAAGTTGTAGAAAGTCAACCATCACTGCAGCCCTCCACCAGTTGGGGCTTCATGGCAGAGTGGCCCGACGCAAGCCTATCCTCAGAGCAAGACACATGAAATCCTGCATGGAGTTTGTTAAAAACACCTAAAGGACTCAAAGATGGTGAGAAATAAGTTTCTCTGGTCTGATGAGACCAAGATAGAACTTTTTGGCCTGAATTCTAAGTGGTATGTGTGGAGAAATACCAGGCACTGCTCATCACCTGTGGGGGTGTCTTTCAGCTGCAGGGACAGGACGACTAGTTGAAGTCAAGGGAAAGATGAATGCAGCCAAGTACAGGGATATCCTGGACAAAAACCTTCTCCAGAGTGCTCAGGACCTTAGACCGGGCCAAAGGTTTACCTTCCAACAAGACATTGACCCTAAGCACACAGCTAAAATAACGAAGGAGTGCCTTCACAACAACTGTTCTTGAATGAACCAGCCAGAGCCCTGACTTAAACCCAATTGAGCATCTCTGGAGAGACAATGACTTCTAAAAATGGCTGTTCTCACCAACGTTTACCATCCAACCTGAAAGAACTGGAGAGGATCTGCAGGGAGGAATGGCAGAGGATCCCCAAATCCAGTTGTGAAAAACTTGTTGCATCTTTCCCAAAAAGACTCATGGCTGTATTCGATCAAAAGGGTGCTTCTACTAATGACTGAGCAAAGGGTCTGAATACTTAAGACCATGTGATATTTCAGTTTTTCTTTTTTAATAAATCTGCAAAAATGTCAACAATTCTGCGTTTTTCTGTCAATATTGGGTGCTGTGTGTACATTAAAAATTAACTTAAATGATTTTAGCAAATGGCTGCAATATGAAAAAGAGTGAAAAATGTAAGGGGGTCTGAATACTTTCCGTTCCTACTGTATGTTGCAGATAAAAGTAATGAATGCTCTTTTGTTTCTATGAATGTAGTTAGAGTACCTGCTGAAGAAAATCTGCAGTGCAATGAGCCTGGAGTGGGACGGGACCTTACTGGAGGAACTTTTGTCCCAGAATGCCGCTCTTCAGGATGGCATGTCAGTGTGGGAGTTCCTGGAGCATTTGAGTGCTGGCCAGCTTTTGCATGTTGAGAGTAAGGAGTCTTTCGGTCTCGCTTTGGAAGATGTTTTCATGGAGATGTACCACAACATTATCAAGAAGGTGACTGATCCAGAATAAGCCTTCCAGCATTGTGTAGCAGATGACATATCATTCACAAAATCATTTGCAGTGTTTTTTTAAGTCCCTTTCTATCTGTGTCCGGTTTGCTTTATCCATCAGGGCAACCTGTTGAAAAAGGGGCATGTTCGCAGGAACTGGCAGGAACGCTGGTTTGTTTTGAAGCCCAGTAGTGTGACATACTATGTCAACGAGGACCTGAAGGAGAAAAAAGGAGAGATCCTGCTGGAGGAGAGCAGTGTGGTGGAGGTTAATCAGCAATAACTGTATACCACTGTAAAATAAAAAGCATCAATGCATTAGTCTTTATAACAGTCTCATTTCTCATCATCACACTCAGAATCTCCCCGATAAAGAAGGGCGACGCTGCCTGTTCTGTGTGAAGACTCATGTCAGGACCTATGAGATGAGTGCCTCAAATGTGAAGCAGAGAATAGACTGGGTACAAGGTAAGGGCCGCATATACAAATAACACTGCTACTTTCTTGTTAAAGTGTACTAGGTTCTTGAACAATAATGTCTCGTATTATAGCCATGCAGACAGCATTGAGATTGAGGACTGAGGGGAAGAGCTCTTTCCATTACGAGCTGAAATTGAGCCGACGCAAGCAGAGAGAAACCCTTCAGAGAAGCCAGAGTAACCAGAGCACCCATGCTGAACCCATTTCTGCTGAGACGCTGCACAGCTCTGCTTCAGAGCAGCAGGGGGAGACGGAAAACTTGGAGCAACACATCGAAAGCATCATTCAAGTAAATGATGGGGGGAATAGGGCAAAAGGGAAATGTTAAAAATAGCATACTATCATTTTAATCATACTCTATTTACAGTATATAGCTTGTGTACTGTACACATTATGCACAGCATCTTGATTTGCCTACATTTCCTAAAATATGCAGTATATAATAATAGAAAATAATAGTATATAATGCAGTATATATAATAAAAGCAAACTTTTAAGAGGGCTGAAGTTTGACTATTTAAAGGGTAAAATGGAAATGTTGTCATTACTCACCCAGAAAACCTTCTTTCTTCTTTGGAAGACAAATTAAGATATTTTTGATGATGTCAGAGAGCCACCTATCCCCCCCATAGACAGAACATGGACTTTTTTACCTGTGTTTTTACCACATTTCTGGATCTGGGATTGTTTTGGTTGTATTGCTGTTTATGGAGGGTCAGATGGCAGGGGGTCTGATTTCTTCAAAAATATCTTAATCTGTGATCCGATGATGAATGGAGGTCTTACCAGTTTGGAACGTCATGAGGGTGAGTAATTAATGACAAAATTTTCATTTTTGGGTGAACTAACCCTTTAAATTAATGCAAGTATTTAAATTTAAAGTAGTCAGTAAAAACATTTGAAACAAGCAGCTTTGTCAGAATTACAGCAGATTTTTCTAACCATGCTGTTTCATTAAAATGTGTTGTCACACTACATCCGCTTCTTAAACACTTTTTTAACACATTCATGCACTCGATTACTCTGACAAATTCATTGACTGAAAACAGCCCTTTCAACAAAGCAGTTGCATGCCATACTTAACTTTTTTGGCATGTCTGCGAGCTTAGAAAAGAAAACCCACAGTCTGAAACTGTGAGCTGTTTCAATATGCAGCTTGTTTCTATGTAGATAGCTAGAGATTTGAATAAGACCACATCTGAGTCATGCATGGACATATTCATGTCTTTTGTCGACACGCCTCCTGGAAGAAGAGGGGGAGACATGCACCGAAAGAGGTCGCTGTGAGCAGAGCTGAGTAAAAAGGGTGTTGTTTTACATGACCATTGAAAAATTTCAATCAAAGACAATTCACGAAGGCCTTGAAGAAGTGGAAAATGTACATCCGATGTTCCCTTTAATTCTCATTAGATAGGGCCTTTGAATCAAAAAGGGTATACCTCCCTAAAATATAGCACACGGTGTGAGATGATTTGACTTGACTTTTCATTTCTAATCAGATGAATAAACCTAGTAAACGCATGATCATTTTCTTAACTCAATATATGCTTTTGACTTATTATTATACAAAATATGATTTACCAAATACAAAACCATATTCGTAAATGAACAGCCGTCTCATAATAAACATGCCACATGACAGTCATAAACCCTGGCCATGTTGCTGTTTTATATATTTGTGGTTATGTAATGCGTTTCACATGTTATTTTTAAAAACAGTTGGTAGTATAGGGTATGCACTGTGCGCAGTATTCAGTAAAAAGTTTAATTCCGAACTTAGCTTGTGTTATTTTGTCTTGAAAACTCTGAGCATGTGTTTTTGTGTGTCCCCCAGAAACAGAGGGAGGTGGAAGCAAAGCGTAAAGAGGAAGAGAAGCAGGAGCGAGAGAAACAGCAGGCAATACAGAGAGATCTGGAGAGACAGCTTGAGGAAGCTAAAGAGGTGAAAAGTTGTTGTCTTTTTTTTTTACCATTCTGTATTCTTAACATGTGTTTTCACACTACACCCGCTTAAACACATTTTTTTTTTTTTGCACAAAAAAAAGTCACATGACATGTTTCAGAAATGTCCCAAAAGTGACTGTCCACACTGCTTCACAAAGCATAAACGCAAATGTCTCCATTAAAAATGATCTCTAGCATCACTAAACCTAAACCAGTGGTTTATTACTTGACGAAGGAAATTACATTTTAGACGCATGGCATTAGTTCATTTATAAAATGCTGCAAAAGTTTTGCACACATCTGTTATGGAAACACAGCTATTGTGATAAATGAATTGTGATTCAGCAGTTTTTAAAACATTTTGGGTACAATAAGACTATAGTCTTTATTTAAAGAACAAACCAGTCCAATGCATAATTGACATTTAAGGCTTAAAAACTATAGAAAAGCAATAGGTTTTTCAGTTAGTGTTTTCTGCTTGTTTATATTCATGTAAAAATGTGACATGCATTTGCTTTAAACAATGATATAAACATCATTCAGTTTAAACTGTGATAATCATAGTTAATAATCGGAATTACAATTTCAAGGGAATAATTATGATTTTTGTCATAATCGTGCAGCCCTACAAACAATATTAAGTTGCTAATTATACAGGACAAAGAGAAGATGACAACTACATTGGCTGAGATGGAGAAGGAGGTTCAGCAGCAGAAGAGAAGGATCCACGAATTAGAGCTCACACAAGTTAAACTGGAGGAGGCGCTCAATGTTCAGATTCACGCCCGTTTAGAAGAAGACAGAATCCGACAGGAACTGGAGAGGTACAGCGAATCTCTTTGTTATTTCATTTTATTTATACCTTTGACAACACACAAGGGACATTCTAATTTCTTTCGTTGTATTTACAGGCAACTTGGAGAGGAGCAGAAGAAACTCGCAGAGCTTCTCCTCCATCAAAGTCAGCTGGAAACCCTTGCTGTGAGGACACCTCCCATCAGTCAGCAAAGAGAAGAGAGCAGTCAACACAACACAGAGGTGAGAGACAAATGTGTGGAGAAATAAGTAATCATAGTAAAGGGACATGATGTTTTGTAGGGTCTGTTAAATAAAGTGCTGTCCAATAATAAATCAGGATTAATTCAAAATAAATGTTTTTGTTTATGTAACGTGTGTGTGTGTGTGTGTATGTGTGTGTGTGTGTATATATATATATATGCATTTATGTATTTAAGAAATAAGTGTTATGTTTGTTTATTATTATGTTAATAAATTATATAAAAATAAATAGATACATGCAATGCATGCAAATATTTTTAATGTATATACTGTATGTGTGTGCATTTATCTACACATAATAAATATACACATATATCATGTGAACAAAACTCGGATTTTATTCGTACTCGTAAATAATTGCGATTAATCATTTGACAGCATTGTAAATAAAAAATAAAAAAATGTTTTTTGTTGTGTTTAATATTGTACTAGCAAATCATTCAGAATTGTACATGATTCTTTTCATTGCCTTGCTGAGTCTTAGAATCAAAGCAGTAAATCAAAGGTCATTCTCGTTAGAAGAGGGCTGCCTGAACTCAACAACCCTCTCTATCAGGTTAAAAAAGATGATTATCGTCATTCACTCCGTCAAGTCAAGTGAATTATGGATCATTTGAATAAAGGAATAATGAAAGAGGTGTATTTTGGGATACAGCCTCTGTCTAAATCAGGGCCGTCCAAACTCAGTCCTGGAGGGCCGGTGTCCGGCAAAGTTTAGCTCCAACTTGCCTCAACACCCCTGCCTGGAAGTTTCTAACATGCCTGGTAAGAGCTTTATTAACTGCTTCAGGTGTGTTTGATTAGGGTTGGAGCTGAACTCTGCAGGACACCGGCCTGTAATAAATGGTTGTGTTTGGACACAGTTTCTCCAGTTAAACAAAATCTGTCCGTCAAGACTTCTGATGACCTGTAGTACTGATTTAAAAGATAAGTTAAGCTGAATGAATAGTTCAAGCAAAAGTAATAACTTTGACCTCATATACTTTCCCTTTGCTGTGAGCCACCTTACATTTTTGAAGTTTTTGGAAGTCTGTTATCCGCACTTAGGATTGCATTTATTTGATCAAAAATAAAATGTGACCCTGGACCACAAAACCAGTCATAAGGTAAAATTTTACAAAACTGAGATGTATACATCATATGAAAGCTCAATAAATAAGCTTTCTATTGATACATGGTTTGTTACCAAATCACCTAAAGTTGTCCAAATGAATATCTTATCAATGTATTTTATTAATCAAAAATGACATTTTGATATGTTTACAGTAGGAATTTTACAAAGAATCTTCATAACACATGATCTTTACTTAATTTCCTAATGATTTTTGGCATAAAAAAAAATCAATAATTTTAACCCATGCAATGTATTTTTGGATATTGCTACAAATAAACCCCAGACTGGTTTTAAGTCTTTCCCATCACTAATGATGAATCATTTAACACAAGCATTGCTTGGCTGGACCGCTCCTGTTGTAATACATTTTTTTTTGTAGTTTAATAACACACACCTTTTATTGTAAAAGGATGTAGCTGTGCATGAATTGACTGCCACTGCAACACCACCCAGCATCAACCAGCAACCAGAGGAGACTGTTCAGCATAATACAGAGGTGAGAGGCTAGAACAGTGACTTACAAAAAAAGGACCATTTGTGCTACATACTGTAAATGATGCCTCAAAGCCTGCCCTATCATTTTAAGTGATTGTACTTTTGACCCATCCCATACTCTATGTATTTTTATACAGACAGAATTGGTAAATCAGGCTAGTACCACTCAGATGCTGAAACACTGGAAAATTCAGCTTAACCGCCTCATGAAGCCTATCACACCAGGAGGTAAGATGTCACAGATGATGTAAGATGTTTTCGACTGCTGTGTGAATACAGATTATACACATTCATAAATGACTTTTATAATCATTGTTTTTTACTTGTCTTCTCATTTACAGACAAAGTTGAGCATCTGCCTGTAAAGCCTACCTGCCCCAGACAGGGCCAGGCCCTCACCAGCACAGAGTTCATCACTAAGGTTCAAACAGGAATCAGCCCAGAAAAAGGAAATGGTTACAGCCCATCTCCAACACCAGAAGAGGAAGAACAGAGTTCCTAAATCTGTATATCTATAATTGATTAGATTATACATGTTTTATACAGCTGGCTTGCTGTGTGTGGTTAAGTTTGGCTGCGGGTCGAACTCTTATTTTATTATTTATGTACATAGATATAAACAAAATGATCAGCAAAAATATATTCAGGAGGTGTTGTTTGTTGGCAGTAGTGAAACATACGCTTTAACTCATTAGATAAGCGGTTCTCCATTTTAAGGTTCCCTGTTCACAAAGAAAATATTTAAAGGCCTCTCAAGATGTTTTTGGTGCTTCTGCTGTAATGAAAACGTTTGTGTATACAGAAACAGTGAGTAGCAGTATACTAATATTAATAATCATTAAAACTACAGAAGTCTTAACATTCATTATCTGAATGTTTTCCAGCATTTGCATGTGTTTAAAGTCAACTTCTTCAAGCTACTGAGGCAACAAATTAAACTGAGAAAACCGATAGCAGCTTACATGTTGATCATTAATTGTTTTAATTTATTTTAATACGTTTGGGTTTGTTTGTTTTTTAAATTGATTTAGCTCCAGTCTCCTGGGGGCTGTTCCACAAGATTAGAGTACAAGCCAGGCTTATTTTGGTTAGTCAGGCTTATTGTCAGTAGATTTGTTACAAAATAAGTCAGACTAACTAAAATAAGCCTGGATTATTTGGTAAACCTGTTTTATGGAACAGGCCACAGGTCAAGAATCCACTGATAATGCACTTGAATCACCTTTAGTTTTTGTTACAATGTGTAATTCTTTGTGCGGTCAGTAGATGGGGTGCTTGGTCTGGGCTGCAGTTCCACCGTAACCTAAACCAAAACCAACCGCGCATATATCTACTTTTTCAGCACTTTCCTGCCCCCAGCCCTATGGATAAGGAGGCAGGATCCAAAAAGACTTTCTGAGAATCCAATCAACCTTTTTATTTTGCTAATCATGTTTTAACTTGATAGACCAAGTCGAAACAATTAGGACCACCCCCCTTTTGTGCCAAAAAGTGAGAGGAATCATGAATCTATTTATAGATATATGGAGGCCAACAAGAAAGTACAGTTGAGTTTGTGGCTTTGAGGCTTCCGTTGGGAATGAATAATGGTTCCTTCTGTTAGTTTTGGGTGGTCATCAACAGACTGACTGTAAATCGAGAAAAGAAAAAAAAACGTTGTGGCCGTGACTTTTCCAGATACAGATCGTTCCCCCTTTTGGTTTGGGGAGTTTCTACCTGTGAGTCTAGAGATTTGAAGTTGTGATGAGAGGAATTATCAAGTCTAGAGATGAGGAAAGATACAACACGAAAGTTAAACATTTGTTTGACTACTTCTGTAATAGTAAAGTGTATCTGTGTGCCTTTTAATAATTCAATCTAGATATTATGTGTATTTCAATATTCTAGACTCAAGTAAGTTCACTGAAAAGAAAATAGCCTTCAGCTTTAATTAAACTGAATTTGATACAGAATTACTGTTGTGATGTAGCATTGTATCAGAGTTGGTTGGATTTTTTTTGAAAGAAAACAATATAAGGGGTGGGACTGGGTTTTGTCCATTGGTTGTTTATGGGATGGTGGGGATCTAAATGTAATCTTGTAGTCAACCGTTGAAGTGGATTACCTGATTGGAGAAATCCAGCATAAATCACCAAAGAGAAGTCTATAATTTCACACATAGATATGTAAATGTTGATTCCTTATTAGTGGCTGTTTGGGCCGCTATACATAAGTCATCTGCCATATTGGAATGATCTTAACACAATACAGCAATACAAAGGCATTAGCTAACACATTAAAAGTTACCATAGTTTCAAAACCTGTAATGTCGGGTTAATAACACGTCATATTTTTACTTGTGGTTATCCTATTTCTTCAAGGATTAAAATCTTGTTGTTCTTTTGAACTCAAGGCTGTGTAATGTTGTGGCATCTTGGAAAACTTGTCACAGCTCACACAGCTGGGGTTACCGAAATTCTTCCGTTAAATAATGGTAAATCTTTTATTTCTTTTACGGCAAAAAAATTGTACACTGTAAAAAGAAATCCGTAAAATGTAGGGTAAAAAACTGGCAGCTGTGGTTGCCAGTAAACAATCGTCAAAAATACGGTATACATTTTTGTTTTGTCAATAGTTTTACAGTTTTATTTTAAATTTACAGTTAAATAAGTAATCATAATATCTGATATAATGTTAATATACCAACCTATTAAAGTATCATATGTGAAGTTGTGCTTTCGTAACCTGTCCTTTTTCACACAATAATGCCGGCAAACATTTTCTACCCAACACTCTCAATACTTAAACTATTGTAGAATGAGCAGCATCCTGGAGTGAAACCATGGCAGGATATATTATAAAGTGTCTCATGTAAGTTTGTCATTGTGAAAGCAATACTTCTCTGCACCCAGCTGCTTCCCATGAGGAAGTGTTTTATGAGAACCATATTAGAAAAACACACATCCCTAGTATTTCTGCAAGCGTTTAGCTGCCGTGCAAAGTGATCATTGATTTAGCACATATTTATCTGCTCAATCTGCTCAAGGATACCAGATACATTTGGAGTGGTGGAGCGGAACATTTTCGGTTGGCCCTGTAAACCATTAAGCACAGTAGATGCTTTCAGTTGGCTTCTGTCTCTCATGATCGACGACTCTGTTTTAGGGTCTGGTAGCAGCGCTGCCCCATTTATGTATTAGCAGCGGGTCCACCCTTAACCCGAGGATATATGTCTGATACAAAACCACCTGTAATTATATTCTTCATGCAAGACCAACTTCCTTCAGTGCATTTCCCAGGCCAGAAAAAACAAGAGATGAACCGCAGAATGGAAAGCCAATGACCCAAAATACTCTGGCACTTCTAAGGATTCAAAGGGGAACTCGGGCCTTTTGTTGTTTCAGCTGGAGCACTTGTCCCCACATCTTGTTTATGAAAAAACTGGAACGATTGATGTCGAAGTCCTTTGAACGCTTGATTCAGATGAATGGGTGTCAGATGGCCTGGCTTATAATGGTCTGGATGATTTCATCCTTGAATGGGGACAGCAAGAAAGTTACATCATGCAATAATGTTTAGGCATTATCACAAACATTCACTCCCCTCTCAAGATCAGATTCAATAAATGCAACCTTGGCAGACGGTGCAGCACGAGTGATGGCATACAATCAAAACTTAAAGAGAATTGGATGTTACTTCGGATTTGTTCTGTAATGCCATGGTTACTATTTGCTCTGTTCCTTAGCAGAGTGGTTATAATGTATTCATTGGAGGGTGGTTTTCGCCTGTTCCACTTTATAGGTCTTGACCTCCTTGACTGTGTTGTAATAATTGAAATTTATTCAATTATTATTCAGCGCATTGTGGTAAAACAAACAAACAAAAAAATTACCACGGTAGTAATTACATGTTTATATTAAGAACATATTTAAGATGTAATTTAGAAGCTAATTTCCTTCGTCCAACTATATCGTATGGACTTTAAATAATATAAACAAAAATGACTCGCTCAGATAAATTGAAGTTCACGGGCTTTTATTTTGAAATCCAGTTTAGCCGGCAGGCGGAAGTAAAGGTCTGTGTTTATGTGCGCGCGTGTGATGATGGCAGCCTCCAGTGACAGCATGCTGAACATAAACAGCGCGCTCTGTCAAATAGCCACAGAAAAACGGACAGAGACGCATCTCACAGCTTTGCAAACTGTGACGAAAGCTTTAAGGGATGGGCAGTTCAGGTACTACACATTTTTCCCGCTTTAAAAAACATGAACAGAAATGTGTGCGTTTTAAACTGTACAGTACGTGTCAGCAAAGTATGTGTTACATTTTTTTACGCGTTGTAATAATCAAATGTAATACCCTCTTAGTTTCTAAATTCTGCATATTTACACAGTTTTCTAAAACACATGCATTGAAGAAAATGTCAGGATACATTAACTGCCATAACATATACACCAGATTGAAAATAGACTGACAGTTTGTTTCTGCTTTGTTTCAGAGCCAGTGTTGACAGGGAGGCTCTTGAAAACCTCTTTGCAGTGTTGTCAAGGCTTTCTATGGATGTTGAGGATTTGATTGAGAAGATGGATTCACAGGAAGAAGCAGCATCTCTGTGCCTTAAAATCACAGCCGAGTGTTTCAGAGCACACAGAAATGCCTGTGTACAGTGCTTTCAAAACCAATGCTGGCTGAGGTAGTGTACAGTATCCAGAAAGCCTGAGATGACTAATATTTGCTCTTGTTTGAATTTTTAGTTGTTACGTTTAATTTCAAAGCATATCCTTGGCGTAAAATGTGGCGCCTAAACATGTTATATAATATTGTTGTAAATATAGTTATATTATATGAAAATGTAATGTATTAGTATATTATTTATATAGTATACCATTTATTGGCAGCAGCACCTGAGTGATTAGTAGCCTATAAATAATTCAGACTCATAAAAAGAAATTATAGTATAGCTTTATTATAGTCTTGTTCTGCATGCATGGATTTTGTACATACTATACTTATTAAAGTAATTGCAATAACTACTGGGTAATTTCAAGGTGCTAATGTACCCCTGCACTTGACCCTAAACTGAACCTTAACTCCTGTGGTTGCCATATGTTTTATAGTAAGTTTGTAAGTAAGTGTAATGTAAATACATGCAAGTGCGTGTGCTGTAAAAATAAAGTGCAAACGCTTTTATTTCTTTTTTTCATAACTCCCCCCCCCCCCCCCTCCAGTATTTCTCATATATTTTAAGTGGTCCCAGACCTATGAATGCTGTTTATAACATCATAACCATTACAACTATTGAGCTTAATAAACCAGAAGAACAAAAAGCATTTGTATCTTCGCAGAGACCTAGGCTCTATCAAGCTATCATTTGAGATTTTGGCCAGACTCCTCAAGATTTCATCAAGAGGTTCAGATGACATCTATGATGGTGAGTTTCAAGTGTTGCAGCTGTACGGAGGGTAACGGGTGAATCAATCAATGTATGACTCTCTCCTTTGGCAGCACTTCGATGTGGGATTCAGTTTCTTGGTAACATTGCTGTTGGAAACCAGCTTTGCAAAGATGACATCTGGAAGCGTGGTTTCCCGCACATCTTCTGGTGAGTGAATGTATGGTTAAGCGTCAGTGGTGTATTTCTTACGATGCCAGTCAAAAATTCATTTTGTAAAATTCCACTGAGTTGTAAAGCCCTCTACTGGTGCGGTTTTGTAACCACTTCTATCTCTTTCAAGGGACCTTTTGGAGCTTGCAGATGAGAAAGCTGTTTCATACACGTGCATGGTGATCCACACTTGTCTGGATGAAGTCAAGACAGAGCAGCTAGTTAAAGACACACAGCAGCTTAAATTGACCCTGAAGATCGTTGACATGTGCAGGACTTTGCCTGAACTAGACTGGACGTAAGCTTTGTGTTTACATTGAAACAAAAACAAGGATATCTGTTGCTTAGGCTCATTTTATACCCCATTTGTGAAATATTACTCACCTTACAGGATTTTTATTGTCACACAACACTTCTTAAAGTCGTCAGAGCTTGTTAGGAAGATGTACACCGACATGTCTAATGAGGAAAGGTAAAACCTCTATATATTCAAATCAGTTAATGAGATGTACTTACATCTAGTAAGTTTTGTCTTTTTTGAGGATTTTATTTAGTGTCGATTTAAAGGAACAGTTCACCCAAAAATTGAAATTCTGTTATCATTTACTCACCCACTCAAGTATTTCCAAACCTGTATGAATTTCTTTTTTCTGCTGTTCTTCTTTCAGTGCATTCAAATGAAATAATTCTGTCTGGACCAACGAGGTCCTGCTTTGGTTAGAATGCTTCCTTAAAAGATAATTCTGTGTGTAGATTACTAGGGTTTGAAACAGAGCCTTAGCGTCACAGGAAAATGGACCAAAAGAATAAATGTATCTTTATCATATTGCATTATATATATTATTTTGTGAATGTAATGTATACCAACAGGCTCACACTGTTGGAGCTGATATTAGCACAGCTCGGTGTCGTTGAGAAGGAGAATTGTTTAATGCCTCTGAACGCAGCTCAGTTCCTGGCTTCCTGCTTCACTGATGACTGCAGAGCTGTTCTCACTCTGAGCTCTGAATCATCAGATGACCAGGTCAGCTTTGTCTGCAGTCTTCATATTGCAGATTGTTATGTTAGTATTCATAATATTGGTGTTATGCATGTTTTTATTCATATCTGTTGATACTGGACTGGATATATCATCGAATCAGCATATTAGAATGATTTCTGGAGTATCATGTGACACTAAAGACTGAATTAATGATGCTTAAAAGCTTCATCTTTGCAAATACAGGAATAAATTACATTTTTATAATATATTCAAACAAATGCAGCCTTGATGAGCACTAAAAGAAGATACTTCTTTCAAAATAATTTGAAAATTCGCACTGACCTTGAAGATACTGTACTTTTGATAGAATGTGTATTAAGCCTGATATTTGTTGTACTTCATTTGTAGGAAGCTATGGTTGTCATCAGGCTTTTGGACATCCTTTGTGAAATGACCTCTGACTGCAAGGAGTTTATGGCCCTGCAGGATCACTCTGACCTTTTGAGCGCAACAGTCGGTAAATGCTTTTGCTTTTGTTGGAGATCGAAATCCTAATGCATTCTTAATGAGAATACACAAAAACCATGGGAAATTATCAAGTCTTTGCCATGAACTGAGAATGCAAAATATTTGTTTTGGTACAACTGTATAATCACCCTGTAAAAAGCCTCTCGTCGTAAAAACATGGGGCAGAGCTTCCTATCCCTCATATCCCTTGCAGATGATTAACTAAACGGAAAAAGCAAATCACACTCCCCTATATGCTTTTCTCACCTTTTATATTTAAAAACACAAAGCCGTTTAGATGAATGTATGTACGGTATGAAACCGAAACCTCTGACAGGTCACAGCGAGCTCAGTGCAGACAGACACAATCTCCGGCCAGTATTCATCTCTCAGTCTCTTTGTCTGTCTCTTTCACTGTCATCTTGTATGTAATGTGTAAATTCTCCCTCTTTGTCGTCTCCAGATCTCTTGAAAGAGGTGCACTTATTGGGGAAAACCAGTAAAAATGTGTTCACCGCAGCACACGATTTCTCCTTGACGCGGCCAGGGGGCGCCGACACCCACCCTGCCCTCAGTTTCAAAGCTCATCTTATTCGACTCATTGGGAACCTATGTCATGGCCACGTTGTTAACCAGGACAAGGTATGGGTGAGAGAGTGTGTGTGTGCATAGATATGAGATTTTGCAGATATGAAAGGTGCATTCGTGTTTTAGAGATGTGCAAAACATATTTTCAAAACAGACTCCATATGCTACATATGGCTCAAAGACAGTATGTCTTACTTTGTTGTCCACATCAAATTAAATGTTCAAATAGATTTTGTATGCATGTACAGAAAGGGTATTAAATGCAAGTGTCTGCTTTAATGTTACAAATAACTTTGTTGAAAATAAAGTATTTCTTTGTCCTTCAGCATAACAGGTATGCTTTAGCAAATTTGAACCTGCAAATACAGTTATTGCTGAAAAATGTGGTTTGAAGGATAGTGGCAAAAATGAGCAAAGATTTAAAATTACGTTTCTGCATTGCATTCCTTTAAATAGAGTTTTTTAAAGTAATCTAATCTTTTGTAAGTCGTCGGAAATCTTGGTAAAAAATGTGTGATATTCGAGACTGACTGAAAAATATGTAGCTTCGCATGACTGCACCTTGCTTGAAATTCATCAATAAAAGAGAACTGATTGATGGGTAAGAAAAACTGAAATAGTCAGCGGGATTGCCAAGGGAAGGAAGTAGTTAGCAAAATTCTTGGAAATCGTCTTTTAAACTTCCTCTCCTGCGATTTCTATGACTTGTTGGAATGTGAAGGAATGTGTTGGCAAAGAATGACGAAACTAATACCTAAGTTTAGCCAAGTTTGCAGCCAACTCCTGTAATGTACTGATCAACCCGGTCGTGGTAAACACATTAACAATACTGTGGTTTAGAGGCTTTCTCCCTGTCCATCAACCCAGGCCTGGGCTTTTTGTTTGTGGAAGCTCCCTCCTTGAAAACTAATCAGGGGATTAACGCTAGTAGATAAAGACTGGAGAACCATTCTGAATTTCATGCTTGTATCATCTCATTTCTTCCCCAGATCTTTTCCCACTTTGTTCCTTTCCTGCTTTTTTTTTCTTTTTAATGAATTCTCTTGTAAGCAGCCTCCTGCGAAGGAGGGATTTTCAGGCTTTCAGGTCTATCCCCTTCAATCAGCACAGAGCAGAACCTAGTACCGGCCTTCTTAAATAGGGTCAAGGAACACAACTAAGAGGTCAGAGGTCAAAAAACAATAGCAAGTCTCCCCCAGCCTGCACCCTTATTTTTTTGAACCAAAAACCTTGTTCCAAAACCTTGTGAGTTCATGGCTCCTGTTGCTGCTTTCTAATGGGACGTTCACTCAGAATGCATTTTTGCATTCCACTATAACTGCTTTGCCATTACTTTTCTATGTAAACCAGATGGGTGTTCCGATAGTTGTGCTTGCGTCTCACGTGCGAGTTAAAACATGATCAGTTTTTAAAATTCTGCATCTCTAGTCCACCTTAAATTACTGATTTGAATAGCTCTACATAAAAAACAGCACCTCACAATAGCATTTCTCACACGAAACTACAGAGGCTACCAACTTCTTATAATAGCTTACTCAAATAAGCATAACAATAAGTTAAACACAAATATATTATAAAAATATTACGTTTAATTAAACCAAACTGTTTTCATTGCTATTTTAATGCAATATGAGGTTTTTAACTACATTTGTTTCCCCTTGTCTGTCATTGGTGGCAGTACAGTTAAGTGTAGGATCAGTAGTGCTGATGCCTCAAAATGTATGTAGTCCACTACATGTGAGGATAGCCAAACAAAACTAATTTTGTGGCCGAAGCGTAAGGTTACATAAGTTTCCCTTCGTTTTATTGCTAGCTCTACTTTCTCAATCAAACGCCACGCTGGTCATTAGCAGCAGAAAATTGTGAGAGCTTGTGTCTACTCTTTCTTATTCATTTTTTTAAAGGAATCAGGGTGGTTAAAGGGCAACTGCTGTAGCTCTTGGGTTACGATACATACTCGGGGTAATGTATAGTACAGTTAGAGACTGCATGTGATGAAAACCAGCGCAAACTCATATGACTGCGCCAAACCAGAGCTCAACCGCATGGACTTTCCTCCATGGAAAGTAATTGTTTTCTGACCAGTCTGGCTCACGATGCCCCTGTTAAAGACCGTTTTCCTTGTTTTTTTCCATTTGTCTCCTATAGGTAAGAGAACTGGACGGTATAGCTCTCATTCTGGACAACTGCAGCATTGACAGCAACAACCCCTGTATCCTTGGTCACGACTCCACATTCACTCTGTGCTTTTATGGTGTATTTAATGAGGGTTTTCTGGATTTGCGAAAACTGCCACCAAAAAAATGCAAAGATATTGCTATCTAAAGTGTGAATAGCATTGTAATAGCCCCTTGACTTCCATTACTAATGGAGGTTTTACCACAACGTTTGAAGTTTGAATGATTGGTGGCTTGCAAACGCAGTTGAGATGTTATTAGAGCAAAGCCAGCGTCTTGCCCAATGGTTTCATGTCCCTCCACCTAGCAACGTCCCCTGTAGAGAGGTGGAACTGTTGGGCTGACTCACGAACATTTAGCAATCCTCACTCACCAGTCTCCTTGTGTGAAATATCTAGTCATAATAGTTTATGAAGCTAAATGTAGGTATTGCATATACGAGTAATTTTGTGGTGTTGACAGAAGTCAGTTTTATAGATGTGCAACACTTTCTGGAAAACTTGATTGAAATCCTGGGTGGAAAATCACCACTTGAGTAAAATGAAGTGACATTTTGTATTTTTATAGTGTTGACCTGTATCCTGCCAACTCTGTTCCATATGAAACGGTTCATTGATAACACGACAATCTGATGTATTGCAGCTGTGTTTCCAAAGGATCCTTGACTGATGCTGGCACTGTTGTCAAAAAAATGCTTTCATTCTCTAGCGAATACTGCCGGCGTGCATTGGAGAGAGCAGGGCACAGAGCCAGCTGCTCTTTCACTAAGGGATGAACTGCTAAGCTGAGCTTGTGTCCTCCTGTTTCCTGACCACTTCAGGAAGTTGTCGTTGTTGCTTACTGTTTAGCGTAGCTGCTTGACCCAGCTTTGCTAGCTTCACTTCTCTGCTACGGGTAAAGTTCTGCTATGTGATATAGTGATCTATTGTGCATCTATGCCCGAAGTGATCGAATTTGCATGCTGATGTATAAAAAAAAATTGCTGAAGTTATGTTGAAGGTAGTTTCTTAATCATATATAGAGAACATAATATCATGAAGACTTTTTAGTGGGTTTTTCTGGCATTAAACCAACAAGAACACCCTGACAACCCCATAGCAAAAAAATAACTTTCCTTAATATTTTTTCCAGTCATTAGCCAGTGGGCTGTGTTTGCCATCCGAAACATCCTGGAACACAACCTAGAGAATCAGAAGCTGATACAAGGCCTTCGGAGACAAGGTGTGGCAGACGACACCATGCTCAGAGAAATGGGCTTCAGAGTGGAAGAAAGGGATGGCAGTCTACTGCTCAGGCCCCTAAGGAAGGACCCGTAGTTGATTAAGTAGAGCTGGGAGACTGCGATCCCGGAATGCCCATCCCCACACCCCTTTACCATGCTATATTACACTCTGGAGATGGCTTAAAACGCCCACTACACACTGGGGTCATTAAATATCCAATCAGTAGTTGGCAGTACAAGGGGGTGGTCTGGGCTTTGTGTTCTCCACACAAGGGGAAATCAATCAGAGGAGCTTATCTGAGAAGACTCATGCTGATGTCTGTGATGCATTTAGTGGTCTTTGATTCCACCAACCCCCCCCCCCCCAAAGTGGGATTCAAATCCTATGAAACAAGGAGAACCGTGTCTTCCTGGCTTTTCAACCACTAAAGAGACTCTGGTGACCAACAGGGAGTAGAGGTTAATCCCTAATTCAGTGCATTTTACAGAGACCAGGCTGCCTCTTGATCTGTACACGTAAATTTCGTCTCTGAATAGCCGCGAGACTCGGATCCTCCTTTTTGAAAGCGGACTTAAGATCTTGTGCTTTAAATCGGGTTTGTTTACAAAGCCGTGCAATTTCAACATTTTCCCTATTATTTGAACAAACTTCCTGTGTAGCTTGGTAGATGGAGATTGCTGTATGATAGGGCTGTCTTTAACTTAAATTAAATGCATTTATTATAATAAAACAACACAAGGCAATTACCTGTGTGTACGTTCTGTAAAATCCACTTTTGCATTCGCTTATTTTAAACCAATAGAGCAATTCCACACTTGTGTTTAGTGTGAATCTGTAGCCAGCGCGACCGCAGATCCCATGACAAACTACGCTTACTGAGATCACGTAATAATGAAAAGTGCTCAAAACAGCTAGATTGTTTTGGAAGTTAGAAGTATTTAAAGGTTTGGGTTCGGTTTTAATCTTTTTGAAAGAAGCCTATTACTAAGTCTACATTTATTTGGTTAACAAAAACAGTAATATGTTGAAATATTGCAATTTAAAATAACTGCTTTCTATTTAAATATATCTTAAAATAAGCTATTAATCCCTGTAATGTCAAACCTGAATTTACAGCATCATTACTTGAGTTTTCAGTGCAACATGATCCTTCAGAAATGTTTTTAATATGCTAATTGGTGCTTAAGAAACATTTCTTAATATTATTATTATTATTATGGACAGCTGAGCTGCTTAATATTTTAATGGAAACTGTGATGCATATATTTTTCAGGATTCTTTGATGAATAGAAAGAAATAACTTGTTATATATCTAATATATTTTTGTATTAATGTAGCTTTTACTGTCATACATAACAGATTATCTTAATATTTCATATTGATTAGATGGTACTGATTAAAGTTTGTTTAAAATGTATTTTATTAATTTTTTTACAATATTGTATACTCTGCATACTTTTAAAAAGCAGTATAAATTGGTCTTTACACCTATAATTAGCTGCTTTTTTATTTTACTAAATTCCTAGATTGATGTTGATTGTGATTGTATACTGTCCAGCCTAATTAGAAATGCAACCTCTTTTATACAGACCAGAAGTCAGTCATCGGGGCTTTCTCTCCCTCTTTTTTTGCTTTCGTGATTATCTAGTTTTGCCTTTAGTTTGTCCAACGTGAATAAGACCAGAAGTATTAGCTTGCAGAATCACATCTCGCCCCGTCCCATTCTGGAATGAGCTGAGTGGTCCACACACACACACACACCCGTAGCATTAATACCCCTCTGTGGAGGCCTCTGCTCTCCCCACCACACCCTGTTTTTTCTGCCTCATATTTTTTAATGACAAAATGTTTGTGCGAAACAATCGGGGTTGACTTTTCTCTGAATCCGGGGTATAGTGTTGAGAGCTTACGCGGTTCCGGTACCCAGCAGTTCAGACGGCTAACAAAACAGGTCCAGTTTACTTCTGCTTCGGTGGCTGCCTGCAATGCTTTTCACCCACAGGAAAAAGACCATAGGGGCAGAGAGCATACGGCGGGTGAATGAATGAGCCAGGTCGGATGCCTATTCAAACCCAGGCGGGAACAGCTCTGTGTCACTCCGAGATCAGCGTTTCACAGTATCTACACCCACAACTATGAGCCTCTCGGTGCTTCTGGGAACTTTCCGAGATATTGATGTGCCTTAAACAACATGGCATCCATTTGCTTAGTAAAAAAATGAATTCATATGACCACATTTTGAGCTATTTGTTCCAAACTGTTTGATTCGTTTATTTGTCTAGCCATTTGTAGTGTAAATCTTTGCCAAAAAAAGTATAAATACATCCAGGCGACAAAAAGATGAGATGGTTTCTTATCAAACTTAATTCAGGTAAAGTCATTTAAAAAAAGCTGACATAATTAAACCGGGACAAAAATTGTTGACCTGTAATTAAACAATAAAAACATGACAAAGAAAACAGCATCAATAATTACTCTGAATATACCTGACATAAAGTGCCATATTCTCTACATAAAAAAATATATTTTAACAAATTTACCAGCCATATAACTCGTATAAACAATTTAGATTTTACAAAAATTGCTACTCAAAATATTTCCAGTGACCTTTCAACCGTTTTCAGACCCATAGCTGTATGGTCCATTGGCTCAGGCGGAATATAACTAGACTTTGTGCACGCCGGAGCAGTGATGTGGAATCCCATGTCTCTGGCACTCGTGGGAATGGTTCGGTCACTCAAAAGGTGGTGGGTCACATTTTTATTAAGTATGTTAAAGCTCTCTCTCTTTCGTTCCCACACGTTTAAACACTCACGTTTAGAGCATTGCCGCATACATGGCCAAGTCTTTAGATGACTAAGCAAGCTTCTCTCCTCATAAAAAAACACAATCGGTTCTTGTTTACTTAAAGCCCACCAGTGCAGCGATTGGCAATGTATTTACCAAAATAATAGTTTCTTAAGTGTAGAAATGAGTTGACCATGTTTCTTTATCTGTAAACTGCAAACAAAGCTCTTTTTACATACTCAATGTCCTATACTGTTTGGGGTTGAGTTTTGGAAGCAACGGATCAGTAGCAATGATATTAGAAGTTCATACTTCTGTGTACCATTAGGAGACATCTACAGTATGAACATATTCAGACCTTTTCTCCAGAGAAAAGAAAAAAGGTCATGTTTTTCAGTGTTCAAACAGATACAGTGTGACTGAAGCTTTCTAGCGTTGCAAAGTTGCAGCACGTGTTTCCTCCTGAACTCCCACAGGGACAGTTCTTCTTGCTTTAATTTGAAAAATATCAGTTTTGTGGGCAGTTTAGACTAGGAGCGTTGAGTCAATCCCAGCTGACTTCTGAATGACAAAAGCCTTGCACTGCATATGTAGTGTCCATATGTTTGCATGAATTCACAAAAAGTCAGTCTGAGGTCAGTGCATTTTCCTCTGAAGTCTCCTTCAGCGGGGCTTTCTTGCATAAAGACTGCCTGATGTGCAAAATGAAGCCACTTCCATTTCTTGTTTCTAACACTTCCTGTTTCTTTCCATTGTCTTCGCGCCTCTCCTCCTTGTCCTTTTAACTATACCGCTCGCTCATTTACAGGTAAACACCTCCATCTTTTCACTGCAGGTGTTACACTTAACGAAGCAGCACCACTGGAACTTACAGTTGCACTGCCACACGCGTGTGTACTGATGGGTGTTGTGGCCCCGGCCGCAGCACATCAGGTGGCAGCCATCCGTGTGAGGGGACGTGTGGTTACACAGCCGCCCTCTCGTTCCCGCGCTCCCCGTCACAGTGTCCTCCTCGCAATAGTTGGGCGAGCGCTCTAGGTAAACCAAGTCTGTGTCGGTGGGCTTTATGTACCCACGGGACTGCTTGAGACGCAGGAAAGACGGTTGGCGAAAACGCGTGGCTCTCACAGCCTCCACCTCGACTGCAGTAGCATAACGCTCCTTAAGGATGTAGCCGATCTCTCGGAATTTCGGCAAAGTCGTCCAACAGGTTTTTGTGGTACATGAGCCGGAGACGCCATGACATTTACATTCCAGCTTCATCCTTTCTTCTAGAACCTGCAACAGTAGACAAAGACCCAGTGTTACCAAAAGATTATGCTTTGTTTTGGAAATGAAAATTAATGTATATATTGTAGTGCTGGGCAATGACTACAAAGTGTACTACTGTTTGAGTGTAAGAATTTAAGAAAAATGCTGTTTATATATGTAAAAAAAAAATAAAAAAAAAAATATATATATATATATATAACAGTATATTATATTAATCAATTATGTAAATTTAAATTAAAGAAAAAAATTTCAAAATATATATTGTTTGTGTGTCTTTTGTATATACATATGTTTCATTACGTTTATTTATAATTTTGTGCAGTAATGTGTGTACTATAAAATGTAATTATAAATGCAAAATATAATTTTTTATACTTTAAATTTAAACATAAATTAAGCAGTATATATTGCTTTATTACTTGAATTTTTACAATATCCAAACATCAATTAAACACATATTGCTAATTTTTTTTATAAAACGTTTTATTTGCAATGTTGCAAAGTTTTATAAATTTTTTTTGCAATGCTCAAACATTCAATAAAACACCATGCCATGCATACATGTGTATGTGTGTGAGTGTGCATATATATATGTATATATATGTGTGTGTGTGTGTGTATGTGTATATATATGTTGTAACAATCCTGAATGATACTATATTTCACATTTTTTAAAAATGTGGTTTATCTGGTTTTTATTTCCTAGTAAGTTTACAATGGGCATTACTTCATCAGAGGCCTCTGAAGCTGTGGTGTGAGTGAATTCATGCAGCTGACGGGTAAGGGAAATTCTTGACATTTTATTTTGACTGTTTTCAGCAATTTGAACCAAAACCCATTATTCAATACCTCCTGAGCAATGTTTCAATGCGCCATGCCAGATATCTGTCAAAACTGAGAGGAAAAAATATGTTTTAGCCAAATCATACCCTGTAATTTTCTCTACCTTCCGAAGGGCCACATCAAAGAACGAGAGAAATGTCCATAATTCTCAAGTCCCCATTTATGTATATGGTTACATTTGAGTTAAAAGCAGAACTATTTGGCTGTTTGATGTGTTACTGATATGTTCAACAGACAGCGGTACGTGATGGTTGACATTTACCCGTTTAGTTAAATGTTAATATTCCCCTTCAATAAAAGGATTTGAGATTCAGTAGTAATGTTCCTATGTTTTTACCCCTTAAGTCTTTAATTTTTCTGTGTAAAAGCAGTGGATCACCATTCTTGGGTTCTATGAACTAAATGCTAAAAAAGCATGGTCATTATTTAATTACATTTTGTATGTATACACGTGTACACATATACACCTTTTCTTGCATACCTTTCTTCCTGCTTCATTATTGTGCAGGTTCATTAGTCTCCTTGCATTTTTTTTTATTTCTCGGGCGTCCACAAAGCGCCTAGAGAACTCCACTCCGTATTTGACGTCTGCCGAGCAGCCGCCCCATTTCCAGCCCTCTTCCTGGTCGTGATAGCCTTGCTTTTCTCTGTCACAGCCGCAGTGGCTCAGGTTGCCCTGACTGCAGGCTGCTGTCACAGCGTGGGCAACACCTGCTGCAGTGACGGCGTAGGTAAATGCAGCCTCCTTGCTACCTAGGAAAAAGAGAGTAGATGATTTGACACCATTGACGTCCCAAAGACTCATGCCAGTGAGTGCATCTTTCTCCATTTACTAGCGGGGTCTAACTTTCAGTGCAAAGCAGCGAAAACACACCTAATTAGAATTTTTAACCCTAAGAAATGTTTATTTTATATGTAATGGAACTAAACTCTACAGAGAGGTACTGTAAATCTCCAGAACGGAGCACTTTTGATCTCAAGATTGATGTAAGGAGACTAAACTGACCCCTGCTGGTCGGCCTTTATGAAAAGAGGTTAGTGAGAATGGACTGACCACAACAAAGATGTCTATACTGCTATCTCTATACTAATGCATTAATTAAACAAACAAATGTAAGAGTTTCATTCTTAATTAAAAACAAACCATTGCATTGGTTTGCCCATTGGTTTATTTTATGCTAAACAGATTTTTAAATGATTTTGGATAAACCTTTTTGTGTAAAACCTCTGCAAACATTTTTTTTTTTTTATTGTATTGTTTGCTTGCTATTTATTTATTTATTTTATTTTGTTGGTTATGGGCGCCCCGTTGTGAAGAGTTGGAATCACATGTGCAATTACAGTCAGATCTTGTTCCCAGACTTTAGATGAAGATTGATCATCAAGGTCTGCCAATAATACCGCAATATTTAAGTAAACCGATTTGCGTTTACAGTATAAGCAAGAAATAAATATGACATTGCTGTTGTTTTCTATTTTGAGGGTAATATCCCTCATCAAGATATGCTGGCAGTGAGTCTTGTAAAGGCAACAGTGATTACCCTCTTCATCCTGCAAAATGAAAAAGACCATTGGTGGTGTGGTTTCGCTCATAGCTAAAGCCGAAGACCTATTACTGATCATCAGGTTTGACTGAGCACAGGATATTTCCCTTCAGCCAAAAGTAAATTCTACAAAGTCTTTGTATAATTTGACAAGTTATCCATGCCTGGATGTACTGGTGAATTTTAACTGCTGTTATTCTAATGGATTTTGTGGGAAAACCCATTGGCCTTTGAGTAAGTAAGTTCACAAAGGGTATTAAATAACCCACTGTTAATCCTAAAATTTTCAGAATTGTGAAATTAGATAAAAAAGCAAATCATCTAAGAAGATTTTTTTGCAGTAGGTATAGTGTTTGTCTTCGTATCTGTTTGTTAAATATTTTAGTAGATTTGATTGCGCTTTTGGTTGCAGTACCAATAAAAGTATAGCACACTCAGCTTTTTTATGGTTAAATCAATTTTAAATTAGTGCAGAAATTGAGTAAACAGTCTGTATTTCTAGATATCGCAATATATAACTTAACTTACCAATTTACCAATACAATGGCATTTCTTTTTCTCTCACAAGCAATTGGCACCACAGAACATAAAGAGCTCCATAGACATTAGGAGCCATATATTCAAGTATAGAGCTTGCCACAGCCGAGAAACATACATTTCCTTGAACAAAAGAAAAAGATTATGTTGTGCAGAGCCAACCAACCCCCAAAAGAGTGATTGTTACCAGGACCATTGGATTAAACACAGCCTCGCACCACACCCTGACCGTAACAAAATATTTCTAAACTGAGTGTTATATTAAAAAAAACGCTATTACTGTGTGTTCTCCTGGTTTGGGTCACTGGTGCCATGTGTGTTTGTGTTTAACTGTGCAAATGTTTCGTTGAAAGATATTTTAAACTAAATGTGGACATATCGCGTCCACTTTAACCTCTTGTCGTCTCGTTTGTTTCGCAGGGCCGCACTCTTACAGAAACACAACGCAGTCAAAGCAACACACACAAGCACAGCTCACGGGGGCTGCACCTACTGACCTACTCTCAGCTCTTGCCCAAAGACGGTCCTCTCGCCAAGGGCAGAGCAGTTCCACCGTCCGTAGCGAAACTGATACTGGCACTCGTTGATGCCCAGCTGAGCACCCTCCCCAATGATGATGATGGCATCTGGGCGGCTCTGGCAGATGGCACGCTGTCGGGGGGCCAGGCCGGGGATCTTGTTGCAGATGATGTTGGCGCCCAAAGCCACGACTGAAGACAAAGCCCTTTGGAGGAGACCAGATACACTGATATGAGCAGCTGATGTAGACCAGGGATTCAAGAAATGGGGTCAGTTCACCCAAAAGTGGAAATTCTGTCATCATTTGCTCACTTCATGTCATTGCAAACTTGTATAGCTAAAGTTTTGGACCCCGTTGACTTTAACTGCGTGAACAAAATCAGTTAGAACATTCTTTAAAATATCTTCTGTCTTTTGCAGAAGACAGAACAACATGAGAGTGAGTAAATGACATGAAATTGTCCTCTGAAATCTCTTCAGCTTTCATTTTCTTGGTTATTGGACTGTAACTATTTAAGATGCGTAGTGTTTTAGAAGATACAGTGCTTCTAAAAGGGTTGTGTAAACCCTTCAAATACCCTCATGATTTAACTGCGCTCTACCAGACAGTTTCCTCACAGACATTTCCATCTTTTCCAGTACACTACAGGAAACATTTAGAGGACTGCCTTTACCATAATGAAAGAATTTAAGAGCATCTCATGACTCATTTAATAAAGACCAACAAACAACACAAAGCTCGTGAATCAAGCTTTTACAAGCAAGAGTGGAACTGAACTTGATTTAAAAAGCAAAGGGGTCCCAAATAATATCTAAACAAATCAGAAGGCCAACCGTAGACTGTTCTACAGACTAAAACCACATACAACAATGCGATCACAGAATATATAGCCCAATTAAAGTAAAAGCACACATAAATGTGGATTGCTCTTGTAAATCAAGCTGTTTGTTCTGCTGTTCTTAAAGTGAACCCTAGTGTTAGTGTATTGACTAACAATTAAAATAAAACCCGACGGATTAAACTATTCCTGACACAGTGGGAGGTTTTAGTACTAATGATTGCAAGATGCAAGTCCTGTTTTAGAGCAATACATCTAATGTCCTGATTTGACACATTTGAGCCTGGAAAGCCATGCTTGAGAAGAGCTACCAAAACTAGAGTGTCTATTCCATCAGTCACAACAACAGCTTGTTGCAAGAATGTTATTTAATAGCATCTGAATACAGGGGAAACTTTAAAAGGCCTTTTTTTAATGAAATTCTGCAGATTTCTTTGGTCTTTGTAAGTAAGTAAAGTCCATGAAGAACGTTTGGGGGTTTAAATAGTCTGCTCTACAGGCTACCAAATGAACTAAGAACTAGAGAACAAAAATATTTGACCTATTGTACGTAAAAGCTTTAAGTACTGATGACCACTTATGACCAGAATCTATTTAAAGCACATTTATAAAAGTTAAAATGTGTGGCTCAGTAGTTTCTCCACAGTCTGAACTTTAGTGCAAATAAAAAGAAAGAACTCTTTTCCAGCCACATCTCGTACATCTCACCCTCTTTTTTTCCCCCCACAAATGCGGTTTTCCAATTACAAGTGTTTGAGATCAGAACAGGATGTTGTTATGAGTAAAACATTATCCTCACACTCTCACACCAAATGAATGAGAGATAATCTCATCAATTTTAACTGAATGAACTGGTTTGTACTGGCATGACAAGTTACGGCGTAGTAGGCCTATATAACTGGAAATCTGCTCATTTTGATAATTAATTGCAATAAGAACTTTTGCTGCCCGTATAGTTACTGATATAACCTACTAAAATCTGGTTTTGTATCTCAAAATATACTATTAAACGTCATAATATTGCAGGTGGTAAAGTCAGACAATGAAAAAAACATTAATTTGAAATGTGCCTTTTCACCAGGCTAATAAGCATGTAATGTTAAGAGACACAAGCACCATCAGTGCAACACACTGTGCATAACTGTTACCAAAACCAATAAACATAACTATTTCCGATAATAACACTTGTGGGTATTTACTCTATACAGTATGAATATATCTATACTACTCTTAACTCACATTAAGTTCGACGTTTTCAAGTAAAAGAACGTGTAACCGAATGTAATAGAGTTGTTTAGCAGATAAGTATGGTAACCGATGCGTTTAACTTCTGAAAACCACAATTCTGCAGGAAATTAAATTTTTACAGTCAATGAATTCTGATACATTATTTTCTTTTTTTTTAGTAAATGCTGAAAGGCTCGTATTTGTTTCTTTCTCAAGTACAAAATGGCTTAAAGCTGTAATTAAAGTGCATGCACATGCTCAGCCCCATCGTGTAACACAGCAGGTGCACTAAATAATGCAGTTTCCAACATGTGAGGAAATGATGGTTTGTTTGCACTCTTAAAACCCATTCATATCGACTGTCTGATCTTGCATTGGAATAAAGATAACCACCTATTTAACGTTGACTGCGCTTGACTGCTGTGCCAAAAACGCCGACGGGATAGCCAAAGGTCGGAATTAAAATGAAAGCAGTAGTTCAAACCTACAGGTAGCTGCCGCTGGTGAGGATGAGGAAGATCTGGGGGTAGTAGACTGACAGCAGTGCACCGCAGGAGGAGATGCTGCGCATGGTGACATTGAAGAGAGCGCGTGGAGAAAGCGAACTTCTGAGGTTTCGTCGTGACGTTACGCTGCTGCTCGGCGAGCTGCGGGCGCGGAGACACGGTCCGTCATCTCCTGCGCGAGACAGGCTAGTTCAGAGTGTGCTCCCCGCCGCGGGCTGACGGCTGATTTTAGGGATTTTGGGTCTTGTGTCGGTGCTTTGTCATTGGCAGGGGGGGGACACTCCAGTCCGCCCACCTTTACGGGCACGGTTGAGTGACATCTCCGCCTTTTTTGTGATGTATTGCGCTCAATGTCAGAGAGATTGATGAGACATGGATAGAAATCTGATTCGAAGCCGTTTCTTTTAATAATAATAATAGTTGCACGGTCTGTTGGGAAGACCTTGTTTACTTTTTGCAAGACACAAAAAGTGAAAGCCGGGGGTTTATAAAGTGTTCTGCTTTGGCAGACTACAATTCCTTTCCGTAAATGATGCATGCAGCTTCTCTCATCACTGTAGATGGCAGGCATGGGTCACTAAAACGGAGCTGGGTGCGAATTATGAGGAGGTTCGGGGATATCTGAGCCCCTTAATGAGGCTTAAGCTTTCTCAATTCAGCATTCAAACGTATAGATCTATTCTTGTTACCCAGTATGTATGCATGCGTTAAAAAGGTTCAAAAGTTGGATAACAAGCACGCCAAGTAGGATTGATTGAGAAAATAAACGTGGCGTTAATCAGATGCGGTAACCATAGCAACAGTAGGTATCTCGAGCGCCTTATTTTAGGATCCGAACCGGGCGGTAAATCGACGAAACGTGTTCATAATAAGTACAAATATGTGATTATTCATCGATTTATTCCACATTTACCTGTCACGTGTGTCTGGGCATTTTTTTAAACATAAAAGCATCTATCCTTGTGGCGCCAAATCTAATATATGTAGCCAGAGGCGAAACTCACTGACAAGAAATTTCCTTTAAACGTCGACTCTCTTAAAAATTATCGAATACTTGTAGACCGTAAACAAGTAAGCATTAATCTGGCAAGTTACATACTGTGTTGGAAAATCCATTTTAAGATGATAGTGTGGTTTCTGGCTGGTTTTGAATGCTCACTAGCTAGTCTAGCTGATTGTTGTTGGTCCAAGAATGTTTACCAGCTAAACTAATACCTTTTGAAAGTCAGTTAAGTTTTTTTCAAGCAATTTTTTAAAGTTTTATTTTATTTTTCACAGATCAAAAACGTCAAACCGGTGTGGAGCCATATAAAGGTAAGCGAATTATGAAATAAATGTATTTTTTGGGTGACTAAATACCTGTATTATGAGAATCACTACTTTAACTATTGTGCCATTGTTTCCACATACAATCAAACCTACATCCAGATGTCCAGAACTTGCAAACAACAGAAACTCATTATTTATTCAAAAGGTTTTTGATTCCCATCCATACGCAATTCGGAATAAAAACCTGCTCCATCTAGTGGCAATAGGGTAATATTGCGTTTTGCAATAATAAGTAGGCTACAGTAACTTAGTGTACATATAATCGGTCATGTAAAAAAAATCATAGAGACGGCATGTAAAAACAACAAATGTGTTCAAACATGAAATCAAATGCTGTTGGCTGATTGTTGAAGGAAAGCAAACAAATTTAATATCCCTTGTAAAGATGTTCTTTGCAAACAAGAGCGTGTTTGCTTTAAGGCAGAGAACGTTGGACAGGATAGAAGGTGGAGAATTAGCTGTGCAATATCTTAAGCTTCAAAGGGTGGACATGTTTATGAGCCTCTGTCTTTGACTAGTGCAGAGATCAAAGTGCACAGCCTATTCGGAGTTTTTGCTTCCGTTTGTGTTTGATGTTTGCAGCAGATCTCAGGTTTTGCTAATGGGATGGAAACTCGAACCAGAATGCTATATAGTTTGGTTTTGGATTCACGTTATTAATCTGGCATCTATTACCATTTTGAATGTCACTATGCATTTCAGTCCTGCAATGAGCAGTGCCGCAGGGGAGAACTATGGTTGCAGTTGACCTTTTTGATGATTTGTAAGACCTTGTTATGCGTGTTTCTTTAGGTATGTGCTCCGGCCAACCATTGCGCTTGACATGGTGTTTGATGAAGCAAATCTAGCTGTATTTGGGAAAATGGATGTTGGAGATGATGCATTAGCCTAAAAGTACCTCCCTTTGATTATTTATGACTTATGATTAGCACACTTGTTAATCCTTTCTTGATGATGTATTGTTTTTCTGTTGCACAAGGCGAAAGAATAGCAGATATAATTGAAATCTTCTATTCAAACCCATGTTCCAGGCCATTTGTAGATAAAGACCTTGTTCCTATAAAAACCTGAAGCCAAGAGAAAATTATGGATGATATTCAAAGAGAATGGAAGGGAGGAACCAAAAGGGAAGAGAAAAAAACACCCCATCAGATGCTTTTGTTAGTGTTTTTGACCACAGAGCTTTCTAGCCAAAACTGCACTTTAGCTGTGCTCTCATAGTTTGGAAGATTACACAATGGAATCTGTTTCTTTTCATTGACTTCATCAAGATTGTAGAGGAATAGAAGACAATTTTCCTCATCTTGGGGGAATATCATTGTCTCATTGCATTTTGTCAGTGACCCGTTTGCTCAAGAGCCCCTTAAAAATGCCAGCTGAGACGGAAAAGGCTTGTAAAAGTAAGACTTTTGTTCTGTAGTACAAGGAATGGAAAGTGGACATCAATACACCCCACCTCCCTTCGGGGCTGTTGGTTTCAGTTCTTCATCTGCAATTACTTTTTTTTTTTCTCTCTCTCTGTTGCACCCCGTGACTCAGTCCAAGTGCGTGCGATCAACAAGTTGGTAAATCACAGTTGATTTTGACCTCATGATTCTCTATCATAGATGAATTTGA
>JAUMHP010000044.1:9404853-9440542 GCA_032361065.1 Enteromius trimaculatus | reverse complement strand
CCAAGTGCGTGCGATCAACAAGTTGGTAAATCACAGTTGATTTTGACCTCATGATTCTCTATCATAGATGAATTTGATCACATGATTATGATGCTCAGCTAAATCCTCTGAACTGACAAAAGAAAATTGTAAACACGTGTACGGAAATATGTTTTAGAGACATGTCTTCCCAATTACAGTCCATAAAAAAAAAGAAAAGATGCACGCAAAAGAAGAAAAAACTGCATACTTTCATTAATGGGTTGCTTATAAATGTCTCTGTAAATCACACAATTTTCTATAAGTTATTCCAGAATTTATTCTTTTTTTTATTGTTCTTTCTCACTCAAAACATAAACCAGATGCTAGTACGTCTACCCACAAACAGATGCAGAAACAGCTGGAGTAGTGACATTGTGGTTTAAATAGTTACCAACTGGCAGCATATAGAGTTTCTTTCATCAATAAATCAAAAATAAACTTTCTTTTTTACATTATGTATTTTATAAAAAAAATCCCCAAATTGTACAAATTGCCTGTATTATTATATTATATTACAAGCATACTTTACATGATATTTTAATACATTTGGGAAACTTTAATGTAAAAGACCTAACTTGCCTAGGTTACTTGAGCGCAGTATTGAAACATACCAGTAGAGGGAGGCAGAGCTCCACAGAATGATCCCCTCCTCCCAGTTTTCAGACCAGACTTTCACCAATCACTGTTGTAAGGATATCCACTCTATCTGTCCCTTCATCAGAGTAAAGTCCCCACCTTTAGCAACGCTTCCCTCATCCGCTTGTCAGAGTAGTGTTGATGAATGTCCACAAGGGGGCTTTACTTGACTGCCTAATCGCAAAAAATGAAGAAATGGACTGCCGCCCCAAAAAGAACTGCACCTCACTGCTCCCGCCATCTTGTATCCCGCCCTCAGAAGTATAAACTTATCCACTGTCGATTAAAGCTGAATCAAGACTGCCTGGCTCGGACCCAAAGTCCGCCATTTTTTAGAATACAAGGTGAGAAAAATCGCATTGCACAGGGCGTTCAAACAGCATTCATTGTCTACAAGTCACTGTGCCAAGATCATTTGATGTGGTTACATTCTTAGATCTCACTTAAGATTGTTGAATTTTGCAAAAGATGGTGTATTTAAAAAGATGACAGTGATGCAAGTCATTTTGTGGTAGTGAAGCATATAAATGTAATGTTTCAGATATTACAGAGACCTCTGGTTTGAGGGTCAAAGGGCAATAGCAGTATGACCTTGGGATTTTTCTACATAAAAATTTTATTGTTATTCAAAACAGCAACAACAAAAAGTGACGTTTGTGAGATAAGTAAAAAGTACTTTGGAAGGAACAAGAGGGAAAAAGACAGAGCATTAGATTTTTCCAGTGAGTCAATCTTTTATGCCATTTTTTTTGCAGCCTCGCTGTACTAGTGCTGACCTAGTTGATGGGGTCTGTGTGTAATCACACGGGTGGACTGAAGGGTCAACTAAATGGCTAATTGACTTCTAATGAAAGTTCTTTCCCAATTCAGCAATGTGTGTGCTTGTGAATGCAGGATGATGTAGAGAAAAGCCACAGGTCAATGCAGAGAATGAGAAAGCGCGATGGAAAGACTGTAAGATGGGTAAAAAGAGAGAGGCTTGTCATTTTGGTGCCCATGTGATGAATGCCTGTTGGGACAACAGATGTGTGATGATGTCATGTAGTGTGTGTGTGTGTGTGTGTGCATGGGGAGGAGCAATAGCAAAGTGCAGTGAATTCTCTGCTGGTAGTGTAAATTCTGTTGAACAGACCCAATTGGACATTAAAGTTGGTTCATGCTGATTTGAAGCTGGTGAATACAAAAAGATCTTGAGGATGATGCCACAATCCAAAACATGATGGGATTTTAACCCCTTTTTGATTGCTGACCTCCATGGTTTTCAAGAGTCCAAGGTCTCCTCCACTTGTGACTAAACACCCTAAAGGGCTCTTATTGTTGAAAAATGATTTATCTTTCATTACCCTTCCGCCACGGCTTGCCACCTTGTGCAAAACCCTGTCTCACTATAACAGGCCACTGAACGATAGGTTTCTGATTTAATTGTGGTTGCAATGTTAAACTTTGACCACTGTCTTCTGACTCTCTGTGAAAGGCATAAGAAGTCAATTGTTCTTGCGGTATGCTGTGACAATAGCTGTTTGTCATCATGTGGAGCCAGAGAGAGACGGGGCAGCGCACACAGTAACTTCACTACACCACTGCCAGCGCTAGGCTTTCCAGGCAGGGTCACACCAAGGTCAAAGTGCTTTCGATCACACCATTGTGTGCCAATGCGCTAATAAGATCACCTTTTTAACCCATTCGGGTTCTATTTCGTAAAGTGGTTTTGTTGGTAGTGTATATCTAGCATTCTGGGAATTGCATAGTATTAATATTGGAGTCGGATTGTGGGAAACCTGCTACCACCTTAATATTTTAACCAAATTATTGTTTTTCCACATTTAGGTTTGAAACTAAGATCGGCAGGGCAATCGAGCACTTAATAACAATAACAATAACAATAAATCCTCCAAAAAAAGAAAAACATCGCTTTTAGAGCCTCAGAGCTCACAGCGTAGTGATATATGTCTTAAATGTGTGATTTCTCGGGCACAGATTAAGCCAAATCTCAGAATAAAAAGGATTTTCTATGGAGAATCACTGTTGATGCAGTTTAGTATAGGACTAAGGTTAATCTGTTTCTGGGAATCGGACCAAGATGATGCAAATATGAACTAATTCTTAACCGTTTCATGTGATTTATATTGCTTGATGTCCAGAAAACGCAGTTGTAAAACAAATATCTTCTGAATGCTTGTCGAGCCAAAGGGATTCCGTACGTTTTAAGAGCTGAACCGACAGCATATCAAAGCGCCAACACCAGAGGAAATCACTCTTAATGTAAAGTGATACACACAGCTGTCGGCCTTAACTGGGCTCACCGTTTTTCACTTCAACTCAGACAAAGAGGTCATGCGGAGCCAATAGTCAGATTTTTCACTTTGGGCACTTGATTTACTGTGAAGAAATAGGCGTCAGCATTGAGAATATGTTACGGATGTTATCTGGTTTTGTGATAAAGTCATAGGTGCGCTCTGGGTTTTATCTTTCTCTCGTTGCTTCGAGCCTGTGACCCCTTACTGAGGACACAGCTCGCTTCTCGGTAATCATTCACTTGTAGCCTTGGGTTGCCGGGCTGTGACAGGCATTGTCTTGTCTCTTAAAAAGCAAAGTTAGGATATTTCATATAATAGACTTGCATTATTTTTTTCCAAAATCCACGACTCTGCAAAAAAGTAGTTCTCCTTTTTTTTACTCTGTATATACATTAGTATTCACACACTGTGAGGCTGGTAAGATTTTGTAATATTTTTGTCTCTCATGCTTCACAAAGCCACAATTATTTGATCAGCGATAGTGTAAAACTGTAAAATTATGAAATATTGTTACTACTTTTTTAGTATTAAAATATTGTTTCTGTGTTGGCAAAGTAAAATAATTAGTCTTCGGTGTCACATGATCCTTCAGAAATGCTGATTTGGTGCTCAAGAAACATTCCTTATTGCTGTTCGTGTTGAAAGCAATTGTGCTGCTTAATATTTTGTAAAATATTAGAATATCAGAATTATTTTATTAAAAAAAACATTTATTTTTATTTGAAATATAAATTTTTTGTAACGTTATAAACATGTTTACTGTTACTTTTATAAATGTATCAAATACTTGTGAAATAGAATTTATTTTAAAAAACTTAGTTCATAGTAGATAAATAGATACCAAAACAATTTCACAATCATAGAAAGATGGATTTTGACAACATTATTGCACAATAACTCTATAACCCTACTAGATAGACAGATATAAAAAAAATGTAAAAGTGATGTCAAAATATCTTACCGACCCTTTCGAAGGATGGGTAGACAGATAGATATTCTAAATAGATTCATATAAACATTAGATGAATAGATACGAAAAAAGAAAAGGTTTATCAAAGAAAGAGTTTGTATTCAAGGCAATGGCATCATCATTGCTCTAATTATGATAAAAAGACCATTCTAGATAGATAGAGAGATGTAGAAGTTTTCTCCTTATTTAGTTTATGAATAATGGTGATAAACCTGGAACTCTGAAATTGATGTTTGTTCTGGTAACGGCGAGACACTGGCAAAGTGCAAGTGTTGTGGGTGTGGTACTGCAGCGTGCCCATAGACGCCGATCGTAGAGGGAGGCAGGGGGCCGATGCAGCGTGCCTTTCTCTTTCGCACTCTCTCAGCGTCCCGCCCCCTTTGCCACTGCCATCTCTTGGCTTTCCCAGAATGCCCTCTGTCTGAGAGCACTGGCCTGAAATAAAACTATGAGGGCCTGCACGGAGAGAATGGGAGCTTTGTCTCAGCTGCCATTTACACTGTCTGGGGGCATAGAGACAGAACTCAAAGAGAGTGTCTGATTGCAAATTAGCACAGCCCAGGGCTCAATGCTCCTACACTCATACACACTCACGCACTGGCGGTGCGAGGCGTGGAGAAAGTTCTGCATTAAACGCTGCTGAAGATCATTACGCCCTTTAGTTCTATTGAATAGTGCCACATTTCAGTCATGGGCACAAAAAATAATGAGCAGCAGGCTTCTCTTGAGCTGACTTGTGTATGACCGAAGCATTTGGGGTTGTTTAGTATGCAAGTGATGCCGGGTCTGAATTTGTGATTAGCTGAAAGACAAAAGGTGCAGCCGGTGCACTGCAGGAGCGACGTCTCTACTTCGAGTGGGCCTCTCGCTGCGTTTCCCTGTGATTGACATGCGTCAGACGATCGCATGTGGTTCGTTACATGAGGACTCTATTTGGCGTGAGATTTCGTCAGGTGTAATCGTTTTAAATCATTTGACCTAAAAGCATTGCGGCCAGGTATTTTCAAGATAATCGGCTGCCTTAGGAAGCAATTTCTAACCGGCGAGGAGCCCTGAAAATTGTGCATATTAAATGTCATAAAATCAAATCTCCCCTTGACTTTCTGGTTTACCCATTTGGAGCACTTGCTGGCATTAATATCTTCCCTTTTATTCTTATGTATATGTATTTATTTAATATGAGAGGCATGTATAGCTGAAGACAAGAATAATAAGAACATGTGATGCCATGCGAACTCAACAACCCATTCGTTATAATCTGCTTGCCACCATCTCATGTTAATTCCCATGAGGCCGCTTTGTGTAGGACATAAACACACGCGCGTTCACACATAGGACACAATTTGGCCCTTTAATCTGATTAGCTGTGTGTGTATGGATGAACCTGGGTTCATTGAGTGTGTTTCTCTACGTCTGCTTTATCCACCGGCAGAGAGTGAAGCCGAGAATGACTTTAGTATTTACATTTGATTTTTGAGCTCAGAGGGGAAAAATGCAAGGTAATTAGTTCCGAAATGTATCTATAGCATTCATGTATGTCAACACCATCCTGTATCAGAACTAATATTTTACTTAAATGTTAAAAAGATTCCTTTAATAAAAAGGATAATAACTAAATGATGGTGTGATCAAAGCTTTAACTTTTCCTTCATTTAATAACATTTTCCGGCTGATGGGGTTTTTAGATATTATTTATATTTTATGCACTTTGTATTGGAGAAATATTGCCTTGTTGTTACCTGACAGATAAAACCATACTCCGACTGTTTCAGGTGGCGTTGCAAAATATTTTTTTATGAGTAGGCATTGCTTTAAAACATGCATTTGTGAGATTTCATTCCTGACTGTGAACCACAAATTCAGAAGACTTGACTTCAAGGAGTGCTGTGGCAGGGGAAAAAATCAAACTAATGGTCTCTGAGAGCCAATAAAAGGGATAAATTAGAATTTTGTTCTAAATATATTTTTATATATATTATATTTTCTTTTAAAACTTTTAACACATTCTGTAATTATACTGAACATCCGGACACATATATTCATGTTGCAATTTAGTATGTGGAGACATCCTTAAATAATGAATGAGTGAATGCATGACTCACATCACACACTGTTAGTCAAAACCTGATGAAAATGCCCTCCAGAAGGCCTTTGATAGCACACACACGGGCTTAACATCATATCACATGATAGCCTGAAGTCCTTCTCACTTAACCCATTTAATGCTCTGTTTGTGACAAAACGTTTTGTTTTTTTTAAACTACGAATGAAAGTGTATTGTAATATTGTTCGTGTAACTACACGACTGAAGCTCTTTAATGCCAGATTGCCCTTCTGGAGGCTCTATAAAACGTTGCAAGACAGATACAGCTACCATAACTGATGCATAATTTTAAAGAGTCTATTATTCTCATATAAATGTCTCATAAAAATCATAATGTAAACATCAGTGGTGACATTTGTAATGAGTAATTGACTGATTCATATTATACAGTTGCAGTCTTGAATTGTCGTTTTAAGAATTGTTACATTAAATGAAATTTAAAATAAAATAACATTAACATCACCACAGTGCCTGACAATAGAAATGAGATTTTTGTAGCTTGCTGTTGAGTCTCTTTAACCTTCCTTTTCCTTTCAGAAAAAGGCATAACGTTTATTTTATTGTACTATCCAAGAAGTAACACACTTGTGCTCACTCATCTGGTAAAATGTTAGGATTAAATGGGTTTAACGACGGATAACAAGACCCGGGACATCTACAAACATGTATGAAAAACTTTATAGAATGGTTAAACGCCTTTAAATATTTCACATGCAGACAGCAATACTAAATGGTACTGAAAATATTGTATTAACGCAACATAAATCGATAATGCAACAGGTTGCATGTCTTATTATTTTTCAGGGATCAGCAAATGAGCAAATTTAACTCTCTTCCTTATTAAAAAATAATACATAAACATCAATGGCGCTATCAAACAACGTTTTTATTTACTTTACTTTTATTCAACTGATGCGTTTCTTTTTCTGAGATCAACCATAACATCCTCAAGTCGAAACTTTTTTTTTTTTTTTTTTACCTCAGATTTGTCGTCGGTTTGAAAACGGACTCGTCGAGCTGCAGAACGGGTCGAGCACGACGGGCCCGTGAATTAAAATAAAAAGCCCACAGCCTTCACCGTTATATATCCAATGCGAATAAGAGTAAACAGAGTGTTATTTTGTGCTGATATTAGATAGGTCAGCGGCTGCTGTCTGGCTCTTGTGTAACGGTCGGTGCGCGCGCTCTCGTGTGTGTGAGTGTGTGTGAATCACAGTTCACCTTAGTTGAACTTGTGTGATCTAGTTCACGGTAGTGTGAGGCTCTTGGTCCGGTCCGATGGCTGTTGGGAGGCTGAACATCTCTTCTTGATCATTACAAAAAACCAAACTACCGTTAGCGTTACTCTTGTAAGACGCAGGTGTGTCGTCATGTTTTTGTGTGTGTGTGTGTGTGTAACGTTAAATGAGAAGGTTTTGATAGTTTGCTCGCAGACAGACCGTATTAACGGTCGTGTGTTAACCTCGTTAAAGTGCCCGCACGACAGAAAATTTCAGGCTGAACTTGAATAATAAAAACGGTCGTCGTGGTTTACCCGACGACTCCCGTCAAGTTTCTTTTGTTTGTTTGTTTTGCCGTTGGCCGTTTCTAACAACAGCGAAAGGAGCACGAATGGTCCAGATGAAGCTCAGAAGCGGATGAAACGCCGACATAATGTAAGTTTTCCGTTATCGTGTTTTAGTTGGTCCCGCTTGTTGTTGTTTTTTTTTACTTTAATGCTTTTATTCCGCGGTTACGCTTGAAATTTCATGCGCCAGTCATACGAAGCCGGCATATGGGGCATTATTGAACTGTAGCCTAGTTTTCACAGCTTATTTTCCTGGCATCAAATGTAAAATATCTGTCGAGCACGCATTCAAATGAACTCTACGAGGAATAACTCATTTTATGAGTGCATGCTGACGAGAACAATGGCGTTATAGACACATTGGAGATAGAAAAGAGGTCAGTTTCTCGTGCCCAGACGTTTTTGTTCATGCTTTTCTAATAATCGATCGTGCTGCTCTCTTATTTGGGTTTGTGTAGACTCTTCTGTTATTGTAGGTACCAGGAGACTGTTCTGGTCTTCTCATTTAAAAGAAATGTAAATATAACGTGTGTATTTCATAAATGGGACTGCTCACTAAAATATTCCTGCCAGACTTATGTATTTTTAACAGACCTATTTCATCCATATCAGGCTGGGCTGAGGTTGCCTGCAGTGTGTCATTAATAAATGAATCTCAACTGATATTATTATAAAAAAAATAATATGAAGTGACCCCCTTCATACTGAAAATTTGTGCTCTGATATCTGAGTTGAAGTCCTCAGACGCCCCTCTTAGAGTCAATGACAATGCAGTTATAAAAATACATTCAAGTTATTTTACAAGGTTTTATATCTGTAGATGGATATTGCTGCTGTTGTATTTTGTATTTTATTTCATTATTTATTTTTACAGTCAGTGAGAATAGAGCTTTTTCTGAAAAGTTAGACTGTGTGTGTGTCTGTGTGTGTGTCTGTGTGTTGCAGTGGGGCTTAGAAATGGCGAAAATCTCTTTCAGACTCAACCCAGAGATGGAGTGTACATCCACCTTTTATCTGGTATGATTTTATCTTAATTTTCTTTCTTTCTTTTTTTAATAAAAATAATTGAATGCGATAACAATCTGCTGAAATATGCCTGAAGTGAGATAATTGATATTTGCGTACTGTTTTGTGCAACTACGTCAGCGAGATGGTGAATGATGAAGCCTACTGAATAATGTAAACTTGTTTTAATGCACGCATAATGCTTTATTGTGTATATGTGTTTTGTAATATATTATTTTTAGATTTGAAAGTGCATTGATTTGTGCACCTCATTATGTGTCTGTGAGGCTTTATTTTATGGTTGTTGACAACTCTGTGTGTTGCGCACACATGCTATAACATGTTAACTAACATCCTTCGAGATTTTTTATGCTGACTATGCAATTACCAACCCGGTTTAATATGGCCTGCTTATGCTGTAATTTCCTTCTGTGAATCAGTTGTTAAACTGAAATAAGTGATTTTTTTTTTTTTTTTTTTTTTTACTCAATAGGAACATAAACCACATTAAAAATATTTTGAAAGCACCATCTTATCACCGCCACATTTATTCCTCCATTTGTAAAATGTGTTTTGAATTTGTTGTCGGTGGTAATTTTGGCAGACCGAGTGCATTAGAGAAATTCAGATGTGCTTTAGTTGCCCTTATCATTGCTTGTTTGCCTTTTGGATGAATAGTTATAGCCTCTAAAACTAAGCATAAAATCTGTTTTTTTTTTTTAAGCGTGGAGATGTTTTAGGTATTTCTGAGGTTTTACATAAAAGCTCAGTCAGATGTTTTACATATGCGTGTCTCCTAATGTGACCCGATGCTAACTGTAAACAACAGCATTCATTATTTTGAAGGGCCTGTGTGTTTTTATTTTTTCCACAATCACTTTTCTAGTCATATACCTTCTGAAAGAGAAGGAGATATTCAAAATGCAGATGATGTCAGCACTTCAAAACAACAAAAAGAAAAAAAGGCCATCAGTCATTTCAGCAATCTGTTTCCAGTTGTCTTAATGTTGTCACTCAGCCCTGGAGTTATCTTGCCAAAAATATCTTTTCATTTACATCTCCTGTTGGGGAAATAACCAAACCGCTGTCGAACACAGAGCTACGCAACCCAAGGCAGGAAGGCTCAGGCCAGGCCGATGCTGAGAGCGCACGACCGAGGCCAGATCGCATTCCGTAGGTCTTGCTGAGTTCGTAAAGTGTGTGTGTACATGCTGGAAGTGTCTTTCCATGACTGGCCCCTGGTGCTACAGCCACGCCAAACTGTCAATCCCACAGGAATGTCTCCCCAAACTCTCTGCAACAGATGACAGAAATTTGGCGTATGGTATTATCATATTATTTTTCTCTCAGCCTTTTTTCCTGTTTTTCTCCATCCCTCCTCTGCTTTTGTGCTCGGCCTCAAGTTTTTCAGTGCGCTCTCTCCTTTTTCTCTTGCTGCATTTCAGCAGAGACAGAAGGCCAAACATGTAATGTGTCAACATGACCTGGACTCAGTACTGTAATCTGAGTGTTTCACTTGGCCTTTCGAAACGATTTGATAATGACGGCGGCTCGTTACTGGCATCTTTTGCTAAAACGCTTTGAAAATCGCTAGATAATTGAGCAAAGCCAACCAAGCCCTTCAAGATTACAAAGAAGCGAACAATCCTACGCGCTCTTTGCGCCGACAGAGTCATAAATTCATCTGTCTCGTCACTGGCCCACATCCAAGCCGGTTTACCTCAGTTAACCCTTCGGAAAAAAAAAAGTATACATCATTTGAAATTTAAAAAGCAATCACCACAGGGAGGGGAGGCGCCTCGTCTAACCTGACACATTCGCACAATCAATCCTCGCTTTTGTGTGGCTCTCAGATACAAGCGGCTGGATGATTTGAGTGGCCTGCAGTGTCAGCTGAGGTCAGGGGCGTGTCCTAAGCTTTTAGCCCGTAGCCTGTCTGAAGCTGGCACTAAAAGGTTGCACAGATGTGAGGAAGAGCCGTTAGAGCAATGCGTGTCCGACAGGAGTCGGGAACATTATAGAGCACAAGGGGACGTTTCTAAGCTGCTCAGATTCTGAGTGCAGCAGAGGACAGTCAGACTGACACACATTCTGCAGTCTCGTGGTTGTGTTTTACCTGTCATGCAGGGAGACATCAGGTGACGCATTTTGTGAGCGCATGTGCACAGGGGAACTGAGGTCGTGCATGTGATTTATGTATGTCGGCATGTGTGCGTGTTCGTTTCAGAGAGGCAACTTGTGGGTATAAGCGAGGAGCTCTTAAGTGCTTGACCTAATTTCGCAGGCAGAGAAGAATTCGGCAGTGAAGGCCTTCCTCTGTTAGTGTGTGGTTGCTGTGCTGGGTGTTTCCTCCCAGGGTCTAACAGGAAGCTCATGTTTGAGTTCATTTGAGGACAGGGAGAAGGCTTTTCTTTCCACTGTGGATCGTTCTAGAGAGGGGGAGAAAGCCAGGGCCTCAGCTCTGAATCGCCTTTCTGCAATCTGGCATGTGTTTTAGCTCCTTATACTGCTGTATTGTCTGTTTTGGCTGAACTTGGGTTTTTTCGCTCCTGCCAAGAAAACATCTATTTTTTGGGCTTACAGTGAGCAGAAGCTGAGATCCTGAGTCAAAAATGACTTAATGAATCCTGCGAGCAAATGAAACAATCCCCTGCAGGGATCTTTTCTGCTTCCTCTGGTTCAGTTTTACATTCCAGGTTCAACTGAGCTGGGTCGTGACCCATGAAAATGCTGTGCTGTTCACGACAGTTTTGGAATCGTGCACAATTAAGACAGATAAGACGATAAAATGAATTGAGGTGTTTGTGCATTTCATTGAATTTTAGCAAATGCTCATAGGCTGTGCTTTGTTGTTTACAGGTTCTGGGACTTTGGACGACACGTGTGTTGCAGGACTACACAGGTGAGAAGCAATTTGACAACACACATTTGCATTGCCACTCCATGCCACAGCAAGCCAGTTTTGTAAAGGAACTAATATTTAGCATAAATTAAATCCTTTATTAAAATATAAAATGCACAATATATTTACGTGTATTTAATTTATCACATGCTTTTATCCAAAGTGACTTAAAAATAGGCATGTTGAACCCAACTGTTAAATTTTCTGGATATGCACACATTAAAATATGATATAAAATATCATTTTAATATCATTAAAATATGATTAAAAGTTCAGAAGTTTATCTTTACAATTAAAATAAATTTACATTATTTAAAGGTTTTCATTTTGAATGCACACTGCAGCCAGTCTACAGGCTTGCAGTATTCGTGTGGTCTCTTTGAATTGCGAATTCTGTGTGGGAGGTCTCTCTATTCATCTTCCGTGAATGTTTCATGTTGATCGTTTAGTGAAGTAAGAAGGTTTCAGGTACTCTAGACATGTTCTTCCCAAATTAGAATGTACATGATACGTATTGCATAGTCCTAAATGTTCTTACACTTGATTACATGTTCAGAACATCATACGCAGATCAAATCTTACATCAGACAGTGGGGTTGTTCAAATCTAGGGCACGTCTTTGAGAGCTTATTTCTATGGTGGGCAGAGCGGAAAAATGATGAGGACTGACCTGTTAGTCTCCCATTGCATCAGTTTGACTGAAATTAGAGGCAGATTTGGGATGAAAGGTTCACAGTATCCAGATTGTCTGAAAATGATCACTTCGGCTTGCCTGTGTTCATAACCACACTGATCAAACATGATTTATCGTAGCGGTGAAGTTGTCGTCTGATCTACAGGTTTGGTTTTTGGGTTCTTTGTGACTTTCTTTCGCTAAACCTGTTCGTCACTGTGTAGGTTGACATGTCGGTTTTTACATGGATTTCCAAGTGCGTGAAATTAGCATGACATGAACAAAAACATTCTGTCTTTCTGATCTTTTTACTTTTGCAAAATATCCCAGTACCCCCCAAATAATTTTATTTATTCAAGACTCAATGCTCCCAAACTTTGTAAGCAGTCAGATAAGCATTAGGATGTTTGCGTCACATGTTTCAATATTCTCTGTGCATGTATTGTGCAGTGGTGAAAAAGAGTGACTTGAAACAGCTGGTTCTTTATCACTCAATCATCTAACGGTCTCTTTCACACATTAGTCCCATTTCCTTGTCTCCTGCAGCGTGGATATACTCTCAGGTCATGTGCCGTTTACAGGTGTCATCCAGATGTTTTCTCGCGTGTTCTGATGCTCCCTCTGTTAGTACTTAATGTCATTTTTGCAGAAATGTTTCTCATCTCTAGCAAAGGGTCTCGTGCTTACACAAGCTTAAAGAAAAAGTATGCTTTTTTAATATTATTACTATTACAGATAAATAGTAATAAACAGAATATATACTTTTAGGATTGTTTATGTTTAGGACATAAATCTTGTTTTTTTTTCTGGATAATGACCACTAAACTTTATACAGTAATTGACCCATCTAACCAATTTCCTACACACATGCGCTAGTTTCATGAGTTGTATTGCTTGGCAGTATAATGAAATTATTTAAACTCTGATCAATATTTCATATTCATTTATTTATTTAAATAGCCGCATAATAAATGCTTTTATATAACACATCAGAATTGTTACACATCCAGTACATGTATATAGTTAATTCAATCTTAATTTAATAAGTAGAATTACTGGCATTTATCAGTAAAAAAAGCCTACCAAGTGAAGACTAATTCAAATGCATTCCATATTTAAATCGATACGTGCACATTTTATGCATGAACATATATTTGTTGTATAATTGAATATAAATATCCTTTTGTTTCTATATCATTAAATAAAAATCACATACATTCCTCATTTTGCAGAAAAGTTGGTCATTGTAAACTTAGGATCTGTTTATACAGGATGTGCTACTGTTTATATCAGTAGTATGTATATATATATATATAAAAAAAAATATATATATATATATAAAATATATCAACACATGCAGACGGACAACCGTTTTGGCTGTTTTGTCACGTCACGTTCTTTTCAGCTTGTTGCACCACGAGTGGCATGTTTTAAGACACTGTGTCAAGTTAAAAATATTGCAACTTTGAAAAACGCATGTGTTCTGCTCAGTCCAGCTGTAACGTAAGAACCCAATCTGTGTGACTGTGAGCTACTCCATCTGCTCTCCGTAGGTGCGGGTTAATGATATCAGAATTTCATATCAATATCATATCATAGATAAAGCTTCCAATTTAGCCACTTTTGCATCCAAACTTCTTTCCAACTACGACAAATCGTGAAATTGCACTGACATTTTCGTTTACATAATGATAATGAGAGTAAGAATTCTTGACATTATCCTACGCAGTAATAAAATCATCTGGCTTCAGCGGAATAGTGTCCTTGAGTTATTTCATCGTTAGAGATCATAGACATGCATAAAATGTTATTTCATAAAGTTTTTATTTGGCATGTAATAAATCTCAGAAGTTGCACGGGGATGAATCTTTTTTTTTTTAAACGATTTACCCTCAGTTCACTATCAGACTATGATTAATGTGATTTTTATTTGACTGACATAATATGACCTGTAGAACTTGTTCATGCATTGTCTTCCACCTTTCTGCTTGTTGTAATGACAAATGAGGGATGTCACAGTGGCTTTTTATCTTACATTTCACACTTTCTTTACTCATAGGTTATTTTTTTTTAGAACGAAGAGTTTTGTTGCAAAGTAAGCAGTAGTGACAATTTGTATTTTTTAATCGTGTGATCTCCCAAAAACAGCTGACAAGAATCTGTCCATCCAGAGGAATAAAGCTCCTTCCAACTCTTTATTGGTAAATATCCTCCCTTGCCACATTCAAGTGACCATTGTGTCAGCCTTAAGCAGTTCTGTTTGTTATTCTATGATGGATTGCCTTTTCAGCATTTACGACAAAAACAAAATTGAAATGGCTGTGTCAGTTAATCTTTTAAAGATCTGAGAAGCAAAAACATGTTTAAAGTTGTGTTTACTTAGATGTGGCAATATTCTGACAACTAGATTTCTCCCAAAAGTGTACATTTTGGCTCTGTGACACTATTAAAACATAGTTTTTTGTTCAAACACCCCGACACAGCAACTTTGATTTGTCCATTGGCTTGAGTTTGTTTAATTATTTAATTATTTAAGTATTTTAAACAAACATCAACTGAAACTCTCATAGACCTGTTTTGTTTTTTATTGGGCTGTTGTTAGTGTTGAGTTTGAAGGCCCAGCTCCAGACGAGGGCTGCTCCATGGGTAGGCCAATGTTGTATTGTTGGCAGTGGCTCATTTGAATAGCCCTTTAGTATTTTGTGTGAGCAAGTCAGCGCCATTTGCATTTGTTCCAGTCACAAAGGTTTACAGGTCAATAGAGACCAAGCTAACATGCAGAGGAACCCTCTCTCCTCTTATTCTCCTTTCTCTCCTGTCTCTCAACCTTCTTTTGCCCTTCCTTGGTTGTCATGATAAACTCTGCCCGTCTCCCTGGGAATGTGTTTGTGCATGCGTATGTGTGTGTGTGCGTAGCAACACCTCAGATGTCTGGTGAGTGATTAATTCTAAGCTGGGAATAAGATTGAAGAGAGGCCCCTGGTAACCCTCAAGCAAACACCAACAATAATTTGATTATCACACTTGAACATGCTTATTTAGCCTGTGCATGGTCGTGCATGCGTGTGTCTGTAGATCTGCACACTGAGGCAGAAGAACACAGAGCATACCTGATTAAATGGGGCCCATTCAAGACTGTTGTTTGTAAGCAGTTTGAATGGCTGCAGTGCTGACACATAGCTTTTTAGACGATCGCACATAGACAGAACCAGAAGTCCCAGGTCTTCATAATTAATCCTAGAGTGAGCTCATGGCCCAATCCTTAGAGCTTTAACTCTGTACTTTCCATATGTCATACACGCATACAAAGGCGTTCACATATGACAAAAGTTTCCCACGTGTTACGAGCTCTTTGTTTTTTTTTTTTTTTTTTTATGAACAGTTGCAGTTTTGGGAAAATGCTTGTGTTTATTTATAACAAGTACCAGTTTAGTTGCCTTCCTTTAGAAATACATTTCTATCATTATTTGCTCAGTGTAATGTCATTTAGTTTCTTTTTTTCTGGGTAATTTAAAAAGTTATTTACAGCAGAATAGCCAAGCTGCTTTTTTCCATAATGTGAAACTAAATTATAACTAGAGCTGTGAGGCAGGTTTTAATACATATTTCAGTGAATAATGACTTTAATTTCAGTCAGTTCCTCTCATGAAGTCTTTCCAAGAAGATTTCATGGTGCAATTGACTTTTTTTGGAGCTTGACAGTACCTGGTGTCCATCTGTTTTCATTGAATGGTTGAGAAAAGCATCAACATTCTTCAAAAGTTGCCTGTTCTACAGTGTACAAAAAAATCATATTTATTAATGATTAAATAAAAACATTTTTGGGAGAACTATTTCTTTATAACTTAAAAATCTTAATAATATTACAGTTTGCCACATACTGCTTTGGAAAGAATCTTTATATGTTCATGTTGGTCTACATGAGCAACATGATACATATGTCTTGCATAGTAAAAATTGCAGTAATGCTGTGTCATTATGAGCACTAATAGTACAAATGTGCTTTAAATATGAAGCTCTCTGGTAGAAAAAAACAATTTGTTTTTGTCAGAGACATGACGCTGCAATTTTGATAATACCTTTATTTATTTATTGACTTATTGTTGGTAAGAAGTTATCTGATATATCATGCACTGTAAAAAGTTAAAATAAACTGTTGTTTCCCGATTTATATTTGATCTGATCTAACCACTTAAAATTGTCCTATTAATTTTGTCATATTTACATAATATGACAATAATGACATAATAAGTCATATTAAGTTATAGTAAATAACACTTTATTTAGATTAACCACAAGAGCATGTCTATTAGCATTGCTAGCTTTTCTGAAATGTTAACAGTGCGTGCATTTGCTCTTTTGACAATGTTTTTAGTGTGGCCGCAGGAAGGCAGTAGTCAATCTCTGCATCTCTCTTGTGGTCCATTATTGTCCCCTCTGAGCTGGACGTGTGAATTGCAGCACAAAATGTGGGCTGCTGGATCAGCATGCATGCTACATAAAGACTGCTTTTGTTATAGCTTGCACGCTCATGACCGCTGGCATCTATAGCCCCTCACCCCCAACCACATCAAACTACTAGACTGAGTAGAGAAACCCCCATGGAGGGAATGGACAGTGACTTTCAGTCTTAGAAGCTCACAACCATAGAATTTTATAGCAAAATGAATGAATATTAATTAAAATAATATCCTATCCTTTTCTATTCCAAATCAAATTTAAGTGAATTTGTCTCATTAGAGATTCATTATATAAGCATAGCACAATTTTAAGCTATAGATAATGTTCCAGTGCAGCATAACTCACTTTGATCACTATTTGCGATGTAATTATGATTTGAAAATTCCATGCAGCCCTTTAATGCTGTCAGTCGATGATGAGTCTGTTGGGCCTCAGTCGACATGGGCCTTGGAACTAGAGCGATGACAGCAGACGTTGCCTTGCAGCCACCGGGCCAATATTGCACCATGTTCACCTCAGCCTATTAAAGGTTGGGATTCCCATCGGGAGAACACTCACACGAAGACAATTAATGGAACAAAAAATAAGAAGAAAAACCATGACAAGATAATACATTTGCGATAATGAGCCTCCACTGACCTATAATCATCCTTTCAAAATGAATTTTAACCAGGATAACGTCCTTGAACACCAGCAATGACAAGTGCCACATTCCGTGTGGCTTTTCTAAAAATTAGATGTTATTATAGACTTACGATGATGACCTAGGGAGAGCTTTTCATTCCCAGGAGAGCAAGCTGACCTCTAGGCCATCATTTCATAGTCCTTCAGAAATGACTGAGAAATTATAGATGACGTAGTACTATTTGTTTTATATTGTATTAATTAAAACGTATTTAACTAAGACTGTTAACCAATGCTAGTCTGACTCAAATAATCTGTTTATGCTCTAAAATTTAATAACTGCATAGTGACTAAATTTAGTCTTAAGCTGTGCTCAATTAAAAAACTGTAACAAATTTCTGTGGCCTTGCCATTATTTAAACCATGCTTCACTTATCGGTTTGTTTAATATAAAGAGCAAATCAGCAGTAAAAACATTTATTTAAAGAATTTCATCATCCAGAGGGTATGATGATAGCAGGACATCATCCGGCACATCCCTTGCTCCCGTCGTTGGCGGTTGCGAGTTAAGAGGGTTGACTGGGTGTAGAAGGCTCAGCTGGGGCAAATCCTGGAGGTCCCATCCACTCGGAGGCAAAGTGACGTGGCACATGCAAAAGCAGTCTGTGCTGGCTTTTAAGAGCCAGAAGTTTTAAGTGCCAGAACTGTCCCCATTTCACTCATACACGCTCACACACACACACACACAGCTCTCCAGCACTCAGGAAAATAAAGAAGGACTGGTGTGTTAAAATGTATTATTAGAAGCAAACCAGAATGGACAGGCCGTTTGGAGTGGAGATGAAAGTTAACATGAATCAAAGGTTATTTAGGGGGAGTAAACGGCACTGAATGATGCCTGCGCTGCATGTTGGGGAAATTTTTGGATACGGACGTAGCAATTAATTTGAGGAAGGTTTGCTGTGTGTAGCTTCAAACTGCTTTCCCTCTTAAAGTGTTTGAATGCGTCAGAAGTCATTTATAATTTAACAGTGTTTAAAATTTATTTAGAATCTCACATTTGCTGGAGTTCATTTGTGATTAAATATTTGCTAGTCATTTGTTGAAATAATGACTTTTTGTGTTTCTGCCCTTTCCCCCAGAACTTAAAGTGATATATTTGGTCACGTGGGCAGCATGTGTCTTCTCAAAAATAGTGCACCTGTTCAAGTTCAATTGTGCTTTTTTACTTGTGTTTTTATTTTGAAATAGTCTGATCGTGTTTGGTAGTTTCAGAGTTAATCAAAGTGCAAGCGAATCCTGCTCCTCTCTCCAAACACAAAGTGCTCAGTAGAAAGTTCTGGAGATTGGAGCATGCGGCAGTTAGCGGCCATGCGAGTGAGCTCTTGTGAAGTGGACACAGAGAAAGTCTGTCCTGTCAATCCTTTTTTTAGTCCCTTTTTCCCCACACAACTGAATTTTTTAAGGTGAGTTACTTTTAGAGTAATGTAGCTTTTAAAATGTTTTATTGTCTTTCCAGCTGTCAGCTACAGATAAATTCACAAGCGAAGGCAAAAAACTGTTTAAATTCATTTATTTTTAACCATTAAAATGAGACCTACATAATCAACTCATTCCTAATTTATGTTGCTGTGGCACTGTTTGACTTTTTTGCAGAATAGTACAATAATAACACATAACAACACTAAAGTGTGACAATCTAAAAATTTACTTCCTTCTTAAAAACGGCAAAGCTCAGTAGTGTAGTACTTTTATTATGTATAGTGTAATTTTTTTTATTTTATAACCATTAACATTTTATATTCATAGCTGTTCATTAGAATAAAGTTTAGTTTTAATATTGCAATGCCATTTAATAAAGAAATCAACATCTAATAAAATGTAAAATATAAAAATAGGATGTAAGGAAAGTTTAAGACAGAGAGAGCATTTAAATAGAAGTTTTGTTGCATCATTTCTGTTTATACCTGAATTCCACAACTCAATTACAGTGACTTAAAATTAAAATGTAAAATTTGCATTTCTGAAATGTCTCTTGTTTTTAGCAAGTAAGAGACAGAAGATCCATTCAGTCGTATATTTCACTGTATTAAACAAATTTTTCCTTGAGAGTATCCATTGTTCAAATTCAGAAGCATGTTAGAAATGTTTTAATTTTAAAGACATAGTGCTTCTGCCTTTTTTTAATGAAGTGATGATTTAATATAATTGCTTATAGGAACAAACTTCTGACTTTGTTGAATCTCCACTGCTAAAAAAGGAGAACAAATCAACTTTTTAAATGAAAACATAACTTGTACAATCTTTATATCATTATTTTTCTAAGTAAATCTTTGTTGCCATTCCTTTTGTTTTTTCGAAAGAAAGTTATATTGCATCGGACACTTTTTTTTTTTTTTTTTGGAGATTTCTGTCTTCCCGTTTCATTGTTTGCAAACTAAAGATCTTTTCTCTTTTTATGTTAATATAAATAGATATAAAATACCGCTATATAAAAATAGTAAAACAATTACATTTCCATTTTTCATTATGCATATTGAAATGTCATTCAGCCTTTGTCATTGTAGTCGGTTTGTATTTTATTCATTTGCATTGTCTTACAAATAACAGTGTTTATACTACTAAGTTACAGTAAATGTATCTGCAATAAATAACTAAAAAGAAATAAATAATTAATTAAATCCCATGAATTAAAATGATGGGAAACAATCATTTTATTTTGTTGCTACTACAAAGCAATTGTTCACAGAATTCAGTATCATAAAATAATTTTCAAATCATAGCTCTTAAAAAACTGTACATTTTCTTAGTTTTTTTTCCACAAGTTTCACAAAACATTAATATCAAATGCCTCTCTCTTTTTTTTACATCTCTCAAAATAAATATGGTTTATAAATTTTTTTCCTCCACAATTGTAATCTTTGAATGATTGAATGATTTGTGATTGTTATCTTAATAGTGGTTAGATAGATGTAGAAAGTAACTTGCATGCAAATCCACATCAGATCAGTGCTTTTTTTTCTCTTCTGACTTTTTTTTTTTTTATTGTTTTTTTATATATATATTAATTTGTTTGTTTTAAAAATATTCTTCCTTGATGCCTTTTTTTAAGCCGTCCTGACCGTCGATGTAACGGCTTGGCACTCTGAACACACACACGTTCAAGGTTATGCCTACTGTTTTGCAGAGACGTAACAATCACACTGCACAGTTTCTTTCGTTACAAAATATTCAGATTTGTTACACCAAATTATGATTGTTTTATTTATAATACAGACATCTGCATAATTACACACAGAGAGCCTCATCCTCCCTGCGTGGACATAGGCGCATGCTCTTATCAGAGGTGACCGCCATGTTGTCTAACTGTCCTCCATTTTGTGATTTCAGACCTTTACTGTACTGTAGCACAGCTGCCCCACCCTTGCAAAATTATGCAGTCGTATCCCAATGGATCCGAAACGTTGACACTAATCCTTACTGATTTCATCTGGAATTATTGAGCTCTTGAACTTTTCTTTTTTCTTATGGACCTTGTGTGATTCTTGCTTCGGTGTTGTTTGAAATGGTGGAACTATTACTGTTCTATCAAAAACTGTTTTGAAGCGTCATTTTCTTTTTTCTGTAGAATTGCAGATTTTTAATAATGCTTTAATTTGGAAGGGCAGGAATGGGATATTCTTAAAAAATACCATACCAGTAGCTTGGGCTCATGATTAATAATTGTATTCTGTTCTTTTACTGCTAACAGAAAAACAATTGTCCTCATATTAATTGACAGGACAAGGACAGCAGGAAACATAAATGTAGTTCACAATTTTCTTAGAGCAAGAACAAGGTGTGTGTTTGTGTGTATGTGTGTGTGTGTGTGTGTGTGTGTGTGTGTGTGTAATAATGGCATCTTCCAAGTTAGTGGTAAAATTTAATCTCTCCCACAGAATAAGTTGAAACATGCTGTAGTACATTTTCTGTTTTAATTTGTTTAATGTAATCCATCATCACTCTTGTTTAAAAGTCGGGCAATTTTTGATCATTATTATTATTCGTGTGATACAGTTTGAAAGACAATTTCATTTGAGACGTTATCAGTGAAGAATCAAGGTAGTCATCTTTTTTATTTATTTCATTCTCATTTATTTTATTTTTGATTAATAATAATTAAATATGAAATAGTTTAAAATATATATATTTTTAAGTTTTTATTTTGCTGCTTTTAATGATTTAATTATTTTTTAAAAACTAGTAAAAATCATTATAGACTATTAGAATCTTTTGTGGAATTTTGCCTTTATTGAATAAATCTTTCAAATAATTGATTTATTAATTATTATTGTTATTGTTATTATTGTCAGTTGGTGTCAGTTTTTTCAGAGCTCTGCTCGTGTTTCTGTCAGTGCCGCAGCGGGCCGTAAGGGTCATTAAGCGTCTTCTGACGGCAGGCAGAGGTCAAGGGAGTTAATCGGAGTTGATGGAGGGGCCCTCTGAGTGACAGTCCTAAGGGGCTCACCTCTTAATATCTGTTTGTCTGTGTTTTAGTACTCTTTACCTACACAAAGCAAACAGCACCCTCCCTCTCAATGGGGACGGGGCTGCTTCCAGTCTAGCACTTCTGACCTGTGGGTCGTGCCCTTTGTTCCTCTCTCTACAGAGGCTGACCTCAGATTTCACCTCTGTAATTGAGGAGTCCTGTAGACACGTGCCCACGGGGGCCCAGGAGAGACCACCACCGCTGCAAGCTCACTGCTACCTCTGCGTCGGAGGAGAAGGGTGTCTAAAAATATGACGTTTCTTGTGAATCCTAAGGGAAAAAATGTTTGGATGATCAGATTTTGCTGTGGTTCTTGTTGTGTAAAACACTGCTTAATTAGCTTAAATGTATTCTATACATACACTGCGTGTAGGTGGGCTTGTTTTTATTGAACATTAATATTTCTCTCTGTATATTAAATATATAAAGATCTTTTGCAAAATATTTAGCCGTTGATGGGCATTTCAGATCTTAAACATGTTGATTTTTCTGTGCACCTCCAACTCTCAGTTGATTAACTAGGCCACCAACTAGGATTGAAATGCTTCTTTAATTTGTGCCAGGCTTGTCTTGTTGTGTTTTAATTAATTTCTGCTTCACGGGAGTGCTATGTTGTCTGTATTGAGACACTGTTGTTTTTTGTTTGCGTTTTTTTCTGTTCACTGATGAAAATTTGCAGGTAAAAGAAGCTCATGTTATTAGTTTTTACTCATTGCCTTTTCCAAAAAAACATAATTATGGGTGGAAATTTGCAGCTCAGTGATGTGCATGTGCAGCACATGGCTGCGAATTCCTTGGGATGCTTTTTTAAGTTGTCGATTGTGCTGGAAAAGAAAATATACTTTCAAGGCCCTACAGACAGTTATTAGGATCTGAGATCTCGTGAATGGCTTGTTAACGTTTAATTTATTATTTTAGTTTGTGCTTTTGATACCCTCTTCCAACCGTACATTTAGATCTGGTGGGGTTATTGTGCAGTATTTAGAAAGCTTTTTTGAAGTAATGTTTAAAGATTATTTTCTTCTCTTTGCTTCAGTTTTGATATTCAATCACTTTAATGTCAAAGAAATATAGGCTAACATTTATATATATGTATATATTGTGTTGGATGCACTTTTTAAATGTGGAAAAAGTGACCAGCCCCCTATGCTTTTTAACTTAGCACTAGCCGTTATCGCTCTTTGGTAACTTTAACCTGAGGACACATACATGCTTTTCAAATCACACAAGAGTTTTTTTTAAATGATCTCAGCGATGGTGCATTAAAGTGCTCTGAGGTTGAGCCCTGAAAAGTACCATAAAGAGTTTGTTTTGATTGGCATTTGATCATAGTCTCTGAGCCTTGTGAAGGATGGGGCCTTACAGAACAGCTCACTGTTTGGGAGTTGGCAGCCGACCCAAAACCAAAATTGTATCCTCAAATGAACTTTAATGCAATGTACAACACAACACGTGCGCCAAGTCCCGACTCCCTGCTCGCAGGTCCTATAGTAAACAAGCAAGAAAATGAATGCCTGAGAATCAGAAACAGAGAATGAGAAATAAAGCAGATAATGTGTTTATAAGAAAATGAGAAGCGCAATTTTTCTCATGCGAGGTGCGGCGCCTTTGTGATTGGCCGACAGACGTGGCGCAATGTGACGTGGACGCGTCGTACCTTGTGCCAGAGCGCGCGACCTGTTGCCATTAGGGAATCGGACTCAAAAAAAAAAAAGGGGGGGTGAGCACTTGGAATTTGATTTAGCTGTAACTGTTTTAAACAAGTGTGACTCGGCCCAGATTTGGTGTTGAATCGAGGGTGTGGTGTGCGGTATGTAGGGACTAAGCATGTGTGTGTGAGAGTATGTATGTGTATGTGTGTAATGAGAGGTCAGTGCCATGAGGGAGCCAGAAAGAGGAGGCCGAGAACGAGGCAAGGAAATCTGGGCGGACCGGGTGCTTTCAGTCCCTCCTCCACGTCAGTGTGTGTGTGTGTGTGGATCTGCGTGTGACAGCCTGATGAGCAGCAGCACCCTCTATGCAGCCATGTTCGCTAGTCGACGAGCTTTTATCAACTCTTTAGTTCGCTAAATGCAGAAAAGGTTCGTGATACAGTCCAAGGAACAGGCGCAGGCCCCACACTAGCATGTTTTGGTATGTGTTTTTGCTTTCTCTTTAGGCTTGTTCGCAGTAGAGAGATCATCAATTTGAACTTGTATTTAATCGCTGCATTGATTAACCACAAAAAAGTTTTGCACTCGACAGTACTGGCATGTTTACAAGAGCGCGCAACAGCCGCACAAAGCATTGTTGGTAAAAATATACCACAGAATAACGAAATCTTGAGTCCATTTTTTGCATCGGACTGCCTCACAAGTTATTGCATTCTAGTTCAGGGGAGGCAAGACGGAGGTGCACCCCAAAAGATCGAAAAACATGATTGGCGGCGTGCTCCGATAATTAATCCTGCACCAGGCGGATTCTCAGGTAGGCCGTGGCTGCAATGTGTGTGTATGTAACTGTGTGTGTGTGTGTGTGTATGTGTGTGCGGTCACTGCAGATGAAATCTCCCTGCAAATTGCGACAGATGTTTCACCTCCAGATCGTCTCACCCGTGGCTTCTTGGGACAGTGGGATGTAGACCCCAACATTAGCACACTCCACTTTTCCCAGAACCCTCCTCATGGTATGGTCATCTTTTTGAACTGCTGGCTTTTTAACGGTTTCTCGTTAGTGATTGTGTAGCTGTTCAGTGCTTTCAAGCCTGAGGATAGCTTCAATGATGGAGTTTTGGTCTTGGTGGCGGAGCGCCTGCGCGTTTGGTAAATTGTGTTTGAATGGTTGTTAACGGGTGTGAGCGTATGTTTGTGTGCACTCTCCGGGTGAACCGGAGTCTGTGTCATGCTTCCCTCCTCTCTTCAGCCCTCCCTCTCTCTCGCCCTCCCTCCCAACTTAAGCTCTCGCTCACTGGCTGGAGCGGTGATTCAGGAAAAAAAAAAAGATTGCTCACGTACTCCACTGCCTCTCGGTTTCATCATCAACTTTTTTCCCTCCACTTCAGTTTTCCATCTCTCCTCTCCTCTTCTCTAATTCCCTCCCTTTCTCTCTCTCTCTCTCTGTGCAGATAGAAATGAAAAAAAGCCGCTGTTTCCACAGTTCAGTCTCCTCCCCTTCACCCAGTCTATACCAAGAGAAGGAGGGATTTCTACTACTCACAGGATTTTAACCCTGTAGCACAACCGATTGGCTCAAGCTGCTTCTCTTCCACTTCAGTTTTTGCAGCACGTCTTTTCCACCACTTCCCTAAACCTCGTCTGCGTGTTCTTCTGCGTTTTCGTCACCTCAAGACGCTTTCAGTCGGAGCATTTGCGGAAGCCGAAGGTGTGTGGCATTTCTCAGCCTCGTCAGGGGTTAACGGATCCTTTCCGCTGCTGAGCTTTGAAAATGGCTGTATTCTCCCTGCTTGTTGCGTGTCTCGGAGAAGGGAGGCGTCTGGAGTTCTATCACTTTAGCGCCACCCTCTCTCCCTCTCTTCTGCCCTCCCTCTCTCATACACACACATACAGTTCTTCTTTCTCTCTCTCTTTCCCTCTCTCTGAAAGGAGAGCGGGAGGGCGGTGCGGTGTTGGAGCTTTTTCTGGGACAGGTGCCAATTCCAAACAAAAGACATAAAAAGGCAATGAGTGAAAGATGCCTCGATCGTAAGAAAGAAATATGTTACACGTTGAAACGCAAGAAGTTTGTGGCGACCGTGTGCGCATGCGGTTGTGCGCGTTCGGCTGAATTGAAATGTTTGAAGCTAAGATTTGAAATACTTTTCTCTTTCTCTCTTACTACACTCTCTCGCTCCTCTGGCGCTCTTCAGCCACTGAAGGCATTTCAGTCATGGGGGGGTGAAAAGGGGAGGGGGCTCGGTTTTCAAGCTCCTGAATTATTCATATGCCTGGGCCAGCGCTGCGATCGGACTGGCTGGGACATTAACATGCAGCGGACATTCTGTTTGTCTGTTTGCTAACATTCCTCATTCAAAGACTTGTTAACTGCAAGACGGGCCGACACACGTGTCTCTCGGTTTGCTATTGTGGCCAGGGCCCGGTCATCCTGGACCAGGGGACCGCAGGCAGACGGGAAGCCCAGCGTTGGGGTGGGAGGATTGGCTTGGCCCCCCAGCCTACCTCCTTCGGTCCTTGTGCCTGCTGTGGAAAGCTCACTGCCTCTTCTTCTCCTTCTCTCTCTGTCTCTCTCTCTCTCTCTCTCTCACTCTCCTTCAACACAGGGTTGGTGAAGTGAGTAGAAAAGGCCTTCAGCACTTGTCCTGGAATGTTTCTATCTACAGGCACATGTCAGTGTTATTGGGTAAGTTGCGAGTATTTGAGTTTTATGTGGAATTTGAACATATTTAGTTTTTTTTTTTTTTGGTTTCTCTGACGTATTTCTTAATTTTTAGAATGTGTGTAGAATATTCCTGTTATGGTTTTATGGTTTATATAAAAAAAAAGCTTTTTATAAACGGTACGATTCCTAAAGAAAATGGCGTGGGGGTATGTAAAGGTAGTTCATATCAGTGCCCAACAAATATGATGTGCCTCTGTAGTGAGGAAGTCGACCTTCCACAGTGCATAGTTTTGGGGTTAATGTTTTTGTGAGTGAGGTATTCTTTTAGGGAGTGAGAGTTTTAAATCGTGTTATCGGAAAAAGGTTTTTTACGAAGTAACCTTTAATTTTCTGATGCTTTCGTTGTGGGTTTACTGGAACAGTTCAATGTAATGAATGGACATGAGCTATTTGGGCCTTGTGTTTGATTATCATGTTATATTGTCGTTTATCTGCGTTTAATATTTTTTTATCGCTTTCGTGATATTATTGAATTGTAACATTGATGCTTATGGATAGAAGCGTTATATATGCCACGTCAGAGGATAGTTTGCTCAGTTATGCTTTAAAACTATATATATGTGACAGTACTTGGTGTTAATTGTCTAAATGTTTCGATTAGAGATAATCTTAAAATTTTTCTTCCTATTGCTTTTTTTGGGCTGCTTAATTTTGATAGCTTTTTATGTAAATGTAAAAATCAACTCAACTTTGTGTCATTTTGACAAAAATATATAATTGTTTAAATGTAGACATATTTAAATGTATCGAACATGTCCATATTTCAGGTTGCAATCAGCAGAGAACAATTTCCGCAATTTATAAAAACCTATGAATAAACACATTAGTTGTATTGTACTAGCTCAATCTTAACGATTTATGTATAATGTTAAGGCTTTTATTTAAGAAATGCATATTACGTAAAGATGTCTTTGTAAATGTAGTCGTTTAGAAAATAAATTACCACCCCAGTGTTCTTTTCAGTGTCACACACACACACCGCCTCTCCTTCACACACACACAAAACAAAAATCTTCTTATGGCTCTAAAAGTAAATAATTTATAGGTAAAATTGTGTTTTCCAAATCAGAAATTACCAGCTTACCCCTGTGTGATATTAAAGAATCGTTTACATAAAATAGCATTGTGTTCGATCAGTTCATATCATGTAGAATTTACAGTAAACAGTTGTGTTTCTTCTTCATTGAAACGAATGATTTTGGCTCATAGCAGACTGTTTAGTAGTACGAGTGAGAACACCAGGGGCAGTGCTGATGAAGTGTGTTGGCACAGAAAATGCACGTTGGTTGGCAGTGCCCTCCCCCACCCCTTTTTTGGTGGTGAATGGAGTGTTCCAGAGATGATGTATAGTGTAAAGAACAGAGCAGGTGGCATCATCTAAAGAACGAAGAGGGGGGTTGGCATAGGAACGGAGATTTTCAGGATAAATGTACCCCTTTTGCTCATTTGTACCAAAGATATTTTCTCCTTTTTAATTTTTTTTGTGTAAAAATATTCATGGCTTTGACAAATGCTGACTAGCTTAGATCGTTAATCAAGATGCGAAATTTATTCTTCAAAAATCAACTGACATTTACAGTTCTGACGTTAAGGATTTTCTGGGATCTTTTTTTTTTTTTTTGTCATGAAAATAGAATTGCATGTTTGTCAAACTGTAGGCATTCCCAGACATGCCGAAAAGCAACGAGCATGTGTGCACTAACTGAGACACCCGCCCTCGCTGTCACGTACAGACATACACACACTCTCTCACACACACCCAGACACACTTGCAGCCATGTGCTCCATAATAGACCTCTGATTCAGCCCTGAATAGAGTTCCCACGCCTCAGTGTGTGTGTCTGTAATAGTTAAGGGTGTAGACCCCCCCACCCCCACCCTTTTCAAAAGATACTTGTGTACCCTCACACACACACAGTCTAGACTAAAGATGTCTCCTTCATTCTGTTTCGAGGTGTATTTTAGCAGCTACACACTGTGAATTGATAATTAGTTAATTTCGGATGAAGTTCCAAGAGTGGAAAGCGAAGGATGCGACAAATTGATCAAAACAATTAAAAGCCTCATAGATTATAATAAATGTTACTTAAATATTTACATGGTTTATATATATATATATATATATATTTATATATTTCAAGTCATTTTAATTCTCAGTTTAATGTATAACTTTATATATGTTTTTTTCTGCTGGCTGTATGGAATTGCAGCTGAACAGCTAAACATGATTTGCACTGAGAAGGCAATACTTAATTACTTTACATATGTTTTTGCGAGCCAATGTCATGTTAATTGTTGAAAATTAGTTTGTGTATTTTTAAATATTTCAAATTGTATAGTGGTCCAAATGCAGTATAAATGTGTATTACTAAATCGCACATCTCTTTTTGTGTGTGTGTGTGTGTGTGTGTGTGTGTAGAAGTTTCGAGGCAAATGCAGTTATTAATTAGATAAAATATAAATCATGTGAAGTACTCTTTTGGACATTTTCTGTTTTTATCAAGTAGATATAAATTTGTATTCTCAGGAAGTAATGGTTTATGGTTATTTTTAAATTTCTGAAGATAACTGCAGAAAAGCTAACGGACGCTTCGCATTTCGGTGTGTTTGACTTTTTATTTTTATGAACACAAATATATTTGTTTTCAATGTTTTTATCACAGAGAACATTAGTGTTTCTTTATCATTAGTAAACATAATCTGAAAACATTTATACTTCAATATCAAGATTCATTAATCATTTAAAAAGTTCTTACAGTGTTTTAGAGATTTAGATTAACATTTGAAGGAGGTATTAAAGGAGTGTGTGAAGGAGTGATTATTAGATGAGGTAGTTATATTTTCATGCACACAAACATCTTCAAAATATTAGAAGCATTGTTTACAGTATTGCTCATATTTATGTGTTACTGTATGATTATTTTATTTTTAAAATGAAAATGTAAATTATAATTGTTTTTTAATTGTTTCATATTCTAGATGTGTATTTCATTTATTAACGTCTGTGTTTTATGTCAGACTGACAGCAAGAGAATTTACATTACATAGTAAAAAACAAAACTAACATGTTTCAAAATTAATCTGTGCATAGCTCTAAGTAAACTATGTCTTAATTTTTTTTAACCATTGCACATTTTTAGTAATTGCGTGTGATGGCAAAAGTACACGGGCATGTTTTTCTATGTTTCATTATAATAAAAATCCTTAGCCAGTGCGCTACAGAGCGCTACTTCACTACAGAGTCTATAGACTCTGTAGTGAAGTGAAAGGAGTGGAGGACTGTGGGGTCATTTGGGGATAACAGTTCTCAACTAGCTTGTTTCCCATGGACACAATAGGAGCCAGACATGATTGGCAGGTGACAAAAAGTGGGGTGGAGCTGAGTAATTGTTCAACACTCAGATGATGTCATGGGCAAGTCTTGAGACCAGTAGCCGCTTGCAGTTTTAGCAAAGGATTGTGTGCTGTTGTGTTGATTTTGTCTCACTGAAATTTCTATTCACTACGTTTGAAGTTTTTCTATCAGAACTATTTGTTTACCTCAATTTTTCACGAAAACTAAAATATAAGTACAAGGAGCCATGGCCTGCCCAGACAAAGCAGAATAATATTATGATACCGATCACTCGTGTAATCTGCGGTTTAAAGTCCAAGCTCAAAGTCCATTACAGACATTGTATTCACGCTCTGTTGTAATCAGTCTGGGATATCTCTCCCCTTCTGGCAAGTCACATGAGGTCTTATTTTTTTTTTTCTTTGACTGATTTTGTTTGAACAGATATACAATACAAACACAGAAGATGGCTTTACTTCGGCAGCGATAAAACAGCCAGAGCTTTATTCTGTCAATCAACAGTTCTTAAATCATGTAACACAAAATGCTTCTTTAAAGACCGTGCGACAGGTTTCTTTATCGTGTAACTTGTTTGTACCTGCAGTATTGACACTGCACAAATAGAGATATAAACAAAGTGTAAATGAGCTGTACACTTAAAAGTCAAGCGATGATTAAAGGAAATAAGAATTAATAATAAGAATTGCTATGTTTAGCAGCCTTTCTGTATAATGGACCTATTGTCACTGAATGGTGAAAAACTGAGGGAATATGGCATCAGCGCCACCTTATGGCTGTTGGCTACTCCACCAGCTCCTAAAAGTTCCAGTAATTCAAGAGCATAACGATCTATGGTTTGTTTCACCGCTAATGTGAACTACAACCTGACTGCTTTTATCAGTAGCAATGTTTCTAATACTCTGGAGATGTTAGTAATCAAATGAGTGCAAATTGCTTGGGTGCTTTAGGCAAATATATTTGAAGCCACTCAATGAATTATTTGCTTTTAGGAAACACAATGTTTGGAAATCGACTTTGTGTATGGAGTTTCTGAAGAACAACCGTTTAAATGGATTGAGTCTGAGTGAAAGTATCATCTCATCTCCCATCATCTCTGTCCCTTTTTGAGTAAATGAAGCAGCTTTAGGCTGTTTTCCAACTGGACATGTCAGCTCTGCAGTCAGTTCTTCTCTCGACCATGACATATTTGGACACACACTTTAGTCATATGACATAGTGACAGAAGGTCAATTATTAACTGCATGATGTGTTAGAAATGTTTGAGGTAATCAGAGGACACTAGTGAAAATGCTTGTGTTGGTATATTTTATTTAATTGAAAATGTCACATTACAAAATATATTGTCATGATAACACAATATGTTGTCATACTTTGGGTAAAAGAAAGTTGAGAAATTTAATATTAAAATCTAATTGTTTTGGTAGCTTTTGCTTTAATGACTGCAGCTGCATGAACTTGAACTTGAGATCTAAAGTGAGTTAGAGTTTTGATTGAAAAAAAGAACATTAATTGTCTGTAGCGAGAATCATGCAATTACTGTTACAATATTATCTCCTACTTTTACATTTTATTTTTTCTTTTGTTTGGAATCTTAAATAATAACTAAAAGTTTGTTTCTAGATTAAAGAAAATGTATGAAACACTGCAAACAGTCAATTCATTTTTCATTAAAAAAACCCCACAAATTTGAACCTCAATAAAATGTGATTTTTTTTTAAGGTAAAACTGCACAAGATATTGGGAGTTCATATATACATGTAGTTATACATGTTAAACATGCTTTACCAATTACTATTTTTCTTACTGAGAAATGTCTTGGTGTCAAATATTTTTTGATTTCAAATATAATTTATGCTTATAACAAGAAAAATAGTTGGCGAAAGATAGCGAAAATCATAATATCTTTTATCTTAATTTCATCTTAACCTGAAAATATGTGTGTGTAACCACTCGCCTGTGTGAGGTTGGTGGCCTGTGTGAGTCAGCAGTTTGTGTGTGCCTCCTCCTTGTCTGAGGTAAACCACGCTGCTGCCCGCAGCCTTACTCACTCGCACTGAACCTTCCCGCTCTGACCACACGCACCCGTCCTAATCCACTCATGCACCCCTGTGTACTGTCAGGGTCAACAGTAGACACACAGCACAACAGATGACACAAGTCAAACAGGACATGGAGCTGATGTGACTAACTTGAGTGTGTGAATTTCGTGCATCAATAATCCTCTCTCTCTCTCGTTCTTTCACAGATGGCAAACCCAGAAGGTGACCGTCTACCTTTCTCATGTTGGTGACCTTGATGATTTTGAAGGATCTCTGACTGAAGCTTTGGAGATAGAGGTGATAGGGGCTGTATTTGGTGAAAAGCAAAGAGTGTTGTATGACAGAGTTTTAGCCCACAAATTTATGCTGCGTTTCACATATAGGGTATCTGTGATACCTAATGCTGTCAGTTACTGCCATGTGGTTTGTTAGATACTGTGCAGTCATTAGGCATTTTGTAAAAAAAGGTAAAACAGGAAATGGAAGCTGCTGTTGCAGGAAGAGGAAGAGAGAGGCTGTCGTTTGGGGTGAGGTAGTAGGTTGTATAGTTTGAGGGTTTAACCCTTGCTGTCAGATAACTATACAACTTACTGTCTTTCCCGAAGTGACCGAAGTGCCATCGCTTCAGAACTTGGAGGACGTCAACTAAAAAGAAGAAATCACACATTTCCAGGTTTCAGCATTGTTGTGTTTATCTAAGATATGTTTAATGCAGACTTAAATGTTTAACAGGTATTTGCAATAAAAGAATTTAAAAACATGGTTGATGCCATACTGTCAGCATCACCAAAACAGCACTTGTGAAATTTGTGTTAGAAATGCATTAAAGCATCACATGTTGGTCAAGCATTCACGTGAATGCATAAAAACTACAGCATACGCAGAGAGTGGTGATGAAAATATGGCAATAAAAAAGGACAAATTTTGCGCGAGAGCTATACTCTATACTGTCATATTTAAGGACTTATCGCTTTTCATTAAATAGCCGATAGTCTTTAGTTATATCACAATCACGACTGATTTTGATGGGACATAAATCAATGCAGTGAAGCTTGTGTCTGTGTTTGTGGTAGAAAACAAGAGTAAACTGTTTAATACAGAAGCATGTAAGTAGGTTTAAAGCTAACAAGAACTGAAAAACCTCAACAATTTTAATGTAAATATATACTAATATAAAAAGGTATAGTATACTGCATTTTTGGTTAGAATTGGTTTTGTTGTGGAATATTCAGCAATGATGTTCGTACAGGGTGAGGTAGTAGGTTGTGTGGTTTCAGGGTTGTGTTTTTACCCCATCAGGAGATAACTATACAACCTACTGCCTTCCCTGAAGGGCAGCAAAACATCACCAGACACAGCTCATCCACTCTTTTGCTTTTCTAAAATGCTTTAGTTTACCAAATGTTTTTCATTCCCATAATTATGACAATCTTACCATTTATAGCTGCATGAGGATTACATACAGCACAGGTGTGTAATACTTTAAACAGTAAATAAAACAGTTTGATGTTTCAAAGATTGCCTGTTTTTTTATATCTTTGCCTCAAGCATGATATTAATGTGCAAATAGTCTCATAATAATAGAGGAAGAAATGGTTCACTCAAAATTGAAAATTCTAATTTAGTGGACAGAATATTCTTTAAAAGAAATACATTTGTATCTTTGGAATAGTTTTTATTTGTAATATTTCCCTTTAAGTTTACAATTCCTATCCTGTTTTGTTGTTTGATTGTTATTAAAGATGCAGTGCAGAGGCAGACAGAGTGCTTCTGCCAGGGTTGCTTGTATTGTAAATAAAACATGGCCATGGCTCCAGACGGCCATTAGCCGATGTTAACAACTACAGGGCTGTAGGCAGGCTGACCTTTCACTGCTGTACAATTTATGGGCACTGGCTGGCAGATCTCCACAGGAGCGCCCCTAGACTGGCACTCACGGGAGAGGAACAGCAGCAAGGGCGGACAGAATGTGACGGCCATGTCACCTTGAAAAAGTTTTGTTTCTTTGGAAACAGGTGTTATGCATTCTTATTATACCAACATTACCTGGGGGAGTGCATCACCGTTAGTCTTAATAAACTACTTTGTTATGCACATTACAGTAATCCACAGAGAATAAGGGTTTAATATTTTTCCCTTGAGACCACATCAGCTTCCCCCCCTTTTGAGCCCTCAAGAGCTTTACTCAACGACACAAACTAATAAGCCACTATGCAATAAAACTAACATATGTGCGGATGTGTTTTAAATGAATTATCATACATACAATTACCTAAAATGGATGAAAAATGTTAATGAATTAATAAATAGATTAGAAACTGGCTGTTTTATCTTAGGGTGGCATTAGGCCAGAGGTTTAGAGAAAGTATATGACAATAGACAACAGTGTAGTTACAAATGTAACAATACATTAATTACAGATAGGTTTTTTTATATGTGTATTTATATATATAAGTGCAAGGTAAAAATGTACACAATAAATGCATTGTACCAAATGGTTAAGTTAAATAATAGTAGCTTAAAAAAAACATTTATATAGATTTATAATGTTACAATGTCCAATACATGTACAATGTTATTTTGCAGCGTAATATACTTTAAAAAAAATATGATTTGATTTTTAACTTTCGCGTGAGGATTGGAAGTAGGATGTTTTCAAATGTAAACAGAATAACAATGATTAATTTCAAAATATTAGCAGTAGGTGGCAGCAAAGGTGCGTTATTTGGAGAATGTGTAAACTAGTAAAATAACTGAATAGGTCGCTAAGTCAGTAAGGTAACAAAACGGACAACATACGTTATACTCATTATTTTACTTTTGATTGTATTAAGCAATATGGCGATATATTGTTCAGGGGCATAAAACAATACCATCATCGGCTTTATCTCAGTGAAATCTGTTGCCCAGCAACGCGAGCTTATATCGGTGGGGGTGTCTTTCCGTTGAAAAGCCTGCGCCGATTGGCCGAGTCCATAGGTGTGTCAGGAGGTGTGCGCTGTCGCATCCGGAACGAGCGAGCTCGACTGCTGTCAGAGCGGTTTGACAGCAGCGGTTGCGGTGAATTTTAAATAGGACGTTTGAGGAGTACTACAGCCTCCCTCGCACCACCGAGCTGAGTTTTGGCGCTGTCACAGAGCCCGTGTGTGTTATTCCTGCCTGCATGGCGGCCTGGGATTGGGAGGTAGACGCGCAGCTCTTGTAAACAAAGCGCTTGTGTAACATTATGATCATGTTTTATCCGGTTTTATGGCCGTAATTACTGTAATCGTAGGCTTTTAACTGGAGCAAAGTAAACATTCACATAAGAACACATGTCTGTGCTATTTTCACAGCGAGAGGCTTATCACATACTCTGTAAAGAATAATACATGCGTTTGCCATAGTTTATCAAGATTTAAACTCTTGCTGCAACCAAAGCGAAACTTTACAGCGTCTGTGGTAAACGCTTACATGAACTCTGTCGGTCTTTAAAGCTTGCTTATTCAGTCTGAATTAGTAATTACGTTGTTATAGTGATATTGTATCAAGTGTCTTGATTAGTTTTTTTTTTTTCCAATCTAAATTTGATCCATAAATTTGCACAATAACTCACTAATTTCGTTTAAAAAAATACTCTTGTATTAGTTTAACTCAGTTAATATGATGTTGTTTACAATTATATTTCTAGTTTTTGTAAGACATTTGCAGCTGATACTTTAGTATCATTGATATACTACTATAGTTTGTATTCAAATTATATATATATATATATATTTATGTATATACATACACACAGTTGGTTGGTGAAGAACATAATGCAGGGCAAGCGTGACAGCTAATGTGCCTATGTATGAGTTTTTGTCTATGTTTATATACTGTAAAGCAATATCACACAAGTGCTGTTTTGTCCGAAATAGGGGAATGTGATACTGAATTTATAGAACTGTTCAATACAAAATAATAATAATATTTTTTTTATATTTTATACACAATATTGTCTTCTAAAACAAATGTTTCAGTGGCCCTTTCATAAAGAATAAATAATAATGATAATAAATAATATTCCATATCAATAATACAAAATACAGCGATCGCTGGGGGGGGGGGGGGGGGGGGGGGGGGGGGGGGGGGGGGGGGGGGGGGGGGGGGGG
>JAUMHP010000044.1:9391673-9404843 GCA_032361065.1 Enteromius trimaculatus | reverse complement strand
GCTCCCCCCCCCCCCCCAAAAAAAAACAAGAAGAAAACTTTTAAAAGCTACTTTTAAAAAAAATATGTATTTCATGATTTTCTCATGTAAAACAATAATGGATTTAAATGATCATTTGTGGGTAACGTCCCAGCCAGATTTGATGCACGAATAATTAAATGAATTAATTGCACTATAGTGTAGTTCAGTAGTTGACATTTTTTTTTAAATCAATTGACAGCTCTAATTTGAATTTTAGTTGATGTTTAATGAAAATGTTTTAATGTCTATTTAGATTTCAATTAGTTTTCAAACATTAAGTTGTTTATATATGTTGGTTTTCATAAGGTAAGCCCACTTGTCCTTCACTTTGAAGAATTGAAAATTCTCTAATGTGCAAGTAATTGAGAAACCGGCAGATTTTAGCACAGCTGTTGTATCCCACATATCAGTGAATGAAGGGCCACAAGGGCTTGTCCATTTCGTCCTGTTGCGCAACATGCTAAAAGGTTCACACATATCTTAACGCCTCGTGTCATCTTCAGAGTGCCTGACGTCATTGTGTGGGCTCTGAGAATCTCATTCGACATCAGGTTTGAGCTTTGTCAGTTTATGAACCATTAAATGTGTCATTCACAAGTCATTAGATGCATCTTAGGAATCTGCTTGATAATATAGTGTGTATACAGGAGCCCTTATACACTTTTTTGCATCTTTGAAAGCAGATCCTTTAAAATGCAGTAATTTTATAGCCTGTTTCATAATCTTATCTCTGTGGACAAGTTTCTTTCACCCTATTGGCTTTGTGAAGCACTTTTGATTATCATACATCATCTATAAGATTAGATTCAAGTCGGTTTATGGAGTGATTGACATGTTTAATTTGTCTTAACACAGAGTGTATCAGCATGTTAAATAAAAAATCTGGCCTACATGGATGCACCTGCCTCAGTTGCCCCATGTTTGCATTTCATAGTCCATATGAAACCGTCTGCCTTGACTTATTGCTGAGCTGTCTCTTTGTAGGCTGAATGTACTAAACAGACAGGACGTTTCCTGGGAAGGCTAAAAGGCGGCATTCCTGTCCTATTGTAAAAATCCCAGCGGTTTTGATTAAAAATGCATCCATCCAGACATTAAGGTACTCATATCTGAAGCGTTCATCTCACTTCGGCGACCGTTTGTTGGTGTAAAGCCAGACAAGCAGGGTGTGTGTGTGTGTGCGGATTCGGACTTTGGCCCTGGAAAGGGTTGCGTGTATTTATTGGCAGCTGGTAGAGCAGAACCATGAATCGTGATCTGGTAAGCACTGATTTCATTCTGCTTCGCTCTGTGTGATGGTCTGAACCCAGTTTGTAATTGTTCTGTCCGCTTTAAGCAAAGGCCTCACAGCCATTGTGAAAAGTGAAGTAGTTTTCTTTTGTATAAGGCTGTTTTGACACAAATAGTTTTTGTGCTGCTTTGTTGTACTTAACTATATTTTAATCCGTGGCACAGAAAAGGGATTTTAAACTTTTAGCTTAAAAGTTGTTTCTATTATTTACATTTGGAACTCATTTTGAAGAAAAGTAATTCCCTTACACTTTTTTTGAGCGAGTTTTTAAATATAAATTTTTCCAGGTACAGTTGCATTACCATGTTACAGTTTTGTCAGATTGTCATTTTAAGAGAGTTTGTTGACCTTGACACACAATCTTCACGGGTCCTTTTTAGAACGATCATGTATTGTCTGCATGTTTTTGCAGGCCAACTTTCATTTAGAGACAAAATTATAATTACAAAATACTTTTTCTAAGAAATAATATAATATATTTAATAATATAATAATATTAAAATAATACAACAATAATAATAACAGCAGCAATAATAATAATAATAATAACTATTTAATAATTAATTAATTAATTGGTGATTAATAATAGCAAATTGACTTAATTATTGTTTGAAGAATTTAAGTTAATTATAAAAACATTTCTTCTTTATGATATAAATTGTAAATATACTTTTTACCCACCAAAAATATTAAAATGAATTTTAATTCAGAAATGAAAAGTATGCTTATAACAGAAAAGGTGTATTTAAGTTGCATTTCAATGTATTTTGAGCAATCAGTAGATGCAATAAAAAAAGAAAGGAAAAAAAAAAGTCGTCATTGACCTTTCACCAACACTGAGCAAATAGACTTGTCTTTATTTTTGCCAAGTAATCTTGACCCACATCCAAACTGGAGAGATTTATCCTTTGCACATGCTGCTTGGAAGACGTGCATTTTGTCATGCTCTGAATCAATATTTCTTTCAAAAACAAATTCACACATGGTCTGTGTCACAGATTAATCTTTATACTTCAGTTCGGTTGTTTCTATCCGGTGGGTAGAGATTCTGCTTGGTCATCGGTAGTTGGCTGATGCAGTGGAAATTTCTACACAGATGTGTTTGCTTTACGTCTGTTTTCCTATGCAGTTTCGCAGCGAGTCCAAGGCTGGTTCTGAAATAATGATGGGGAACGCATGATCGCAATGATTTTTGGGATGGGATTAAGTTTGTTGACATTCATTGTCTTGTGGATCTAAATTGCCCTCAGGGACTGCAATATTGTTACTACACGGTCAAACTGGACAGTCGGTAAATATCAACCAGGAAGGAGGGGGTAAATCAGCCTGTGTTGGTTTGCCAGTCCTGTCAGCTGTGAACCCTCCACAACAGGCCTCCTCCTCTTCAGCACGTAGTGTGTGTTCTTCTTTAGCCAGAATTAGAAAATGCAAACCTTGCACTGCAAAAATCATGTTATTACCAAGTAGTTTGTCAATTTCTAAACTTAATTAAAATAAGATGCATCTACTTGACAAGCTGATAATTTGATCATTTTTTATGTTTTGTTTTATTATGATGCAGATTTATCTTGTTTTAAGGATATTCTTAAGACAGAATATACATTTTTGCACAGCCGTCTTGTGTTTTGACTCATTGAGGATTCCTCTTGCGCATTCATATGTTGTTGTTAGGCTCTTGTTTTGTAATCTGCGCTCATCAATGGATGTAACATCCTTGTTACGAACAAGGAGGTGTTGAATTGATTGTAGTTAGGAAGCGTCCGTGAGGTTTGGTTTTGCTGGTTAATGGCTCAGCTGGTCTCCATGGGCACATATCCATTACAGCAGAAACTGGCATCTTCTACACTTCGCTTGGCTCTCGCTCGTTGTCATGAGGCTCAAGTCATGCGTATATGTGCCCATGTGAGTGTCTGAGTTTACACTGAATAAATATAGTAGCTTCAGCTTATCGCTCTCCGTCTCGCACCCTCATACACAATTACTGTAGGTACGCACATGTAGTCACTCTTACAATCTTGTGTACTGTGAACGTCTGGCTTCGTACAAGAGAATAAGATAAATAAAAAAGAGATTCAATCAAGCAAACAATAGAAAGAAAAGAAACAAGAATTTAAATAAAACTACATTTTAAATATTTGAATAATTGTTTACATATATATATATAAAATAAAAAAATTAAAAGTACTTTTAAGTAAATTATATATTTAATTAAAATTAAAATAAATTATAAATTAAGCTGCATATACGATATAAAGAGAAATCTAATCTTGAGTATACATTAGTGCTAATAAAATAAACGCTTTTGTTTACATAATACATGTGTGTGTTTATTATGTATATATAAATACAAACACATACAGTATATATTTTAAAACATTTACATGTCTATATTCATGTAATTAATATTACAAAATAAATATATTTAATATATAAAAATAAAATGTCTCTGAAATAACACATATTATGTAAACAAAATATTTATGTTTTGGATGTGATTAATTGTTTGACATTACTAGTATAAATATTTACATAACATACAAAAATACTGATTTTTTTTTTTTTATATTTGTGTAAGCATGAGGTTATGTTAAATAAGTCAAATTTAATGTGTGTTTTTTTGCTGGAAAACAAAACTTAAAAAAGGATTAAAGGTTTGTTGATTTATTTTACTTAAATAAAATAAGTATACAATCAATATACCATGATCTTTTTGTAGCCACTATGAGATGCACATAAACTCAGATTTTTATTTCTTAAATTATTTCTTAAATTAAATGTTTTTCTTAGTGCGTGTGTGTGTGTATATATATATATATATATATATATATCATAATAACTTGCACAATTTTAATTATAAAGCAAATCTATCTTGTTTCAAGAATATTTAGATGCAGTTTTGCTTCCCAAGTAAATTTTACGCATGCTTTATTAAAAAACAATATTACGATGATCTTCTTTTTCAGTGTTGTAACTAATATGCAGTCATTATGGCAATCTGTAGGTTTCTCCAATAGGAACGCTTGTTGCTTCACTTGTCTGTGCACGTTGTGTCACAAGCACAATCAGCTGTGAGTCAGAAATGATTGCGGTACAGTTCTGAGAGAGCGGACGGCTGCGTGCGTTGACCCGAAGGATCAAGCTGAGCTCAGGTTTCAGGTTTCAGTTGCAACAGCTGGAGACAAACAGATGCGAACAGCCGGGTAAGTTTGTTGCTGTTCTGCTTCGGCCAAATGAACAGATGATAGAGATCAGGTATAGCTTTAGAAAGCTGGACTGCTTCCCCTCGCAGACAGAGCTGGAAACTGGGATTCTCTGCCAAGGGCTGATTTATGACTGCAGGAATATCTTGCGTACCGTCAGCAGTCAATGTTAGTGCTGATTTTGTCAGCTTTTTAGCATGGGCAGTGCTGCAAGATAGGGAAAGTGTTTCTTTTTTCTTTGAGATTGGCTGTTTGTTGCTTGAAGGTGAAGTGTATTGTTTCTTCCAAAGAAGCTGTGATCCGTTGCAGAAGGGCTTGAGCGCTGAGTCTGGCATTGGTTAGCCTTCTCCATGTGACTGCTGTAAGAAATTAAAGGGTTGAGTGGAATGGCATTTGAACCGTTGTCCACAAGACCCCTTGAGCTGCCATAAAAATTCCCTCGAGAGTGTCTGAATCTATTTGAGTGGGTAATTCTTTTGTAGAGGATTTTTATCTCCTGCAGGCACTTTGAGCGTCCGGCCGTAGTGTGTGAGTGAACGATACTGTGACATCAAGCAAACGAAACGCATCAAAATAACTGCCCTGCAACCCCTTGAAACTACTTGGCAGCCGCATAACATCACCACTCACAATTTCTTTGAAACATGTATAAATTGAAACCAATTTGATTTTGCACTGACATATCTTTTACAACCAATCTTCAGATCACCTCAGTCGATGGAGCACTTCGTCCTTGGTCGGTCTCTTTGAGTTCAGATGGCAGGATGAATGAGATCACATTCCTGTGATGAAACAGCCCAAAGCCTTTGAAATGCTCCCTTCATGTCTTAACAAAACCCTGCCATATCTGTGCCTGGGGTTTCCTTGGCAACCCCCCCTTGAACATGTTACTTATGCCACTTGTTTAGCGTTGCTCTGAATGGAACTTCTTTTAGTCACTGTTTCACAGAGCACAGGCTGCAGTTTGCATACCAAGTAGATACCGAGTCTCATCATCATCATAATAATAAACATAATAATAATTCCAATAAAAACCATTCAAATAAATATTTTTAAATAATAATAAAATTAAATAACTGCACTTTTTGCACTAATATGTGTTTTTTGGTAAGTATAGTACATAGAAAAGAGTATAAATCGTTATAATTGTTAATAAATAAAATAACTATCTTTTATTTTAATGTGGGTGATTATAAGTCACTGCTAAACTATGAAAAATGATCTCTCTCTCTCTCTCTCTCTCTCTCTCTCTGCCTTTAAACCCAGTGTATTCTTCGTATTGTAGTCTTTTAAAAGATGAAGCTTTTTCTTGACTCAAATTTCACTTTTCTTGCAATTGTTTGTCTTTGCAGACTGATGAATGATTCAAAGCTTGCCGTGGTCCAGCACCATGGTAGACATGCCGAGTCTTTACAGTCCCTTGTCCCCGCTGGGCGATCCAATTCTGGACAGTCCTCTGTGTGGAGAGCTCATTGGCAACATGGAGGTGCTGGAGGACATCTCACAATCCCTCAGTGACGATACCTTCAACTCCCTCCACATGCTTGACTACCAGAGCAACAACACAGCTGCAGACAGCTCAACTAGCTTAGGTAGAGCATACGGACACAAACAAACACAATCCTAACCAATCAGGCCACTTTTGCCTCAGTCAACTCCTAATTTGATGCTTATTACTTGTTAGTAAGATAGCTGTTAAGTTTACGATTAGGGGTGTAGAATATAGTCATGCGGAAAATGTGTTAGGGTTAATAATAAACAGCCGATATGTTAATAATCGGCATGCTAATAAGCAACTAGTTAATAGTGAGAATTGGTCCATATACTAAAGTGTTACCAAAATAATCATAAAAAGTAAGTTGGGTGAGTGTAAATATATACATATGCCCATGGATGTGTTTGTCTTGTAGATGTCTTAACACCAGCGTCTAGTCCAACCTCTGAAGTGTTTGCATCCAGCACGGTTCAGGACGAGAACTCCTCTGGTTCTCTGGCCCTCGGGTGCCGCGTCTGCGCCGACCGGGCTTCCGGTTTCCACTACGGAGTGCACGCCTGTGAAGGGTGCAAGGTAAGCGCGCACGCAATGCCCACAGTGGAAAATTCTCACATGAGTGCAAAGAGTCAATACCAAAACGCCCTCAACTTTTTCTTGCTTGGCATTAGCGCAGACACTGTGTTACACTCTCAAAACCACAAACCTATCCGGGACAGAAAACACCTGAGTGCGCACAGCAGGGTCAACAGAAAGCACATGAGTTTCTCTAGTATTTTCATAGCTGCTTTTGCTAAAAGACTGAGAGTTCCCCCGAGGCTTGTTCTCTCTTCGTACATGTGAGGTGAAGCGTGCACAAGAGCTGTTGCTTCATGCGGTGCATGTCAAATTCATCAGTGGGACTGCACACAACACACCCCAGCTGACTCGAGCCTGGGTCACGGCCGTTTTCATTTCTTTAAAGTTAACTACTTCCAGCCCAGTTATTGCCATGTGCCATGTGTTTTTCTCTAGCAAGAGCAGACTTTGACCGTTGGCACCCCTTAGGGTGCAATTAAATCCAGGACAATTACAACGAAGTTTACTGCCGATGCGGTTTACCCCTCTTTCACATTGTACTTTGGTGAGACAAATTAAAATATGCTTTACAAATAATTGTTTTATTTGATTTATTTGTTTTAGTTAAGCTTGATTCTAAATTAAATGCAAATTAAAAACCATTTCAGAGGATTTTAAGAAACACTATGAGTATTGCTGTGGACCGACTTTTAAGCTTCACGTGCCTCTGGTTTAACTAAATCGTGTTAGTTACTTATATAGTGTAACATTTACACAGTGTCCTAAATAGTAACGGTATCCTAAAAGGAATCAAGCACTAAAAATCAGTGCTCTTTATGAGCTCTGTAGCTCCAACCACATTTAAATTTGATGCATGTAAAAAGTGTCTATTACACGTCAAATATATTCTGAGGAATATGAGGTGTGTAATATACCTAAAAAAACATTCATCTTTAGAGCGGTCACTTGGCTGACAGAGTACACAATTCAAAATCGGCCATCTTTGCTGATGGGTTTTAAATACCACGTAATGGTCTACGTAAAACCTTGGCCACTGTAAGTGATACAATACTTAACAAAATTGGTTTATTTTCGCAATGTATTCATGCTTGCATGTCTTGCGAAAGACAGTAGCTAAATAACTCTCGCTATACTGTATGTTCTACCTTTTTCTAACGCTTTTGCGTTTTGCTTTGAGACTAGCAGCGCTTAGCCTAGGTTTATGATTTGAGTTCAAATGGGAAATTTTATACATTAATCCAAAGATATGCCGTGAAACTCTTGATGGCGCAGGGCGATTTCGAATCAGTCTGACATAGGCCACATTCACACAGCAGCAGAATATGGTATTTGAGACTGAATTTCCTTTACAGGTGTGAGTCTTGAAATGTCTCGTTCACACAACAGCTTACAATTTTGTTGTCTAAATTATTGTTTCATGTGTGTACGGAACAAGACTCACTCCCGCATCTGTGATAATTGACACAGAGGAAACCATAGCAATGTACCGTAGTAATCAAAACTATGGAAGCCCGCAGTTTAGCAAGTTTTGTTTTAGCTTCTTATAATGAAATAAACATCAGACAGAAGAGACATCCGTCAAACCGCTATCGACAGAGGCATCGTTATGTATTTCTGCTATTTAAATCCCTGCTACTAAGCAACCATGCTTTCGCTTGACCATAACGTTTGGGTTCCCCCTAGACCTCTCTCGGCCATCCTGTCACTCCGGTAAATTAGTGAACTGCGTGTCTACAGAACAGGATTAAGCACTAAAAGGTGAATTGACAACCGAATTTAAATGCAGTTTGTACGTGGCCAGTATGAACGTGCAACGAGAGTCAAGCCCGTATTCCTTACCAGTAACCATAGCATCAGTGACCAAAGTAATATCAAAGACGTCGTCGTCCATAAAACTAAAAGTTTTGCCGCTTTCTGATTTAGCTGCGGGTTCTTTCTTTAAACCTTCATTAACTGACAGCAGCTTTTAAATCCAGAACACAAAACTGCTCCAGTGGAAAACCTATGGAATAACACTTTAAGATGACACGCGGCTTATTTCTCCTTTACAGTAAGTATAACACACGTGAAAAGACTAGGGCTGGGTATCGTTCAAAAAATTTCTATATTTCTTTATTTTTTCCCCTCTGAAAATTTTGTGTATTTACATTTTTTTAAGGCATAAAACATTTGTCTTTAATGAAGATTTCATTTTATTGTTTATATTACAGTTTAAAACACTGAAGAAATACTGTTTTAATAATTTTAATAGTAGCCTATTATGTACATTCTACTGAACAACAGTAATATATTTCAGCTGCCGTGTCCAAACCAAACCTCGGAGCAGTTCTGGGGATGCTATTCATGTAGCCTACTGTATTTATGTCCTCATTTAGTGAGACGCAAGATGTTAATATCATGCGCAGGTCAGTATGCTAGTAAACAAAACCCCAGGTCTGCACCATACATGAAATGATATAAATAACATAAGGCTATTTTACACACTTCTGGTCAAACACACTGGCTAGTGCTGCAGTCTCAGTGACGTTGATGAGACTAACCGCTTTAGGTATTGAAATTGGGTATCAAACGACGAGACATTTTTCGATACTCGGTTGTATAGTGCTAGATGCGTGTTTGTGCAGCTCTCACGAAAATTCACACCTGTAAATAACCAAACTGTGTGTGAACGTAACCGTATTAAGGACTCAAATACAGGATTGACAACCGTATTCTGCTGCTGTGTAAACGTGACCATAATGACATAATTGAGATGGAGCAGCTGATTGCTTTCTTTTCACATCAGCAGCCAAAGAAATTGCTAGACTAGTACTTGCAGCACTCATCAGAAACCCTCCACTTCCCCAGCTCCACCTGCTTAAATCTGCTACGGGGTGATTTCATGCATGGTATATATATGAGGGTTATTTTATACACTGGAAAATGCTTTCTCCTTTTTTCCTCAAAGTGTTTGGACGCTTTTGCTCCGGAATCATCGGTCTGCGTTTTCTGTGAAGACAAACAAGTTTCAGCTTTGACCAACTATTGCTTTATTTTGGCTGAGCTTTCAGTGTTGTTACAGCAAAGGATGAAGCCGATTGGTTGATTCTTGTCAGTCTTGTCCGTGTTGCGAACGTGTCACTTCCATTATGAACATGCAAACCGCTTGGTTACATTTGAAGTAACGAACTTGAGTTGTTCATTGTGATTTCGTGCCAACTAATGTTCATATATATGTTTTATATATAAGTTTCACCTAGTTGTTTAGTAGTTTATGTGCTTAAAAAACCAATTCCACGTGGCAGTTTTAACATTTATGTTTGTGTTTTGTTTTGAGATCAATCTGGAAGAATAAATGAGTCTTCACTTCCTAAAGCTTTTGAGAGCAGTAGGAAATAATACATCGGCAGCATGGAAGGTGTGTTTGTCCTTGGTTGTTATTTAGGGGCTGTACTGCGATGAGCCATTTTCTCAGTCCGGCTTTATCGTATGGTATGTTCGGTGCGCAGAGATGCGTCATCGCTTCTGTTTTTAGCACTGGGAGCGATCCGTGACAGTCTGTCATGAGACCAAGCTCTCGTCTGATTCCTGTTTCCATTGTCAGGCACGTGTTCTGCTTTTCCCAGTTAAATAATTTGCCTGGAGGGACACCGAAAGTTTGTGCTGTAACCGTGACCCTTACTACACATACCACGGACCCGTCAACACAGTGTATGTTCTGATGAAGTTGCGTGAAAGTTCTGAAAACCCTTCATTCACTGCACCGACAATATCATTCTTGCTTTTTTTATTTGATTTTATCTGAACGATAAACAGCAATAATCTCAAGTGTACCTTCACCCAAGCGTCCTACGCAAAAACCTCAGTAACAGATTTTTGGCATCTGGTTATGCATGATTCCCTTTTGCTTTGATGACTGTAAGTACGTTTCTCTGAAGAACATTTCTCAAAAGGCATAGTTTTTTAATTTATTAACAGTTACTAACCAAACACAGATATGCTTCTGTAAGTTGTAACACTTTTGTGCGAGCTGCACTGATGTTAGCCGTACGTTTGTGTTTGTTCATAGATAAGCTGTGTTGTTGAGAAATAAATATTGTTATCTTGTGAATCAGCCTTCTTATCACATGTGCAATTAGCATTGGGTTTATCAAGGTCATTTTTATTATGGTCTTCTTGTGAGGTTCTGCTCTGTAATGCAAATTAAGGGCTAACGTTGTTGTACAACCAATTCCAAATGTAAACATAAATTTATTACAATGCGGTGCAAGAACAAGTCAACATTTAATTTTGCGTCATATAAATTCTGACTAAACTTAATTCTCTCTTCCACAAATTAACGCCTTAAAAAGGTTTGAACGTTTTAAAAATAAAGTCATGGCATTAAATGTTGCACGCACCACAAAGATTGATCCTCAGTCTGTTTTCCGGTACGAAAGTCTACACATTGTATTGCTTTCTGAGAAATTAAACCTTATTAAGTGAGCTCATACTTGAACAATAGGCTAAGAAAACCCAGTGAATGAAGATTTTTGATGAGCCCATTAGCAGATATTTGTTCTTGTTTAAATAAACTGATAAAGCTGTCATAATACAAGACCGATGGCTAAAGGTCTGGAATTCATAGCCGCTTTTTTTGGTCAAGGCCCACCCATAAGGCTGTTTGACCAACATGTCAAACAACCAATCACAGTTTGTTTCGTTCAGCGTCACTTTCGGGGCGTGGAAATGTCCCCACAACAACAGAACGGCGTGCAACAGTCAGATAGAAAATCCCGATGAGACGCTCGCGGTAAACATCTGTTTGAAGCATATCTCTCCACTTTTTAACACCCACAAGCAATCCTGGAGAACCGAAAACAATGTTGAATCGGCCAGCTGCGATGTCAGCGTCTTTTTTTTCACGTTTGCCAGCAAACGCGGCTGATATCCAACATTTAGCTGATCTTGATAAATGCTCATTGTCACTCATGCAAACACGACAGTTTTTTCCCACAATCACACGTCTGTGCTTTGTTTCCCGGCGGAGCGAAAATAAATGCGACACTCGCGTCCCCTGGAAATCCGATGAAATTCAACCAATCACTTGATGACTTTGACATTCCTGAAGGGTTTCCAGTTAAGTGTGCCGTGTGCATCAGAAGTTTAGCCAACGTTTCGTGGGCGTGACATCTGAGGCTGAGACTAATGTCAACATAAAAAGGCTTGGAACTCATTTACATTTAGAACTAATTTCAACGATTTAGAGTCGACTCTTTCTTATAAGAGACGACAACTTTATACACGGAAAACTTTTCGATGTAAAACTTTGCAGGATGTTTTCATTCACTTAGAGCTGCATGAAAGGTCATTTTCAAAAATCCATAATTGGGGCACTTCATTAAACATGCATATATTTTTTTTCTCATTTCAACTTGCATTACATGTTGTTGTTTTTTTATGAATTTACCACAGGGGTTCTTCAGAAGAACCATTAGACTCAAGCTGGAGTATGACAAGTGTGAACGCAACTGCAAGATCCAGAAAAAGAACCGCAACAAATGTCAATACTGCCGTTTCCGCAAGTGCCTTGCCGTGGGCATGTCCCACAACGGTAAGATCTTCACAAAGACCATATCTCTGTGATATGGATTATAAAGAATCAGTTTATGGCTTGATGATTTAGAATGTTTAATTGCTTTATCTGTAATCAAGATGGTGTTCCGGGTTTATGACAATAATAATTTGTAACAGTTATTTAGTACTATAATTAAAGGTCAGGACAATTAGATTTTAATCAAAACATAGAACAACAACCTTTACACACTCTTCAACAACACGAGGTAGCACAAATCCACACCTTCCAGGTGCTAGAAGCGGGATGACCGGAGATGAACTAGGCGACACACAAGATATGCCATCCCCTTGTCTCACGAGACTTTGACCCAAACCAGTATTAGCTTCTTTTGTTAGTGAAGGCTAATGTCATGTGCTGCTGTTAGCACAATCCCTTCGGAGACAGATCTGTATCATATCACGCCATACAACTCCCACCCCCCTCCCCCACCCCCACCCCCACTGTCGTCTGCCCTTTGTCCCGGTACTGATGAAGTGGCAGCGGTGTGATGACCTAAAGTTCTACTACTGTTGGTTTGTGTATAAACTGGGGTTGACAATTCAATACGTTAATGTACCGTGATTAATTATTAAAAAAAAATAACGCAACCATATAAACGCAATCAATGCCTCCTGACCCAAATTAGATTTTGGGGGATTTTCCTATAATCCAAGCAATTCAAGTGTGAATTCACACAAAGAGCAGCAATTAAAAAGTGTTTGCTTTTCACGTTCTTGTATTTTATCTGCAGTATTACATTTTAATCAGACAGATTGACAATGCAGCAGACTGTAGACTGTTAGTCAGTGATGTGGAAATAAAACAAACATTGAATTAATTAATTTTATCCTAAGCAACACAAAAAAGGAACAGAAACACTGCTTTAAAAGCCAACAATAATCGTGGTATACAATGTCAGGTTTATTGGAAAAGTAGTTTTTAAATATGTTTCTTCTGCTCATCAAGGCTGCATTTATTAGATTAAAAATCCAGAAAAAACTGTAATATTGTG
>JAUMHP010000044.1:9361364-9391573 GCA_032361065.1 Enteromius trimaculatus | reverse complement strand
CTAGCCATCGTTGTTGAGACTGAGTCACATGTTCCGCTGACGTAAACACGACTTCTGTGTAATGAATTATTTATTATTTAAGCAATATCAGCAGAAAAACACTGTGTTTTATCTGCGGTTGTTAAAAAAAATTGTATTAATCTAAAAGTTTAAAAAATGAGTTAATCCGCGGATCACGATCAACCCCTAGTTACAGTAGTTTACTGTTTCAAAAGTTTGGGATCAGTACATTTTTATTCTTTCTTTCTTTGAAAGAAATGTATACTTTTATATATAAATATCAGTTTACATTTCCAAACATGATTTTTTGTGATTAATTGTAATAACGCAGTGAGATTATTGTACAACAGCCAGTGCTCCACACAGAGATCTGATCTGATAATCATCAGTCTGTCTGGAATCACATGAAGTAACAGAACAAACTGAGACGGACTCAATCCAGAAGAACTGCGCCAACAACTCCAAGATGCTTAAATCAGACCTACCTGGAAAGCTACAGTCCTGTTCAAAGTTTGAGACAGTCGTGTAAAAATGCATTAAAATGAGGATGCTTTGAAAAATAATGTCATAAATACAATTATCAATGAACTTGCATTTGCTAAATCAAATCAATATTTGGTATTACAGCTTTTGGTAACAGCTTATGTTCCGAGGTACACTTACCCAGAGTTTTTCAGGTAGCTTGTGCAGACAATAATCTTACTCCATTATTAATGACAAAAATAATATTTGGAAAGTACTAGTGGCCTAAGACTTTTGCACAGTACTGTATATATACTGTATGTACGGTACAAAAGTTTGAAAACACCCCTGGCTAAGTGTGGTTTTGAATGATATAAGCATAAATCCTAATCATTTTTTGGTGCAAATACCGTGCATTAAAGTAACTTGACATTATCATTGAAGATAAGCAATTTTCATTTTGATAACGAAGGCAATATATACATGTCAAAGTTGAGCTAATATTGGAGGAACTGGACCGTGATGTTTGTAAGAAGTGTCCAGTGTGAATCATCTTTGGGCAATCCATCTAATGATGGATTTATGTGATAAAATATGTCTTTGTAGTTTGTGTTGTCCCTTATTCGTGCAAAATGACCACAAATGAAAAGGGTTCACGCCAATATTGTGTGAAACCCCGCTTTTCTAGGGTGTTTCCAGACTTCCAGAAGGGCAGTGTATGTTTTTATCAGCCCTAATATAAACAGTAAAAAGTATACAGCATGTGTTTGCATTCAGTGGTAGCGTGCATGAGCTTGCATTTGGTTTCATTGGTACTCTGTGTGTGTGTGTGTTTCTCTTATAGCTATCCGTTTTGGGCGGATACCCCAATCTGAGAAGCAGAGGCTGAAAGCAGAGCAGGACGTCAGCGGGAAAGAGCAGCATGAGTCCCAGCAGCCGGACACAAAGAGTCTGACAAGGCAGATGCACGAAGCCTACCTCAAACACTTCCACATGAACAAAGCCAAAGCACGAGTGTTTCTTACGGGCAAGACCAGCACTCCGGTGAGCGACTGCTGTGTTAAGGAATCACTCACTTTTTAGCGGAGGGGGTTTAAACACTGTCCATTATAGCAGAGAGTTGAATAAATACATTACATACAATGGAAACTGAAGCTGTGTTAATATCAGCATTCTTCAAAATGTGTTCTTTTGTGTTCAGCAGAAGAAATATCTACATGTTTTAAACTGCATGAATGTGATTAACCGGGAGATTGTTTTGTTTTTTGTGAATTACCCCTTGAAGTAATTTTATATTTTTTTTAAGAATGATCTTCTGTTCACCAAGCTTGTTTATTTGCAGCAAAAGCAGTAATGTGAAAATTTGTACGATTTAAGATAACCGTTTTCTATTTGAATATATTTTAAAATGTAATTTATTCCTGTGATCAAAGCAAATATTTCTAGCATCGTTACACCAGTTCATTGTCACGAGATCCTTTAAAAACATTTATCTGAAATCACAAGCTTTTGTAACATTATACACTATACTATTTAAACTTTAGTATCACAGTAGGGGTAAATTATAGAAAGCAATACTTTTATTTACAAAGAATGATTTAAATTGCTGAAAAGTGATGATCACATATATTTTTATTCCAAAAGATTTCTAATTCAGATGAATGCTGCTCTTCTGTTGGCTGTTTGCAACATAACAAGAATACAATTTTTTTAAGCAGCAAATCAGAATATTAGAATGATTTTTGAAGGATTGGATATGACTGAAGTAATAATGCTAGTAATTCAGTTTTGAAATCAGAGTAAAAAACTTGTAAATGTTAGTGTATTGCGCTGTTTTGAGTGTTTGTGTACTTTTTCAAAAATATTTCCCTGAACGAGACTAATGAGCTATTCAGCGGAGTTTGAGTCAAACGCGTGTACTCTTGTTTGTCTGACTGTCCTCTCTCCGTCCTTAATCAAAGCCCTTCGTCATCCACGACATGGACACTCTCCAGCACGCCGAGCGGAAACTACTCACCCAGCTGCTGGGAAACGTAGTGTCCGGAGACGCCTCCTCTCTGCGGGAGAGAGAAGTGGAGGCCCGGCTCTTCCTGTTTTGCCAGTACGCCTCGGTGGCGACGGTCACGGAGTTGACGGAGTTCGCCAAGGCCGTGCCCGGCTTTGCCACCCTGGACCTCAACGACCAGGTGACTCTGCTGAAGTACGGCGTGTACGAAGCGCTCTTCGCTCTGCTGGCCTCCTGCATGAACAAAGACGGGCTGCTGGTGGCTCGCGGCGGAGGCTTCATCACCCGAGAATTTCTGAAGAGCCTACGCAAGCCCTTCAGCGACATGATGGAGCCGAAATTTCAGTTCGCCATGAGGTTCAACGCCCTAGAGCTGGACGACAGCGACCTGGCCCTGTTCGTGGCCGCCATCATCTGCTGCGGAGGTGAGATGCAGAGTGTTGAAAAACATTTGGAAAGCATTATGTCATTGCTCAGGAATGAAATAGTTGACACAAAATTGATACGTCATGCATGTTGAAACTGGGGGCCAGGGGTCGCGAAGGGCTGCTAAAGAAGAGGCATTATTTGACCAAATGTGAATTTTCGGGCCTCAAAAGCCTATTTTAAAGAAAGCATTTATGGTATCTTAAGGTATTTCTTAAGTAAGGGGAAACAAATATATTTATTTATGGATGGATGGATGGATAAATGCTATATACAGGATCATTAATGTAATAGTAGGCAGAACATTGCTTAATTAAATTCCCTGGACTTAGGAGTACAGTAAAAACATGTTATTCTATTATGAAGACGTTTATGAAGTATAAATGGGTATTTAGAACTGATCATTTCTAAGGTTATATTAAGGGTCTTTTGCATTAAAGTTTGGAAATCCCTTATTTGTAAATGTAAATTCAAAGGAGCATGGGGCATATTTTAAATATAGAAATAAATGCATATATACATAAATACTTTTATACCAAAATATATTCACCTAAAAAAGAAAATTGTGTCTTTAGTTACTTACCGTCACGTTGTTCAAAACCCCCCAAAAAAACACAAAGTTTTTTTTTAAATCTCAGAGCTTTTTGACCCTTTATAGAAAGCAATGCAAATAAGCAGTAAGGACTTTGTTAAAATAGTCCATGTGACATCAGCTTTTGAACCATAATTTTGTAAAGCTACAAGAATACTTTTTGTGCACAAAGAAATAAGAAGAGAAGAAATTGCTGAATGAAGTGTTGATGTACAGTAGATTTATAAAACAGTTGGACCACCGATGTCTCACAGACTATGTCCTTAACTTTCTGGGCCTTGAATGTGTCAGTTGTGTTGCTGGCCGTAGAGGGTCAGGAAGCTCTTGGATGGTCTTACCGGTCGCGGGTAAAAAAGAGGGTAATTAATGACCGAATGTTCATTTTTGGGTGTGCTATTCTTTTTGTGTCATTGCTGAACTCCAGGTGTTTTTGACATTATGTTTAATACAAATGTTGACACCATAGCAAAAGAAAGTCCTTGGTTTGAAAAATGTGGAACTAATATGAAAATGTGAGCCTGCATTACACTAGCAGTTCAAAGTAGCACAGGTGTATTTGTAGCATTACATTGTATGGGTCAGAATTATATTTGTTGTTTTCTGGCAAAAATCATTAGGGTATTAAGTAAAGATCTTGTTCCATGAAGACGTTTCCTACAGTCAATATATTTAAACTCAATTCAGTCAATCAAGGTGTTGTTCTTTCATATTTTTGCGCCCCCTCAAATTCCAGCTTTTAAAATAGTCGGATCTCTGCCAAATATTGTCCTATCCTAACAAACCATACAATACATCAGTGTGAAACTGAGATGTATAAATCATCTCAATTATTAACAAATAATACTTTCAGATGATGTATACATTTGAATTTCCAAACATTTACCCTTGAGGGGGTTTCGTGGTTTTTATGGTTTTGTGTCGCAGGGTTTGAAGTAGAATTGAAGTGAAAATACTGTGCCTTGAATGTATCTGGGCCTGGCATGAATCATTTGAGTAATTAGAAATATTGTAAGAATTTCTTAACTATTCTTACGCATCTCTTCCTGTCTCTGGATGTCCACCGACAGACCGTCCAGGACTGAGCAACGTGTCGCAGATCGAGCACATCCAGGAGAGCATCATCCACGCCCTGCGCCTCCACCTTTTGTCCAACCACCCGGACAACACCTTGCTTTTCCCCAAGCTGCTGCAGAAACTGGCCGACCTGCGGCAGCTGGTGACGGAGCACGCAGAGCTGGTCCAGGAAATCAACAAGACGGAGGACGCTTCGCTCCACCCGCTTCTGCAGGAGATCTACAGAGACATGTACTGACCTCAAAGCGTTGGCAGCAAGCTCCAAAACAGAAGAGGCCCTTTTGCACGTGGGACAGGAGATAAAGGACGCTCGGCTCAGAGGGGGAAAGAAGTCCGGTGGGAACATCTTTACGGTGCGCCCCTTCTGTCGGATCAAGCACCGCTGGGACATATTAGGGTGAAGTCAGTGTAATTGTAGGCTGAAAAATACAGTAGTGATCTTTATAAGGTCCATGCCTATAGTCACGTAGGAAAGTGCAATAGACGCCTTTGTAAATTTGCCAAAAAGTGGATTACAGATGCAGTAAATGAACGGCACTGAAACTATATATGCCTTGCCTCACTGTAAACTGGCGGTAACGTTAGACCATTAAAGTGCCATACATTTGTTTTTAGCGCTAGAGCATAGTTGGCTGTATCGTTTTTGACAAAAGTGGCCTAAAAATAGATAGTTATCCTAAAGAAAGAGGTTATTTTTTGTTTTGTTTTTTTAAATAGAATGTTTTAATGCTAGAATGAAATGTATAGAAAGAGAGCCATATAAATCAGATCGTGACCTCATTTGAAACGCTTGTACATTGAACATCATTTGTAAAATCTTTTGTATAAAAAAATTATACACCGTGTAGCACTCCAACTGCAATTTTATTGTAAAAATGTGTTGTGACTTTGTACCTGTATTCAGTTGGTAAATTATTGACAATCCTTAAGACTTGATCAGAAAGTGCTTTGTAGACGGTTGCGATTTTTAATGAATCATTTCATCTTTAGTTGTCGGGTGCGTAATTAAGGAGCGATTTCATGTGATGTCCATAGTTTAAAAATGAAATGTAACGTTGATGTAAAAAGTTTCTTTAAAAAAATGAAACGAGCGGTGTGGAAGTGTTTCTTTCTGGCGCCATCTTTCGGCTAGTCCGATGTACCGTAAGCGGAAAACGGAAACGCCGAGACTGTCCGTCTTGGCGCGCCGTCGTGACGTCGCAGCAGCATCATGGCGCGTGCTCGCTGAAAACAAACAGGATGCGTTTGATCGGCACGTGCGTCGCACGGTGAGGTAACGTAATGGATTTGAACGAAGGAAGCTCGCTCGGCGTCTTCACCTGCGAGCTGTGTGAGGTTTCTAGTCCCTACAGCTTCTACGGCCAGAAGCCGCCAAACACCAGAGCAATAGTGTAAGTACAAAAGTATTTGTGACGCTGAGAAAAGCGTGGCGCTTTAATGTGCCAAAAAGAACGTTTGTAGTGATATACGTAGACGTAAACGGATATAACGCAATAGGGCTAGGAAAAGTCGATCGGTGTGATTGAGTTGATTTCAAATGCGAGCACGTTACGTTAAAGCACAAAGATGATAAAAACGCATCTTTGATTATTGACAGGTGCGCGCCGAGTATTTGTTGTTGTGACGTCACGATGTCGTAAGTAAACACGACGCGTAAAAGTTCGTATATGAACATGACGTGTATGGCATACGTTTGTGAATCAGGCTGTCAGACTGAAAATAACACAAGACGCCCAAGAACCGATACGGTCATTTCGTCACCCTCGTGTCGGTGCAGTGCTGCACGAGTAAGTCTGTCTCGTCCAGTCATGTAAGGTAAGTCAAGACCGATCGACGTTCTTCAGAATATCGTATTTAGCGTTTCCGATAGGCGAATAGTCCACGTGGGCATAATGTAAACAATCATCATTTTTGTAAGGGGCGGGGGGTGTTAATGGTAGACTGTAAGATCGTGCTGTGTCGGGATAACTCGGGTCACATTCGGTATTCATTTGGACAGTTGTTAATGATCCAGGTCACAGCGTACATGATTGTGTCCTCGCATACCGAAGCGATTTGACCTTAGACTTTATGCAGCAAAATATGTAAGGTTCACTGTAGGAGCTTTTCTTGTTCATAATAATAATGGCTTAAGTCCTCTTTTTGTTGAGCAATAGCGATGCTTGAAAAAGGAGAAAAATGAATAGCTTATTTTTATAAAGCAATAGGATTTCGAGTAGCTATGTGTCTGTAATATTACAGAAGACACCCGCTTGAACCTTCCGTGAAACAACAGATATATTGTAAATCATACATGTGATAAATGCTTTCCATAATTAGACATTTAAGGAGTATATAATCAGTCGTTGTCACTGTCCTTTGATTTTATGATTTAAAAAAAGGAATAAAGTGTAGAGTGTTAACTTTGTTAATAAGTCCAGGTTAGAATAATGATGTTGTTTAGTTGGCACCTAAATATGATATGGCAATAGAAGAGTATTTTACCTATTTTTCAGCCAAAGTTATTTGAAACATTAAAGCGGGGGTTACATGTAATGTGCCGTGTATGCTCTGTTTTGTCCCATGTTGCTGTCTACCAATTGACAGTATTTCCATGATGAGCTGTCAAATGTTTTGTGAAATCAATGCTCATCACAGCAGACAGAGAGAGGCTTTTGATATCAGAGTATGTTTAATCAGTTGTAGTAGGCCACATGACCTACTGTAGTTTGATGTATAATATGTGATTGTTTGAGCATGATGACAGTGACTGAGATGCGCTTTTGTGCGTTCTCCTGCAGGCTCTTGGAGGAATGTTACGGCACGAAGGATCCCTTCAGCCCAGAGAGAGAGAAGTTTCTGGTTATAGGATCCAAGTGTTGTCTGTGCAGTAAGACGGTGTGTGTGGGAACGGTACGTGTAGCTAATAATAAAAACAGAGTCAGTCAATGAAAGAAAGAATGCATAGAAAGTTGAAAAGATATAGCTGTAATGGAGAATAATAACGGCAACATCAGGTTGATGATAATGCATATTTATTCAAAGAAATGTGAACACATCAATAAGCTTGTGTGTGTGTGTTTTATTTGAACAGGACTGCAGTCTGTTCTACACCAAGCGCTTTTGTTTGCCCTGTGTGCGGGGTCACCTCCAGCAGTTTCCAGAACAGGTTCAGAACGAGGTCCTGAAGAAAAAGAGCATCCTGAAGTCTTAATCGTATGCACCAAATATATGCAAAGACAATTAATTAGTTTGTCGCGCAACTGGAAGCAGCAAACCCTGTATTGGTTATAATCATTTCTTTTACAAAGGAGTTTTATGATCGTAATAAATGGCTTTTGTTGCATGTAGCAAGTCTAAAAATGTTGTTTGTGATTATTTGATGATAGAAAAGAAAAAGGTGTGTGAGTGATGTGGGCGAGTTTCAAACCAATGTTGGGAGTGCAAACCTGCTATGAACATGAGTGTGCAACACTACCGCTACGCCACACCTGCAGACCCACCTCCTGCCAGATCCTCCCAGCCTTGAGTAGAGCCTGAGGCATCCTGGGCAAACCTGACTTGGTGGCTAAGCGCGCAGGTAAGTAGTGAAGTATAAGTTCCAGCACAAACACAGTTGGAGATCTGTAGCTCAGCGGTCTGAGCACTGGCAGACAATGCCAGAGGTTCCTGGTTCAAATCCAGCCAGATCTCCACAGTTGCAGACCAGACCAGACCAGAGCAGACCAGACCAGAGAGACGATGGATGAGTGGCACCAGACAGAGGAGATGGCAGAGGGGCATGGCTGACCAGACCAGCGATGGAGCATTGGCACTGGAGACCGGAGGAGCATATGGCCGAGCAAGTGGAGCTCAGAGCAGGACAGCAACCAAAGAGGCAAGGCAACAGTGAGGAGGAGGAGGAGGAGGATGACAGCACCCAAAGAAAGAAGGGGGGACCGTGAGTGTGGTCCTCCCCCGCCCTCCAAGACAATGGCCAGCAGCGGTTATGCTGAAACCACCACCAGATGGCACCACAAAATTACTTTACAAAAGCTTCAGCTTTTATCTAAACGAAGTTTATAAGCATAGAAGAACACCAAAAACGTCCTGCCCCCACCCCAAATGCCTCTTATTTTTGGTGACCACTGCCATTAAAACATCACAATTTAGGCTTTTTATTATGCAATATTGACAGTGAGATAAAAATCCAGCCAACCACATTCAACAAAAGTAAATATGTCATACCTTTGTTAATATACATTACTGGCCATTTGTTTTGGACCTTTTAACGCACATATCATTTTCCAAACAGGAAATAAACTGCTCTGACCGTTTGCACTACTAGTGTACAACTTTACATATTTCATTGAAACCCTTTTTTTTTTCCATATTTATTTGCAGGAAGTGTGAACATCAGTCAGTAAGGTTGCTAAATGACAAAAAATGTCACTGCCGCTATTGTGACCTGTGGGATTAAACCAGGGTCGTCAGCTTACAATGAGCGGACCTGGCAACGCGACTCTCTACTATTTGTATCGTTTTTCCCTGACGGGGCGGGCCTCGCGCTCCGCCGGCCAATCAGACGCCTTTTCTGTTTAAATAGCCTTCGCTGTCAATCTTTTTTTCCCCCTGCCACTTTACTTGCGATCGCCATATTGGGTGCTCGCCTACTCGTCTGCTTTTCTTCGGAATTACTACGAAACGGAGTCGCGCGCTGTTTTCATGACTTGTTTTCCTCGCGCGTTTGTTATGCGTGCGCTCTGCGTCTCGCTCGGCTCTTTCGGGAACAAAGATCGCTCTTAGTTACACCGCGTCTGGCTCGATTGCGATTTTCGGGGCGAACTTTCACGTGCAACATGTCAAAAGTGCGCGTCTCCAATGGAAGCCCGACGCTGGAGAGGGTGGACGCGAGGCAGGCGGATCACGCCAGACCGCCGGTCTGCAGAAACCTCTTCGGCTCCGTGGATCGCGAAGAGTTCGCGAGGGACGTCCAAGAGAAAATGCTGGAGATAGAGAACGCGTCCAAGGAAATGTGGAATTACGACTTCGCCAAAAACGAGCCGCTCGCGCCCGGCGACTACGAGTGGCAGGAGGTGGACGCGAAAGAGGTGCCGGAGTTTTACACCAGACCGCCTCACGCGAAACGGGATACCGGGACTGTGGATCATAACGGGAACCACGACTATTTGTTGACAACGGGCGTACAGGGGGACTCTGACAACGCGGAGCACGGGAATCGCTCGGATTGCCGAACGGCGTTAACCACGCCGAGGAAAAGACCGTCGACAGAGGATCAGGGTAAATGTTTTGGGAGTCTCGCTGCTCCTACGTTGTTTGCGCGCAGATCTCGGGGGACAAACGGTTTGCCCTCCCGATCGCGCGTAATGCTGAAACCCCTTGTTTTCGCGCATCGTGTCGCTTTTCTAACACCGTCTCCATTCTTTCGATAGATCTTCCTTGCCAAAGTAAAAGAGCCAACGTCCAAGCGACCGAGGCGAACTGCTGTCCGGAGACGAGTTCGCACGCGCCCAGCAAGTCGGATCCCAAAACGTAAACAAGGTGAGTTTCGAGCGCGCCGTCTGGGGCATGACTACCTTCACGACTCATTTTATCCGTGTAAACCCGTTCATGCTAAAAAGGTCGCGTTCCACGTAGCTCGTCTTATTTTTATGTGCGTCTATTATTCTTCTCTTTTTATTGTTGCGCGCTACAACGCCAGGAACGTTCGCTCCTTGACGCGTGCTCGTCCACGCGTTCGCACTGCAGAAAGCGTTTGATTTGTTCTTCTAAATCAAACCCGCGTTTGAGACGTTCTGTCACCGCGCGAGTGACAGTCGAGTCAAACGGGACTCAAATGCATAACATTGTAGTAACACGTCAGCAGGTCTCTTGTAGGGTGTGCGCGTGGGAGGAGGAGGGGGGTCTGGGTTCACAATGCAGGCATATACTTGCGCGCAAAATTCCTGTTTAAAAACGCGTTGTGGGCGTTTGTTTACGCGCAAGTATAGTTGCCGTGTTTTTCTGTAACGCGCCTTTTTCACGCGTCGTGTCCACGTCAAGTTTTTGCAAGCGCCTTATACATGTTATTTCCTTTGCTAATCAACGTTTCCCCCCCCCTTGTTCCCCGCAGAGACAGATGAAGAAGACTATTTTCTCCATCAAATACTTCAAGAGCTTTATGAAGTAAACAGGGACAGCGGTTGAAAAATACAAATCGAGCCTTGGAGAGGCTGTATAAGCACTGAATTTTTACACTAAAGTTTTGGCACTCGACAGAATATATTTGCCTCAAAAGCAGACAATGTAGCAGTGTGCAATTGGAGTATCGTTTGTTCTTTTACTACCTATGTATATAATTTCATTTTATATGTAGCACATTTAAATGTAATATTAAGATTAAAAAAAACACAATCATTTATAAATGGAGTGCGTTTGACTTGAAGAATTGCTGTGCAGTTTTCAAAACGTCTCCCCAAAATGAACCCTTTCAAAGTAAATATATATGTCAAACACACACCTTTTCCCTTTAATTAGATTTGAACGATCCTATTGTCTCAGTTTTGGCTGGCTCGGGATGTTAAGAGTCAGCAATACACCTTCATGTGTATCAGTGCAACTGCAGTTACCAATTGATTTTCTTATTTTTTCTTTTTGTCCATTTGATGTTTTCTTTTTTTTTTTCATTACTGTGTAGCATCATGTACATATAAATATTTTTTTCTTTTTTTTTTTCTTTAACACTGGGCCAAACAATTAAGAACAATGTTAGTCCATGAAGCCACTTTTTTGCCACAATATATTTGGCTTTCGTGTTGAACATGACATGGCACTATGACCAAAAAAAAGTACAAACCGGCAAATAATTAATTTAAGACGTTACACTGCACGTGTGTAAAACATTCAAGTATACCTATGTGTACTGCTTTGTAAAGAAGAAAAAGACAAAAAAAAAAACAAAACACTGAGAAAATTATACTAACTTATTTATGTCAAGCTTTTTTGTTGTTTATGACTATCCAAAGTGGCATTTGTGCATTTTCTGTATGTACTTCATTTTATAGTCCCCCCCCCCCTCCACAGATTTGTGCAAGGTTGCAAACTGAGCCTATTAAAAATTTGATGTGGATTGTGTACTGCTTTATAAATGACATGATTAAACCATAATGACATGAACACCTTCACCTGACTCCTTTTCATTATATTCTGCAGGAAAAAAGGGGACCGCTTAAATACACTTCACACACCGTGCATTAGCAAAAGTCTCAAACTGACCTTAAACTGTGCTAAAAGCCTACACACATTTCAATCAAATCATAACAGAAGTGATAAATGCATCACTCTCTGGTGCCAAACTGGTATGTGGCACAATGAAACCTATTCAATTATTATTATTTTTTTTTTTTTTACAACCCACACTATACAAGCACCTGTTCACAAATGCACAATTATTTAAACTGCACCCAATCTCCCCCGCCCCATTTATTCATTTATTTATTTGACTGATATTGACTAAGGCTGGACAAAAATGCTCAACCAGTTCATTTTCTTAAGTAGTGTAATGCATATATGATTAACCTGCTATTAAACTGTTGCCACATTTCGGATCCTTTTTGGATTGTCTTCAAATCATGTATTGCAAGTCATATTTCATATTTATATCTGTGAAATGTAAACGGCAAAAACGCTCCGTGTTGAATTTAATCTGACACCTTTACATATTTTTTTACAAAACAAAAAACTTGCCACTGCAAAATACTACAATCGATCCCGGTGTAGTTAACTTAACACAATGGGGCCAAACATATGACCCAAAACACGCTTAGTCAAATCGAAACGCTCTTTCATTTGAAAATGTTTGGTCGCGAAAAGACACACACCCTCAAATATTTATCGCGATTGGAGATAACGTACGTGCTCAGGCTGAGCTTATTCTGCTCGTACGTTATCCCTGTAATATACAGGGTATTTTCGCTGCTTTTTTGCAGCTTGCGCACCGCTTGTTTATTTAACCCAACGTGCAACAAGTTTGTGCGTAAAGTTTCTAACTCGCGTCCTGCGGAGCTCCCTGCTTCAATTCAGAGAAAAAAAAAAAAAAAAAAAAAACAAGGACACGTCCAGAGCAGAGGGAGGAAAAAGCCAAGATACTGACATACGGTTTGTCCAATCAGACAACTATTAAGAAAAACACACCACTTACTGTAGCCACTGAGATTTGCTTTGCGCGCTGAGGCTGGAGTAAGAGTGTGTTTGTACAGAGTGTTCTGCTCGTAAAGCACAACCCCGAATAAGAGCCATTGGTCAGGCTGATATTTCTGCTGATGTTTGCGAAAGGGAAGGGAGAGGTGAGTTTGGCCCGAGGGTTAGATCGCAAGGATCTTTCTAAAGCCCCGTCCTCCTACCGCTCCAAAATCACGGCTGCATAGGAGATGACGAAACGCACATGCATGTTACGCGACACGCTAGTTCCACAGAATAACTCCGCTTATACGTTTAAAGTTTAACGCGACGACTCGCCGGTGACATGCGTCAAAATATTACACATGCATATACATAAAGACTGGGGGAGGCTTCTTGTAGCTGGGCATGTCGTGTATGTTCTCTCAATAAGAAGTTATATAAAAACGTAAGATAAAGTTAAACAATTCGTGACAGCAGAAATGTAAGGGGCAGTAGACAAGAAATAATTCAAACCGTTGCTAATTAGGCCTGCGATTAAAAAAAACCCCGCTAATTTAAGAATAATCAGTTTTGAATTGGGTGCACAGTTTAACTCCGGAGTTTTTCAAATGAATAACAGTTACTATGTATACAAGATTAACATTGTGACAACTACATCCCTGGCATATACACGTCACCAGTCACACGTTTTACACACTTATGTTTTGGATCAGACAGTAAAGGAAACAATTGGAGTGTCATACTGAACAAGACCTTCAATAAAACAGTCCAGGATGTGAATGAACAAATAAGAGAGTGTGTCAAGCCACTTGTGTCACTACATTTTTACTGACTTCTATGGACTTCCCTGCTATTTTAGTTTTCGTCATTTGTTGTTATAATAAAAAGTGAAAATAATACAAACAAGTAATAAAGTCTCAAAATATCAAATAATAACCCTTGATATTCATGCTTTTACACTAAAGAAAACAATTCATATTATAAGTCATTATGGTTTTTTTTTTGGATACTCCATTATCTTTCAGGCTTGTGGTGAAATCACTGAGAAAACCACTGTCGCTGACACAACGCACATCACATGAATCAATATGCTTAAAAAAGTGCTTTGTATTCCTCCGGTCAGTAAGTGATTAAGCAACGCGCAGCTTCATGAACTGGCGGCCTGCCATGACGTGAGCCTTGGTAAACACTAATAGCAGGCTGAGTAATCAGTAATTATAATACAAAAACAGCAGAGGGCTTCACATTTGCGCAGCTATAAACCACCAGTGACAACGCCCTTGCTTGGCCTATGCAGTGACTAGAGATACGAGTTTGGTTTTTAATATCAAATTCGTTTGGAAAAACCAAAGGATTCATTTCATCTACTTCCATTTCCACAAGATAAGGGCATTTTTCTTTACCTTGTTCACATTTCAGATGTTAGTTAGGGCAGCACAAGTGTTGTCTAGAAGAAAAAGAAAATCAGATATACAAATATTATTAGAAAAAGGCATTAACAATAGCCTACATAACTTTATTAATTTTATTAATATTATTGTTATTATTATTATTATTATGTACAAGGGCCCCAAAAGGCATTTGGACAATAAATGAATTAATATTTACAAATTCATATAAAAAAATTAAATAACATAAAATAGTAAATGGCATTACATACCAAAAAATTAAAAAAAACATTATATACATATACACACACATACAAACTTTTCTCAATTTTTTTAATTTTTTTTTATAGGTTTTAGGATTATTTTTCATGGATGTACAGTGTATGGTGCAGTTCATCATGTTAACATATGAACACGTTTCACAACATTTGACAACCAGTAAGTGTCCAAGACTTGATATATTTTTAAGTATTTCTCAAGCGTCCAAATACTTTTTGGGTGTCATTTATATTTATATATATTACTACAGTGGTTCAACCAGTTTTAAGGTAGAGAAGAACAGCAGGCAGACATACAGCTGGCAGAGATGGTCAGCCACGCTCAACTTCTGACCTTGAGTTGTGCATCTCCCTTCACCTCATAGAGGGGAGGATGATATCACGGCACAAAACAAACGAATGCCAGAGATGACCTCACGAACCGTAGGCCGCTGACGATTGAGTGGTGGTTCGCTCTTGTCTTCACCACCCTCTATTTACACTTGCTGCGCTCTCTCGCTCGCGAGTAATTACAGAGTCCCGCTCTCTGAGATCAGCTCGTAGATATGAGCCCAGCCGCAATCTCAAATCTCAACGCCTGCAACAATAAGGTGCAGAGCGGCCAAACTTCCCTCCAGCCCCGTCAAACTAACACCACATTTCCAGGACAAAATAAGCTGAAGGCTAATTTAACAACCTTGCAGATAATGAGAGGAGAAGGATCGTAAAATCAGAAAATGTTTACAGCTGGCCCTATTAATAGATATTTTGCACAGCTTCGCACATGACCTCATATTTGGCCTTCCCGTTGGGAATGAAACCTTTGTGAATCTCAATCTTATTTTGGAAATGCGACGTACCATCTGTTTCACATTGTTATTAATTTGAGTGAGCTTTATGAGCCTCAGTGTACTTTTTTTCGTTTCTCGGCCTCTCTCTGCCCAGCAGTATGTGTTTTGGCTGTCCTCCGCTCAACTAGAAACCTGTGTCGGCCAGGCAGAGAAACAACCTCTGGCGGATATTCGGTCTTAGTTGGCCCAAAATGTGTCCAAAAGAAGGATGTAAACAGTCACCTTTGCCAGCGGGACTTTTTTTTTTTTGGTGTTCTGGCTCTCTGTGCTCAACGTTGTGCTGTGAACTTCACGTGCATGTGTGTTTTTGGTTTGCTCTCAGTGTTGTACTCGTGGGGTCAACCAAATTTTTCCCCCTCCCTTGTGCATTCACCCTCTTTATCTGTTATGATCAACTGCCTTTCATTTCTTTTATCTAATCCCATCTATTTACGGGCAAAAACAGATGTCACTTTGGGAGTGCTTACTACCAAAGTGGTCACAACAGTGCTTCGCTTGTATATAAACTAGTGCTTTCAAACGATTAATCGGAATTATTCACATTCAAAATTACATTTTTGTTTACATAATATATGAGTGTGTACTGAAGTGTTGTCACGGTACCAACATTTCTGTATTTGGTACCGATACCAGTGAAATTTCACGGTTTTCGGTACCAAAGCAAAACACAAAAGTATTTAACACAACTATGTTTGAAAAATATTTACACAAATCAATGCCATTTTTTACTTATTTTAACTAGTGTTTCAAGTTTTTCCACAAATATTAAAAGAATGAAAAACAGAAAACAAGTTTCACCCAAATTTAATTGTCTTTTAATTAATGAAATGTAAACATTTTATTTTTTGTTAAATTAAGAGGATTTACTATTAAAATTAAAGATAAATGTTCTGTGGTTATTTCTTACTTGAATTGTGTTAGTAGTAGTAGCCTATCACATACATTATTCTAAATAATAGTAATATATTTCTGCACAATGTTTAAACCGCACTTTTATTTTGACGGGTTGCCGTGAATACCTTTACATTTCTGTGTGTATATGATATGCTGGTTTACTAAAGTGAAATGGTAAAATGCACGTGAAATAACTCTCAGAGCAGTTCAGAAGATAGGGTTTATGTATTTATGTCCACATTGAGATGGCAGATGCTGAAATCACAGCGAGTAAACAAAACCGCGCATCTCTGCCCTTCGTTCGTTAACACAGAGATGCACAGAACATACAGGATTCATATTTGAATCGACTTTTACGACTTAGTATTTACAGATACTACTTCATATAGCAAACTGGACTCCAAGACTCCGTCTGCGATTTCTGCATCGCGGAAATCATGAGGGCGTGCGCATCAAGAACTGGGTTGACCGTATATGCAGAACCACTGGTACATAACGACAATTAAGAACAGAGCCCAAAAGGGCCCATGTCGCACCTCTCTTCATCTCCCTGCACTGGCTCCCTTTTGCAGCTCGCATTAAATTCAAGACACTGATGCTTGGATATGGAACAGCCACATGCTCGGCTCCCGCTTACCTCCACTCACTGCTACCAATCTACACTCCCTCCAGAACTCTGAGATCCCCCAGTGAGCGACGCCTCATTGTACCAACACAAAGAGGTACAAAATCTCTCTCCAGAAAATTCTCTTACACCGTTCCTGGCTGCTGGAATGATCTTACCATCACTATCCGAAATGCCAACTCCCTTACAACTTTCAAACGACTGCTGAAAACCCATCTCTTTCAACACTATTTGAAACCATTAAAAAAAAAAAAAATAATAATAATTCCTTTACCCTACTCTTTCTTTCCCTTCTAGCCTGTACTTACTTGAACAATGCCTGTTATATGGTATTATGAGCACAAGTCGTTTTGCCTCTTTAGGACTAATTGCTTGATGTCCCCACCTGTAAGTTGCTTTGGATAAAAGCGTCTGCTACATGAATAAATGTACCTTCCTACTTTCACTGCTGAATGTCACAGTGCTGTCTTGGGGCAGGATCATTTTCACCACAGTGCAGCCAATTAGTGCTGCACAAAACTTTGTTCTTCCAGTGTAAAATAACTCAAGTACATCCTAAATGAGTCAAGCCAGCTAGATTAACGCCAATTCTGAAACTGAATCTAATGAATGAGGAATGACTACTCATTCGGAAAACAGCCTCTGGTCAAAGGACAACAAGGCAGATAACAGGCCCGTCAAGTCAAGCATAGGTTAATTTAAACCTGTGTATCTATGGTTTCACACAGTTTGACTTTATTTTCCAGTTAGAGTTATTGCAGCATGTTAGATACGGTTCCAGCGGTGCAGCTGGAGGAAATCACAGAGGTCAAAGACCTTTCAAGGGTCAAGCTGCCTCTCTCTCTTGTAGAATTAACAAGCAGTCTCTGAGGTGACAAACAGCTACCGCTCAGAGAGGGACAAGTGCCTGAAGGTCAGAGTGTACCTGACCTGTGTGAATCACCACAGGGTAAATGTTCTCTTATCCTTTTTACTCAAAACCCACGGGAGAAAGTCCTCTTGGCTGGATTGCACCAATTTAACATTTTACTTATTTTAAATCACTTTAAATAACAAACAAGATTCTGCATTCATGCAAGCAGGTTTATGACAATTATGAATTTCCCCAAAATAAGCTAATAAATAAATATATACATACAATATACAAGAAGTGAAACTTGTATAATGTATACATTGATTCCACACAGACAAATTAGAATATTGTGAAAAGGTTCAGTATTGAAGACACCTGAAGCCACGCTTTAACCAGTTAATTAACACCTGCAAAGGCCTTTAAATGGTCTCTCAATCTAGTTGTCCAAAAGACGACCATTGACACCTTGCACCTCCTTGCAAGGAGGGCAAGACACAAAAGGTCATTGCAAAAGAGGCTGGCTGTTCACAGAGGTCGGTGTCCAAACACATTAATAGAGAGGCAAAGGGAAGGAAAAGAGGTGTTAGAAAAAAAGTGTACAAGCAATAGGGATAACCGCACCCTGGGGACAATTGTGAAACAAAACCCTTTCAAAAACCATTCAAAAAGAGTGGACTGCAGCTGGAGTCAGTGCTTCAAGAACTACTACGCACAGACGTATACAAGACATGGGTTTCAGCTGTCGCATTCCTTGTGTCAAGCAGACAGCGTCAGAAGCGTCTCGCCTGGGCTAAAGACAAAAAGGACTGGACTGCTACTGAGATGAAAGTACATTTTGGAGTTCCTTTGGAAATCAGGTACAGAATCCACGTTGCTTGAGGTCCAGTTTCCACAGTCAGTGATGGTTTGGGTCACCCTGCTGGTGTTGGCCCATTATGTTCATTATGTTGAGGTCCAAGGTCAATGCATCTGTATACCGGGACGTTTTAGAGCACTTCATGCTTCCGACCAACTTTACTGAGATGCAGATTTCATTTTCAATCTGGACTTTTCTGAGATACTGAATTTGTGGTTTTCATTAGCTGTCCGTTATAATCATCAAAATTTAAAGAAATAAACACTTGAAATATATCAGTCTGTGTGGAATGAATGTATACATTATACAAGTTTGATTTCTTGAATGGAATTAGTGGAACTTATTTATAGATATTCTAATTATATGAACAGCATCTGTATAAAAATACATTTTATACAGCTACACTATTAAAAAAAAAAGCAGCAGCTAGATGTTTGTTCTTTTCTCCAAAGAAGGCCTTTTAAACCTCAATCGGATTTCACATTGAATCTCACCAGGTAATGTTGGTAAAACCAGGAGAAAGCTCTCAGGTGAGCTGACTAATACACTAGTATTTAACAAATATAACGATAGTATCTGTCCAAAGACTAAAAGGCTGAGTCAGTATTTTAACCTATTCAAGGGAAGGTGATTAATTTCAAAAGACAAAGTGTAGAGGTTAAATAAAGTAAGTAGTACACCCACTACTGCTGGCTCAGATCTCTATACAAACGTCAGAGTTCCGTAACAAACACAAGCACCTGATGACACACTCTAATCCATGCTTCATACTCTTGCGTGAAATCTAGTTTAGACATTCTGTCTTACACTGACTCTCAAATTAAGTGCTGTGCTCAAATTAGAAGCCATTAGCAAAACTTTGGGTCTTTTGCTCCTTCTTGCAATTTCAAATAACTCTACTTCAGCAGCTCAAGACTCGTGTTCTAGTTTGAACAGCACATGTGCTAATTAACTTAACACTTTATTGCAACCTCCTACGCAGGGTGAACTGAAACGATGCTAGCTCTGTTAAATGCCACAAGTAGGAGTAAAGAGAGATGTAGAATTAAGATACTTAAATGAATAGTTAACCAAAAATAGAAATAGACCTTTTACTTACACCGAAACATATTACACCCATATATTTTGCATCTCCTTTTTAGTTCCCCTCAATCATTCTCGTAGGGTTCGGGTCAAAGTCTTTAGCCACTCAAACTCTACTCCTCGCCGTATATTAGGAGGATAGAGACACATGTCCTCTTCCAGGCAGCTTTGTAACATTTTATGTTGATTGGAAATTAATTATTTCCCTGATGGTGGACTGCTCTAGCTCTTTTCTTAAAACCACTTCACTAATTGGTGAAGCTCAATAATCTTTTGCTGCACATCATAAATATATATATATATATTTTTTTTTTTTTTCTCATTGTGTTGATGATTAAGGGAATTAGGGCTCTGTTTTCCCTACTATATATATTTCTGTGAAACAAGAAACCATGGCTAGATAATTTCATGTCCATAATCACCCCGGAGTGTTCAAAATTGTGAATATACTTCAGAGATATTTTACTTATAAACAATTCTAGGGGTGCCAATAATTGTGGTTAACATGTATTGGAGAAAAACATTTATTTCATCAGAAGAATTTCTCCCTATTTTCAATTGTTTTACTTCAACGACAGGTTAGAATTTTGTGAATTATTTGAATGAAAAATCAAAAGGATAAACAATGCAGATTTATTTTCACAGCCATCTTTGCTCAGATTTACCAAGAGTGACAATATTAGCGGAGGGCGCTGTATCTTTATATACAAATTGCTTCTATTTTGCATACAATAGAAGTGAATAGCAACTGTCAAGCTCCAAAAAATGAACAAACGCAACCTAAAAACATAGTCATTATTCTCTAACAATTGTCTCTATACTGATACAGCTATCATATCCGCATATGTTCAAATATATTGTTACTTCAAATGTGTCACTTTGAGCCTAGTATTAATAATGTAACATTTCTTTGGTTCTCAAATTTAAAATTGCATAAATAACATTTCAGAGCAACGGGCAAAGGGGATTTTTACTGATATAATTTCACTGAACTATTTTTTGGTGCATTTCTTAATTTTGACTGTATTTTTTATTCTTTGTGTTTTGATGGATTTGGAATGATATGAATGAATGAAAATATGTAAAACGGATTCACTTTTCTGCCGTCTCAACTACTGGTTTAGAATTGACCCACATCCCAGAAGCCGCTCGGTCTGCTGTCTGTACCTTGTACCTTCAAATCTTGTTTGAAGATAACTGCTCCCTTTAAAGCACAACGCCGGATTGGGAAAAGAGTAGGACTATTTGGCTCCAGAATGACATAAAAAGAACAACTTTGCCTTGGGTTATCTGATTACTCTGCTTGCTGCACAAACACACAGGGAGTCTTTTAAAATGCAGACACATCTCCCACCACAGAAGGCCTTCGCCTACGGCAGCCGCAGACAAAGTCTGCAAGCCTGGCAAACACCTACATCTAACAGAAACCACTGATCTCTGTCTCACTGCTTAACCACAGCTCAAATGTCACGCCCAGCGCTGTGCAACGGCTCCATGGAAGCCAGTCGTTGCTGTGTGATAAAAATGAGAAGGATAATCACTGTCTATGAATGTGCAAAGCTACACATTTTCGTTGTCTGAACAACTAGATGAATCTTAGGTATCAAAGAAGTTTTATATAATTAGGCAGGTTACAGGTTCGCTTGAGACCAACAGGACACTATTTAGATGTATTTGTATGCATTCTTGCGCTCTAAAACAAACGCAATAGTCTTGTTTTTAAAAGTGGCAATATTTTTAACTCCAAAAAATAAATTACTTAAATTAAATAAAATATAATCTACATCATTTGTGGCATTATGTCAATTACCTGGTACTAGAGGCATGAAATGCTTGGACGAAAAATTTAGCAAACAGCCGTATGCTTTTTAAATGTTAAGAGGGTTTTCTCTAAAAGTACATTAAAGCAGAGACACTAAAAATAAACTTTTTATTTATTTTTCAGTAAATTCAGTTAAACTGTTCAATGTGAGTAAAGTGACATTTTGTTTAAACTTTTTAGTTATTTTAATAAAATACACAGGCATAAAAACTACAGTAAAACAAATAAAAAAAAGGGAAAACACTGTAGCATATTCATGCAAAATCGAAATGCACTATGTTCTCGTAACATTTATCTCTCAATCTAAAAACTGCTAAAATACCCGTGTAATTTTGACTGTCATTTCACCTTTGATGTAGGGCACTAATAACAGTGTTGAGAAAGACACGCTTGTGTACGGCACACGCACACGGCATATTCGTTGGTAGACTGACTAGACCTGCTCTACCATATTTACTACTAAACTTATTTGAAAAAGACGAGAAAGAGAATGTGTGTTCAGGCATAGTGGAACCTACTCAAATACAAGCCGAACCAAAATGACCTTTGACATTTTATAGCCTATATCATGATAATGATATATAACAACAGGTCTGCAGGCTTGGGTGTGGTGTTTAACTTCAAATGCCTTCAAGGCTTTCTAAATACATATTCACTTTGTAAATATTTGCATTTCCAGAAACCAAAACTGAAAATTACCAGGATGACTGCGCTTTGCCAACTTTACAAAAAATCCATCAAGAAAGAGTCATGAAAGGTACTTCAGAAATATTGTTTTTTAAAATAAACAGGAACAATTTTAAAAACAAACATTCTAAAAGAAGATCCATTTTAGGTTCCACGAAGAAAAAGTTTCTTAAAAGAACATTTTAAATAATCAGAAATCCATTTCTTCCGCTAGAAAATATCTCCTGTGCAATCAAAAGTTTCCACCGATGCCTGTAAAGAACTACATTGTATTACTAACAAAGTAGCAACCACCCCAGACACCCTAGCAATGACACTGCAACACCCTTATAACAAAATGTAATGGCCTAACATTGCGACGACGAGTTTTGCGTTGACACATTGACTTTGAGACTGCTTCTTGAAAACATTCCAGTGTATTTGGGCACATTCATCAATTGACTTTCATTTCACACAACGTGCAGGAATTACTGATTTCAAACATAAAAAGCACTCAAGTCTGAAGTGTTGTCTAACATTTCTTGACCTGAGCGGATGCTGTGACGGATCTCCAGTGCAGAGTGCTGCCCTCTTTTGGAAGTGCAGGGCACTGTGTTTCTGACAACATCCTTGGGACATCAGACCATACGATAGGAGATCCGCAACCGTACTGTCTGTCAGAATGACGAAGGCATTCCATTCTGAAATCTACCTTATCTGCGGGCTGGGGGTGATAACAAGTCCTAATTACGGTTCAGCTCAGGGTGGTGCAGCTAATGTCATTCATGGCTTGAGCGCAGGATTCACATAGCAAATAGAGGTGGTGGTTTTTTTCTCTGTGGCCTGGCTGAGTAAATAGATGAATGTCCCTGAATAGAGACCAGATATATGAAACCACAGTCTCCCTTTTCATTGCGTGGAAGAACATGGGGTTAGCTGCCAAAGGAACAAAAATACTACCAGCTTGTGGAATGTCTTGGCATTGGCGAATAGAGAAGCAAACTCATTATGAAAGAGAGAGGGAGAAAGAGAGAGGAAGAGGAAAAAATCCCCTCTGGCCAAACGCCAACAGCCTCAAATCAAACTCTGGCGCAAGAAAAACCTTGAGCGTATCGAGTGAAAGAGTGAAGTTTACTCTCAATATGAGTCGTTCCTTCTTTTGAACTCTTTAGTTCTTGTTTGTCTCTGACTTCACTGAATTTCGACCTCAGGAAACACATGGAGGCTTAATCCGATACGTCTAATCTCCACTTTTATGGTTACGAATGAAATATCATTATCATTTAGAACCGCAAAATTGTGACACTGGATCTGATGAGCGGTGATACTAATAATTACAAACGCCACATAAAAATTCCTCTGTCTTACACAAACAACACAACAACAGGAAAGCGATCAATCAACTCTCCAGGGTCTCTACGCTGGACAAGTCTGGGCTTTGTTGCCTTTGTTTACGGACATGTTTGCACTTGTTCAGAGAGACTGTGGCGGAAAGGCTGGGTGATGGACGGCCAATTACCTTAGCCTCTCATCCTGTCGCAGTCTGAGGTGAACCACATGACCTTTGAAGAGGCTTGTCGCCCAGGGAGGCCATTGTTTCCTTTGGATGTTTCACACCAGAGAAAATTGCTAATGTTTTTCTCTACTTCTAAAAGCCAAAGGGAAAAGTGTTGTCATAATTCCTTAATTCCATAAATCCTTATCCTTCATCCTACATTTTCATGACGATGCAACTTCTTTGCTGCTTGTTCCTGAGCTAAAATACCACAGTGAAAGTGCAACTAAAAGGGCAGCAGGCCACGTTCTTGCACATTTCTGATGAATACTCCATCCTGTAAACACAAATTTGGTTATTTACAGGAGTGACAACCGCATTCTGCCACCAAATACATGACATAACTACTTGTTGATTTTTATATACTACTTCTCTATACAGTAGGCAAGTTGACATATTTGGACTCAGGGAACGCTACTTTAGCTCAGCTTGCTCATGTGACCAGTTGCAAATAAAGTAATGGCTATTACAGCTGGTAGTATTTGTCAAGGACGACATTTTTATCTTCCGTACAGTATTAAGTGCAACAGTGGAGAAAAAAAGGATTTGATCGAATATGTATCTCTCCTCCAGATTTTTATGCCAGCAGATGCAATATGACAACACGTTTCCCTTTTACACTCACGGGGTTCACTTGAGGATCTAGAGTGGAAAAATACAGAGTGCGTCCAAGAACTAAGAACCTCCTTTTTCAAAAAAACGATGGTAAAAAATATTTTTGCAAGCTTGTGGTTGCTTACTATACTAAAGAGTGCTGCCTCAACAAAGAGTGACTGGGTGAGATAAAGGTTGATGATACCTACAGGGCGAATGTAATCTAACTGTCTTTTACTATGCAGAGCAATAAGATCACACCTGAGCAGTCGGATCTGCAATATTTGGACGGATACTATTTTACTCTCGACCTCTAGTCCGGACAAAGTGGTATTTAAAGATGCGCTGGGAGCGGGAGAAGCTAAAAATGTCCCATTTGCCCTCTGAAAATAAAATCCAACAGAGCTTGAAACCCAAAAATACACCAGCTGAAAAGACTTCACAGAGAGGGCGCTAAGCAAACAAACATAACTGGAGCGACATAGACGGGGTGAAAGACAAGCGGGGAGTAAAGAGGCATTGCTTACAAAGGAAAATAAATCACATAACTTTTCAAAACACAACAGAAGAGTGTCTGTTTGGCTGCTTTGATTTTATGGCCATGGTTTTCTCTGTGTCAGCGGGGATGCACGCCGCAGAGCTCTCCGAACCGAACCGTCAAAACCAAAGCCTTGTCTCCTTTCAATATCTGGATTGTGTCGAGTCGAACAGATGAATTTGCGTTCCCCATACAGCTGACTCTGCCTGCTCTTGGCTTTATCCCTGGTTTTTGGAGAGCTAAATTAGAGACAGGCAGCAGACTCTGAGCTAAGGGTCCGGCCAAAGCCCGGGGCGATATGGGAGACAAGAATATTCCAAAAAAGCATCAGATGAAAGGGCAGCGTTCCTGTTTATGGAGGGTCTCTTTCAGAGGGCTCAAGAGCAGCTTATAAACTACCACTAATTCAATTAAGCGGCGTTACAGCAGGCTGACTGGAGCTTCACGTGAAGAGAGAAAGAAAAACAAAGAAGAGGAGGGGGGGGGGGTGTTAAGAAAATGTCCTTGTATGTAAACTTTAGATGCTCAAACTAGAATGAGTCTAAAACGCTTTCTGCTTTTGAAGGATTGCACAGTTGCAAAAAGGAGATAGTGCAGTTCTTTTTTTATATAAATTGTGTGTGTAAAATAAAAATGTGCCCATTACTTATAACCTGTTTCAAATCAGAAGCAACCAGACAGACTGTAAGTTGGCATAGAAAGAAAACGTCCTTTCTCTTAATTTGTGCAATTTAAAATATACACAAATTTGTCACTTTTACTAACAAGACCACCAAGATGCAATAACATTAAACCTACAGATTATGTACAGATGCAATATAAATGCTGTATATGACAATCTATTGTGTGTAAAACTTTGCTTTTTGCTCAGTGACTGACATATACAATAATAATATAACATTAGGTATAAAATCAAATAAAAAAAATAACGCTCTACTTTTATCATCTCATTATTTATTTCTCTAGTGTTTGGGTGCAACAGGTACATCTCATGCATTTCACATGAAAGGTGCATTTATTACCTGGGGAAAAAAAGAAAGAACAAAAACCTAGCTGCACAGTTGCTGCGTGAGAAAAGTGTGTAGGTGTTCACAGAGCAGTCTGGTGCAAAGCATCACTGTCACTGAGCCAGTATAGTGATTTACAGTAGGTACACAGCCTGAGGTAGTACTTTTTGATTCCACTGTTCCTTCCTCCTTAAGCTTCCACGCTTCAGAACAAACCTTTGACTTTTTCAAATGTGTTTTTCTTGTGGGGCTCCCCCTAAAATTACCACACGCTGCACGTACTACTTACTTATTACACTTCAGTTAACAGGAAAACAAAATAAAACAAAAAGGTTGTGATTCACACATATCTGTCTTGCATTAGCAATACTACTACAACAGAGACAATGGCTACGGTGTCAGGTCTTGCTGGGTTTTTTTAGCCCCTGATGCCACAAGCTCTGCATTACACCTTAAACTGACAGTCGTGTGTAATATATTTAACATAAAAACTGTAAAATAAACTATCACCCAAGCACATCTGATTTGCTTGAACTGATAGGGGATCTATTTTACTCGCGTCAGACTGATAAATTCGTAAAACAGTAATCGCATAAAAGCATTTTATTCTTTCAGCATACTTATTAAGAATACAAGTTTCAAAAGAGTCTCTCTGAGGAGATCCTTTGCAAACATGAGTGCCTGCTCAGATCTATTATACGTGACTGGAGATTAGATCTCATAATATCTGGAAGCAAATAATACTTATTATGCTGACATGTGGTAACTGGAACAGAAACCGGGCAAAGGACCAGGATGTTGCCTGGGTACATTCCACACAGGGTAGCCATAAAATCCTTATCACTTGAAGAGCACATTAATGCCATATAGATTTATAAAACACTGGCCCCATGCCAGTTCACTGACAGTTTGTGCAAGTGATAAAACCTGAATTAGCCAATACTCACGCACATGACAGAAAAGTCTTTTGATTTTTGGTAGACGTGCAAGGAAATTATCAACTTTCGAGTCTGCATTAGATGGTGATCCCTGTGTAATTACCCTTTGAGTCCCTTTAAACTATACTTTGATGCAATCGTGGGTTGGATGCAGTTTTTAAGATGTTGTAAAATAAAGCTTATTGAGCCTTTCTCTCCTTGCCTGGTAAACGCATCTGAAGGCTCCTGACTTTGTTTGCAGAGTGTAAGCACATCTTTTTTATGGTACATATTGCTCTGCAGATTACATGTTGCATTAATCTACTGTTACAGGACTTTACATGTGCCCTGCACATGAGTTCCTTCAACACAATTATTAATAATAAATACTTGTGGATCAATCCAGAATGTTCTCCCCACCTCTACAGCCCAAAGAAGAAAAAAAAAAGCTTTTTAAAAATGGGGATAGCACCTATTAACAGAAAAGCTGCATATCGTCCTAATGATTCCAGTTTACAACTGACATAAAATATTTGCTGGCTGTTATTATCATGACACTCTTCCGTCTGGGCCAAGGTTGCAGACAGAGAGGAGACTCTAAATGATTTTATGATTATACTTGGAGCACACACCTGCATTAAACCAGGCAAATAACAGACAGTAAAACTTAGGAGTCATGCAATGCTGACTGGAGCCGTCTGACTGTTCCCCAAACTAGGGGAAGTGCATTTAGCAGATACAGGCTCGCTCTGCGTGCAAACAGACCACAGGAGACCAGAGGCCCAGATAAGATTACTGCTCTTGTGAGCGGGGCAAATGGGGGCAAGTCTCTGCGCACAGCCAAAGTTTGTGAGGTAAACCATACATTAAGTACTAGGCCTTTATCTGCTGCTTCACCACTGAAAAGTATATGCTCTGTTACAAAACCTTGTGATCTGCCTCACTGTCCACATGGGCAGCATTTTGGAATGGTCTACACAGGCAACAACTCCACACACCACACAAATAGCGTTTCAATTCTGCTTTTAATAGAGTGCAACTTTTTAACTGCTTTGGTTTCCGGAATATTTTTCCCATTTATTTATTTTAAAGGCTTTGTTTAAAAGTTTATAAGCCATGAACAAAATCAACCAGCTTGAAGAAGAAAGAAAAAAAAAATCACAACAAAGCAAACTTTGATTTGAAGCAAAAAGTATTCAAACAGCTGGATAAAAAGACTGTGTATTTAACAAATTAATACAATCCCATGGAGCGCTGCAAAAAAACAATGGAGAAAAATGAAACCGTTGATTTAAAGAGCCAAAGTTAATTGCAAAATATGTGTACTTCCCTAAAGTGTTCTTTTGCTATGTTTCTTTAATTGAGGATTTTCTTGTCACAATCATGGGTAATGTTGTTTTTCACCAGCAATTGGGCTGAATATAGAACCTCACAACTAACAACAGGCCTGTTTTCTACTAATGTGTGCTCATAACCGCAGATGAATCACTTGTGATAAAGAATGTGATATTGCACTGCTTGTCGGTGAACTACATCTCTGTGTATTAAATGCTGCTCCATCTGGAAGCATGTGATGGAGATTTACTACTAATCACAGAACCAGAATTGATGACGAGGCGCGTATGGCAAACGTATGCGATATATCATGCAGCCCTAGTGCCTTACTACACAGACTCGTTACTTTCATAGAACAGACTTAACTCATTTTGAGTTGTGGCAACAAAATATAATTTTCTGCTTTCCATTACTAATCACAACTAAGGTTGATTGAGGACAGGACAGTCTTATTCTAGATTTTGCAGTAAGACTCTTACTCTTTTAAAAGATGCATTTTTAAAGCTTACAGACTAAAACTCTACTGACCTCAAGATATGATTGTGGCCTGGGGACTTAACCAGGTTATATTAACAATGTAGTACATCAGATGATAGTTGACTTTCACATCTGGCCTACAGCCATAGTGTCTAAATACAGAGATGAGTCATTAATGTTCCAGCCCTTAAACCAAAAATCAGTCTTATGAAGAGGGTGGTGAACATCAGAAGTTCAGAAATGACATCCCATAATGACCTGAGATCCAGTGACAGTTCTAACTTCTCTCTCATTTCATAGTGCCTTGATCCTGAAGATAATTGACCGCATGGAAGACCTTTATGGGTGTCCATCTTCTCAAGGGTTCCATTAGAGGAGGGTGGAGAAAAGAGTGGTTGGAACTTTCCACAACAACAAAAAAAAAGGAAAAAGAAGATGAGAAAAGGGGAATGGCTAAATTGGCTACTATGTTTGTTGACTGGTCATCAAGATGCCATGGCAACCACTCCAGAATTGAAATTCATTGAAGAGGACTCGCTAATCCTGTTACTCAAAGCACAAAAGACGGATAAACGCCCAAAGATGTCACAAATGGTGCTTCTAGTCATCATTTAATCACTCGCATGCTATACCAAACCCATATGACTGAGTGACTGTTCGTGGGAACAGAAACGGAGAATATATACTATATTTGCTATACTAGTAGCTGATTTATTATTTACTGAAGACTGAAGCACTAGAGTTTGACACCATCTTGTTTTACTGCAGTATCTAATAAATCTGAATGATTTGTTTAGGAATCAGACTGATCTTACTCTCAAAGTTTAACAGAAGCTTGTTCGTCATCTGAAGCTGTAGGATAGCTTTGCGTTTGGTACAGACAGACATTCAAGTCAATACTTACACAAAAGCTTTACATAAACAATCTTAAGTTTGCAAGTCCTGAATGAGTTGAAGATCTTTTGGGTGATGTAGTTCACAAAACCGGTCTAAATGATTTGCTCATGAGTCAGACCAGTTCTCGAGCTCAACTCGCTGCAAAGTTTACTCTGCACTTAGAAAAATGGTTTATTGAAGGGCTTATTTTACACGCATTCTTAAACATAATGTAAAAATGAACAATGTTTTCTTTGCGCAGTTTCAAGGATTAAGAGCAAGCACTTTAGCACATCTGGGTTTCTGCCAGAGAATGAGTCTTATGTGGTCATGTAAACACACAAGTGGCTTTTCTACAGGTTTTTGAAGATTGTTCATGGGCAAAAAATCTGAAGTAACAAACGTATTAAAAACATTGCTTTTGTTTCTTGAACAACTTTCACAAAAGTGGGTTTCTGGTGTGCTTTGTAAACAAATCAGATCACAAAACTGACTGAAACATTTATTCATGAATCATGCTGACCTTACTCTCGCAAGCTTGTTCGCAAGCCACTTTTATGGTGCTTTTGAGTCATGTGAAGCTAGAAAACCTTCATTTATCATAACCACACAGAAAATAGCAACCAACAGATAAAAAAAATATAGAAGTAATGTTGCACCTATCTCTCAGAGTTAGTAGAATATTAGATGATTGGTAGGGTTAGGATTAGGGATGTAACGGTATCAAAATTTCACGGTACGGTAATACCCCGGTATGAATGGCACGGTATGGTATTTATTGAATTATTTACATAAAAAACAAAACTAATTAAGAGACTCAAAAAAAATTGCCACAATGGTTTAAACAGTTTACATGAACACTGAACATATCAATGGCACACACATTAGCCATCTATCTGTAAACTTTGAAACAGGAA
>JAUMHP010000044.1:9332705-9361264 GCA_032361065.1 Enteromius trimaculatus | reverse complement strand
TGTCGCTAGTCGCTTTTAGGGAAAAATGTCGCCAAGGGGGTCTGAAAAGTCGCTAAGTTGGCAACACTGATCTGTAGACAACAACAGACTGCCTGGGCGGATGGGAATTGTAGTTCCCGCTATCTCCCGTTTGCTCCATTCGCCTGAGCAAACCTTTATCCGAAGACCTATCGTTTTATCGAGTCATGCGACCATATATTATCGAAAAAATTTGATATTGCGGTACGACGGAATTTACAGTACCGTTACATCCCTAGTTAGGATACATTAACATGTATTTGCAAATTTGGGAGACCATCTCAATAAAGAGTTAGCAGATATTAATCAGACAGTCTGCTAATACTCTAGCAGTGAGAGTTTGTTCACATGTAGGTGCAATGTTTCTTATTGTCAACAGAATGCTCAAAAGAGACCATCAAAATAAACCGTTACCAAAGTTTGTTACAACACAGAGTTAAATAAATGACACTTTTTATTTGAATGAACCTTCCTGTACTATGTAAAGATAAGAGAAATAATACCAAGATATTTTAAGCATCTGCAAGGAAATCAAAGAAGAAAAAAAAAAAACACTTGCAAAAGCATCAGCTAAAAGTAGAACCAGAAAGCTCTTAAGACTAACACACAGCATAAGTGCCCAAAATAGCTGACTGCTCATTCGGAAGCTCTGCTCACGCTGCAATTACCCTACTGCAAGTCACTGGAACCCCTAAAATGCTGCCTGTTTTCAGATGTTATCAGATGACAGATTTATTCTTTATTAATGATAATGATACCCTAGCCACTCTATTTTCAGCCAGTCTTGGTTATTTCCAGACATATTTAGCACTGGCAAATCTGGGTGTTTTATTTCCACAGAATAGTTGAGGCTTAAAATCTGAGCTGAAACCACAGACCACACTATGGCACTACGTAATGCCTGATTAAAGAGGGGGAAAAGTGTAGGCAGAGTGTGCAGCAGGCAACCCCTTCAATCGGTACAGAAGATGAAGCAAGTGGCCCGTCAGCATTGCTTTACCCCAAATGATCTTAGCACACAGTGTAGCAGGGCTGGACGCCAAGTTTTCATGGTACAAGTATGCGCAAAAAAAGTATGTGAAAAGAGAAATCAAGAGTCAACCAGTTCTGTCAGTGAGCTTGAGGGGCTTTGCCATTTTTCTTGCAGTGTCTTAGAGATGATCAAATGCAAGGCCCAGTCAGTATTTGGAGCATGAGGCCACTTTTACACAAATGTCACATGTGATGTCAGAAGCGAAACTCAATTTTAGTGGCGTCGTTGCAGTTATGCTATCATAACCGTAGCTGATAAAACCCATGCTTAAAACTTAATTACATACATAAATGCAGAAACTGTGATTAGATAAACGACTGTAAAGTAACTGTATGCTTGTTATAAATGAGTTTGGAATTTTAAGTTTCAGTTCTGCTCTAATGCGTCCCATCAGCACAAGAGAACGAAAGTAAATTAATTACAGACAGACAGGAGACACTTGAAGCACCTGATAGATTTAGGTATTCTTTGTGTGTGCAAAAAAAAAAGCATTGATTTCCTCATAAACAAAGATTTCCAGTTCCATAACGCTACAAAATGAATGAGCGATTGGGCTGGGTGCGCTCTCTGGGCGTTGCCTATGCTGTTTTGGCTTAGTTAATTGAATGACTTGCTCTACTGGACTTTCCAGCCCGGTGACGTGCTAAAATAAGGTTCTACCTTCTGCTTCAGATGTCTACCATTAGATTAGAGACAGTCTGCTGGGACACATAATGAAGGTGCTCTGGTATTTCACACACCCTTCTTCATCTCTCTAATTCCTCATTCCTACAAATGAAAACATTAGAGGTGAGGCTCACCTTTTCCAAATGATGAGTGTCCATTTTCTAAATGCTTAATAATTGCCGTAGTACAAAGGTCAATTCCTTTTAATCTTTCTAATGCTATAATAGTGGAAGTAATACTAATATATTAAGCTTAATTTTACTCACAGGGTTTACTCTCAGTGTGTGCAAAGAGCATTGTAAGTCGTTAAAGTGCTCACAAAACAATGTAGCTACAGTATAGCAACAAGAAACCAGGGTATCTCTGGTATGCGTCACTAATTATATAAATAAACTTTACCATAGCGAAATTTTAACAAAAAGATAAAACATTTAAATCTTCCTACAGAAAAATCAGAAACACCTACGTACAGAAACAAAAACACACAATGTGTAAAATATAGGCTAGGCTTAATTTAGGGACAAAAAAATATTTGCCAATGAGGTCACATTAATCAAAAGTGAAAGTAACGACATGAATGAGTTCTGTTATTTTAAACTTTCATTCAAACTATTCATCAAATTTCCATTGTATAAAATAGCAAAATAATTTACGAGCACTAATCACAAATGAGCACTAGATTAGCAAATCAGATTGATTTTTGAAGGAACATGTGACACTCCAGACTCAAGTAATGGCTGCTGAAAATTTCACATTAATTTTAAAACATACTAAAAACGGATCATTTCACAATACATATATTTTTTAGCAATGAAGTCATATGTTTGCACAAGGCCTTCTTCAAATATTTACAAAAAATTGCGGTATATATTCTTAAATCTTAATATCTTTTATGATTTTACTTTAAGGATGCTTAGACATTTTTTAAATGATGCAAAATTAATTTGCCAGTATTTGTGAGTTAGAACACACAGTGAGAATCACATATGAAGCAATTATCATGACACAAATGAAATCTGCCCACAGTCAGTTAACGATTCACAGCTAAGCAAAATAAAATAAGAACAAGCATGCCTCGGACGCAGTTAAGCCATAAATTCATGGGTAATTTTCTACTGGCAGCTGACAGCTTGCATCTTTTAGAAGGTGGAACAGTGCCTATATGCCAACTAGGTTCAACAGAGGTGCAGGGAGAAAAAAGTAGGGCAGAGATAAGCGTGACTTTGCCCAGCGTCTGTGAGAACGCTACTGTTTCTTAATGATGCTGGTCAGTTGGACAATAACATATGGCAGGGTGTGAGTGGGAAAGTGCGGTGGATTTTCAACGAGAGAGTTTAGTCACCGGCTAACGGTCAGAATGGCACAGCCCGTGCACGTGAGTCGACTGGTGGAGTCGCTCGAAGCTGATGACAGTGTTTGCTCTCGCCCATTCGTCACGTGAAGCACATATACACAACACATTTCTAAATCTCACACGCCCTTTCGCATGCTGACTATACACGCACACCTAAACACAAACAGAGCTGTGCAAATCCTTCACAAAGGCCCTCCCTGAAATGTAACCAAAGCCACAAAGTCGACAGAAGGGCTACTCCGGTTTCCAAACAATTACAGGGACTGCGATGAACTCATCTCCCTGTAAATATACTGTGGTAGTGCAAACTCCTCCGTTCTTTGAGCGTCCAGGATGTCAGAATCTGTGTTTGGTAGGTGATGTCAGCCTGAGTCCCAAACAAAACGGAGAAGGTAAACGGTGAAGTTTGCAAAACGGGTCCGAAAGTTGGTGACTACAGCAGTCCGTATCAAAGATGGAGGAGGAAGCAGGAAGTTAAACAGCTGCTTACACAGCCATCAAGGGAAAATACACAATATAAATAGATTATATCTAAGAACACATTTACATTAAATGAGAATAGCGTGGCTGGTCTGTGTTGATATCTGCCTAATATAGTACCAATCACAAACTAATAAGCACCAAATTATGCCTCTTATGTACTTGAAACCACCTGACCAAATAAATAAATACAAGTAAAAACAAATACACTACGGTTCTCATGTTTAGACTTAAAAAATACTTAATAATAATACTTTTGTTCAACAATTATGAATTAAACTGATCAAAATTTCCTTTAAAGACATTTGTCACAAAAGTAGTTCTATTTCAAATATTTATTTTTTTTCATTTATCCAAAAATCCTGGAAAAAAAGACGTAAATTTAGCAGCACAACAATTTTAAACTTTGATGATAACATTTTTTCAAAAGCTTTCCAAAAGGTCATATGACTTTGAGGAATGAAGAAATGATGCTGAAAATTCAGCTTTGCCATTATAGGAATACTTTTTTTATATGCATTAATATTTTTAGTTAAATTGCAATATTTTTACTGTATTCTTGATTAAATAAAAGCAGCCTGGGTGACCAGATGACATGTGAAAAGCCTTCCCCGAACTCTTATACCACTGGTTTCACAAACAAGCCTAGTGCTAGACTAAAATGTAAATCTGAGATGTTTCAGCTAAAGTGCTTTTGTTTTGCCTTAAGACGTACTCACCAGTAATGCTTTTATCTATAGCATGTTTATAAAAATAACTTAAATGTCCAAATTGAACTATGGCCTAATCCTGGCTTAGGCTAAGCCCTGTCTATAAAACCGGGCCATAGTGTATAAACACGCATGCATATAAAAAATAAGTCAGAGCAAAGTTGCACATGAAAAAGTTAGTATTTTCTTAAAATTCATCTTGGCATGACTGTATGTGTTGTGACTTGCTGCTTCACACTCATCCACAAAATTATGACTGCAAACGGTTGTAAAAGATATTCACAGAAATTAAATTACCCATAATTTGAGATGAATGCACAATAAATGTTCGCATAACCTACAGACAATTTGAGGTTTCCTCTACAGAAGAAGCCATTGTGACTTTTCCATCAACCTTTGCAGCTGTTTTGTAACGCAATCTGTGAAAATAAAGACCATTTTGCTCGTTTTGTTCTTTTTTTCCCTTTTCATGCACTGCTTAGTGGAGTTAATTGTTGTTGGAGCATGAGGCAGCGTCATCCTGCACGGGCGGTGGTTAGGCTTTGTGGTCAAGTCAGAGACAGCAGGCTCCAGTTCTTAGTCCTGTAGAGACACAGCTACTGGTTTCAGACGGCTCCGTTTATTTAAAGATGGACAACCCTGTGAAAGGCCTCACTACTGTCTCATGGCAACAAGTCTCAGTTCCTAGATGTCAAACCCATGTATTGTTTTTTAAATCTAGGGTCATCCTATAGGCTTCCTTGTTATAACATCTCAATGCCTTTTTAACTACTGTCTCCCATGGCTTTCACGCATCTACAAAATATCTAAACGGCTTAACAAGTCAATTTGCATTTTTTAACACTAGTCATTATATCAAGATGAAGCTCGTGAGAAGAGTTAAAAGTCCACTGATGCAAAGAAAAGCAACAAACTCTCACGTACACTTCACACAGGAAGTTCAAAGTGAGACCCAACAGGAAACGAAAAAGATGATAACTCACTACCTGATGACTAGAGACTGCTAACACCAGGTTGATCCGAACACACCCACAAGACATGCTTTTTATCAGCTCTTAACTGTCAGTTTTTTAAAAAAAAAGAAGCAAAGCCAAACTTTTTAGAAAAACTAAACTGCGCAGTTGTGTTTATTTGTGAGACCAGGGAGGTGATTTGGTTAAAAAAAAAATCTCTTCAGATCTCAATAGCAATCACTAAGATAAATGGTCTAAATGCATTTATATTGTCTTTTGTAGGCATAGGATATGTTTGTTCAATCATATCCCTCAGTCCCAAGGCTATGATGGGCTGTTCTACCTGCCTATCAAGCTATGTATTTGTAAACCTCCATGCACCCTGTTCGTGTAGACATAAAATCTGAGCCTGGAGCACAAAACATAAGTAAAATGAGTGTATTTTTTTAGAAATGGTCAACAATATACAGCATGGGTCAAAATTATCGATTTGTCATATAAAGCCAAAAATCATTAGGATATTACGTAAAGATCATGCTCCACGTATTTTGCATATTTCCTACCGTAAATATATCAAAACTTCATTCTGATTATATTTAGATTTTTCTTCACCCTAATATTCCAGAGTGTTTCTGGAGTGTTTCTGTTTTTGTCCCTTTGACTCGATCGCTACTCTCGCTACTCTTGTGAATTCTTGTACGTTGTTGCCTGCGTTATCCCTGTTTGCCGTTGTGTTAAACCTGCCTGTTTCTGACCATGCCTGCGAATATAATCCTGCATTTGGATCCGCCCACATCTGTCCCCGTCATCACAACATGCAACTTCAGCGTGTTTACTAATGCCTTTAGATAAGCAATTAGTACAATTAGGCTGATTCTTATGATTAAAGCTTAAATGACCTTTCTTAAACTAGTAACTCACTGCAGCCACATTCATTGCCGATTTTAAGACAAAATCGCAAATTCTGCCGAATAAAACAATGTAAACTAATGCTTTAGTTCTTAAGTGGACAATGAAACAATAAATGAATACTGTGCTCATTATGAGACCAGTTAAAAGAGTGTTTTTCTCTGATGTTTTCAATTATGGAACAGAAAAATATGCAATGGAGAGCACTGGCCTTAGGAGAGGACCCAAGAGATACCATCTGTGCTTATAAATTGTTTTTTTTTTTTTTTTTTTATTAATTCTTTCTGTCTGGTGTTTCCACCATCAGTTTGATCTTAAAAAAAAAAAAAAATCTACCAAGTGCCAGACTGCACATTATAACATTGATGTGCTCAAAATTTAGCTTTGTTTGTTTTAAGTAAAAAAAAAAAAAAAAAAAAGCCACAGTGATTTGAAACCATTCAAGATCACATCTGCAGTGTGACAGGCAATGACTCACTGACCACCATGTCTGTCACCTATACGGTATCCTATTCATGATTGATACTTCAAGTTCTCTAACTCATCTTGGAGTTCCCCTTTTCCCAGCACATTCACGTCATTCATGTTTTCCACAGGACTCAGGGTTTGCAATAGTGGCTAATAAAAAAATACAAGGCAAGGTGCAGCACACGCAACATTTTGCTGACTGCAAAGTCATAAACCACAATCACATGTTTATGATGGGAAAGCAATTTCTCTTATATTCATATCTTGTTTTTTTCCTGCTGATTAATAAAACTAAAATGAAAACAAAAGTCTCAAGATTGCATGTCATCTCAGAGTCATCTGAATAAGCAGAGTATGGCAGCCTGAGGCCAGAAATGTACGTTTCACTTGCACCATAAAGTCAGTGATTCATTCTGACTGTGTTTTATAGTGTTTTTATGCTTTGCCTAATTTGATGTGCTTATTGTTGTTGTAAAGTCATACTTTTCAGTTTTGTTTAAGTTTTAGGAGTGTACTGATTTTAATTAGTATTGTTAAATCTTTAAAACTGTTTTTTTTTTCTTCTAAAAGCAAAACAATGCATGACAAATTAAATGAAGTGGAAAAACTCTGGCAGTGCACTATTACTTGTGTGTATGTATATTTTTAGGTTATTCCGAAATGCATGTTTATTAAAATTTAAATGATAAAGAAATTTTCCTGACATATGCACACACATTTTGACACTGGGCAGGCAGACAAAATCCTTATAAGTCCCAGCAAAGATTCCTATCGTCTGTTTTTGCATAACTTGTCAATGTCGCCTCGGGTAATGTGACAACACATTTGAAAAATGCACATAAACTTTGATCAAACTGCGCTATTCTCATCTCACCCAGTCTTGCTTTCCTTCACACTCATAACCTTTTTATTCAGGTTTGAACTGGAATAAAAACCGCTGAAGCGTAAGGCGTTCAGTCTGCCAAAAGTCCCTCCATGCATTTGCCTCGGAGCAGTTGATTTAGGCTGTGAAAAAAAACACACACGGGCCTAAATCAACCAGCTTTATTTATGATTGTCCATAAAGAAGCATTGTTGGGGATACGGGGTCTGAGTCAGACTGTGCGGCTGTGAGCGGGACGCGCTATGTGGCTGCTTTGGTGCTGAGTTTGTCCTCTGATTAGGTCACGGATCCCGCAGGGGTTAATGTGTAACTCTCGTGGCTTACTGCGCTTGCCAAGTCCAGCAAACATGGGCGGGAGTGGGAGGGAGATACAGCTGGCTCCTAATCAAATATGCTATCAAATAGTGCAATTTCTCGACCTTGTTAACATACGTTTTGGCCAGAAACGGACCTGTATGGGCACAGTGGGGGAGTGCTGATGAGGTCACCGAAAACCAGTGCATGTGCTTTTTAATTTACACACACGCTCGTAAATTAACACTATGTCTCTATCTGTCTGACACGCACACAGATGCATTCCTCACACATGCAGCACTATGCTTAGATTATAAACTTTATCCCAGTTCTATTGCTCAATGGGCTGGTGATTTTTTTTCCCCTACACACTACACACAATTCATCTTTACCTTAGTGCTGTGTCCTGAATCTGGCTGCTGCAATTTCTCAGCTGAAAGATGATGCTTGTGGTTCATTTGCTCATATCCTGTGGGCAGACCGAGGCTCTTCCTCCTGCGTGCAAAGACAGATGCCTTAAATTGATCCACACTTCAGAATCAAGCAGCTGGTCTATAAGTGGATGTTTCTTTACCTCAAAGTATAATGATCTGATCACGTTTAATTTAAATACCAAAACATATACAAATAGTTTTCAGTTTCTTTTCATTAGAGTTATACATTTCACATTTCAATAACATTTTCCTTTTTTATTTCTCAGTTGTTATACTTATTAATGCAATACAGTAATTTCCCTTAAAATCAGCACAAATTATAGGCAGTACAACAAATACTATGTACGTAGCAATAAAACTGCAACTAGCTTTTAAATAAATTTAGTGCTAATTTGTTTTTGCATTGCTTTTTTTTACCATTTGAATTGTATTTTCTGTAATTCTTTCATTGTATATGTACGGTAGTTTTTAAGTTTAATTCTATAATAGAATGTTTTTCTTAATGCAGATCTCTTGTGCACATTCTTGTCTTAAGTCATACAAAGACTGGCAGAAGAAAATTCCAGCGGATGAGACGAGACAAGAGAGGCACGCAGACATCGGCTTCAATATTGAAGCCACAAAATCACCTTAGGGCCTGTCCCACAATCCACCTCTCCCAGCAAGACAAGGAGGAGAACGAGAGGGATGTTTGTATTGTACCTCTTACACTCTCTTTCACTTTGTCTCCATCTCTCCCCTCCTTCAGTCCAGATCGGGTTATTAGGTCACATGGAAGTGTTGACTAGACATTCCCATGTAGAGCCAAGAAGGATGTGATCAACGTGCAAGCATGTAGTTGAAATGCCAGTGAGATTAATGGATAGCTTGCTGCCGTTCTAGACTACAATAAGCTTCCTGAATGGCCAAATGCATCCCTCCATCTCTGCGCCTGTTCTCTCCTCCCATGTCCTGGGAAAGCATTTTTTCAAATGCAGTCCGTCAAGTGATTTAAATTCATTTACGCTGTCTCTTACTATGTGAATAAATGAACCATCCATTGTTACACAACAATAAACAATTCCATGGGAACTTGACTAGTTTATTAGCTTTAACAATTAACATTACATTCCGTCTAGCTGTGTGAATATAAAGACGTGTCTTTTGTAACACCAGCTAAAAACACAGCAATACTCATACTTCAGGCAACCCAGCAACAAGCAAACCTGTTTTACAAATCACTAATGTGCAACATGTTGCAATGACTAAACACTAAAAGAGGCCGGGTTAAAAAAACAAAAAGACATTGTTAGATGTCAATGTGTATCTGATGTGGGCAATGATATACGGCCAACAAATGTAAGAAAGCTGACAGAAGCTGAACAGTCTGACAATCAAGTAAAATATACTCTCTCCATGAGAGCTTTTGTCATCTAAACATGCCTTTTGTCACAAAGATGATAGAGGCTAGCTTGCTTTCTTTTTTCAAAGACACCGCATGTCATGCATGTGGCCTTTTGCATCTTCTCTGACATAAAAAGGTTCTAGAAGCTTATATTATGCATTAAAAATGTCCCTCTGAGGTAACCGGATAACAGCAGCACGACGTCACCAAAGCATTCGATAAAAATTCCACTGCACATTCCTCAGAGACAACAATGTTTAGTGTCAGAGGGACAAGTGTGTATGAACTAGACAAATGCTAAACGGAAAAGGAGAAAGTTTGTTGTACCGGGACAGCAGGTCATGCATCAAAATAGCAAGGGTAGGGCAGACAAATGAGCCAAAAAGCTTTAACACCAAGACAGAATCACTGCCAAAACTCTCAAAAGGCACAATGCAGATAACTTTTCAGTACTGTTTTCACCACAGATGTAAATCTGCTTTATCTAGGCTGTAGTGCAGGCAGCGAGTGGCAGTAGGCCATTATGAGCCTCCTGGCTCGCCCCGAGTTATTTAAGAGCTAAATTTATCCTCAACAAAACACATCAATTAAACAATGTTTGCTGTACTCTGAGTCAACCCCTGCAAGTTACATACAAACCATGCCTTAAGTCAAAAAGGCTTTCATCAACTTTTCTGATATTTATACTACTTTAGTGTGAAAGTAACAATTACGCATCAATAAGAAATTTGTGAGTCCCAGATGGCATTTATTAGATGTAGTACACCACGTCTCTCGGTCCCTATATCAAATTTTTGTTTTCAGAATTTAGGAATCTGACATATTAAAGAAGTGGAATCATAAAAACACATCGTAATTTTCAGAGCTCAACACTTCCTCCAAAAAATATATGACCCGTTGACCCAGTGCAAAAACGCACAACTGTACACGTTTAGATTTAGCAACGGCCGTTGTGTGCTGAGAAACTTGGCCTGCCCTGTCACAGTGAGGGGAAGAGGAAGAAGGATATTATAGATTATTTCCTAAATCTCAGAACAACAAACATAAAGAGTGCAATGCAAATGTCTGAAGAACCCATTCCCAATTATGTGTAGCACCTACAACTATGCACATTCTTATAAAGGATTCATTGTTAGGATATTTAAGGAATAGTTCACCCAAAAATACAAATTCTGTTGTCGTCATGTTATAGTATATTACGTATATAGATATTTTGTGGTCACTGCTAACTTCCATTGTAAGAAAACAGAATACTATGGATGTCAATGGTGACCCAAAACAGCCTGGTTACAACCTTTCTTCAAAATATCTTCCTTTGTGTTGAGCAGAACAAAGAAATTCATACAGATGTGGAACTATTTGAGGGGGAGTAAATGACGTCAGAATTTGTGTTTTTGGGTGAACTATTCCTTTAAACACAAAAGGTGAACATTTAAAGTTGGCATGAAACGAAAATGCACCATATCTATTCCATATTTTTACATTTTATTTCTTGTTTTGTTTTATATCTTGTTTTTATTCAAAATTAAACTCCATCCATTTGAACTAAACCAAGTCCCCAACATACATTTGTCTTTTTCGATAACCCAGAATATGGAAGAAAAGATTCATCACTACTTACCTTAAGTATTTTAAGTACTGCTCACTCTTTTTCATGCAATTACTCTGGATGGGGACGGAGACTTTCAAGCTTGAAAAATAGAAGTGCAAAATCACCATAAAAGTTAGTCCATTTGACATGTGCACTATATTGCCAGTCTTCTGAAATCATACGATAGCTTTGTATGATGAACAGCCCAAAATTTAAGACATGAACGACATGAATAATGACAAACCGACAGCTCTGCACATCATTCTTGAACATCAGAAAAAAGCAGGTAAAGTTCAGTGTTAACATCTCCCTAATCGTTTTAGTCTTGGCAGTTTGAGCAACACAGTTAAGCTGGGATTGTTTTATGAACCTGTCAAGTCAAATCAACCCATCTGAACTCAACAAAATCTTGAGTGAAATATTACTTTAAAAGGGACAGTGGCAAAAAATTATGTTTTAAAAACTACTCGTGATAAACTAATGTTTATTATAAGTCGACCTCAGGGAAACACATCACTTTCAAACTGGCCTACTAAACCCACATGAGCTCTTCAATGCACGATTTCATTTAGAATGTTTCTGTACTTGAGACAGTAAACGTTCTTCCCCAAGTACAACTGAGAGAACAGCAACTGTGTGGAACGTAGTAAACAGATGCTCAAACGTGGCATAGCAGTGACCTCCTGAGCTCTGGCATGTGCCCTTCTCTCAGACATCCTGAGCATCGCAAGCGTGTGTTTGCACTTAAGCTCTCCTCTTATTTCATTCACTCTCAGCCACATTTGTTTTTTATGTTGGGGGACATGGTCAAAGACTGCTCTGATCCAACTGCCTTGATCCTCGTACACTAGAGACAGTGCCTTGCTCGTTTGAACCAGCCCAGAGACGACTTCAAAGCAGGACATTAATGACTAACAGCAAAGGGAAGTATGTCCTCTTTCCATATATTGTGATCTTTCACTTGAGAAATGCCCAACAGTAGTGGAGGAACGAGAGAGGGAGAGGGAAGAGCCAGAAAAATTACAAAAAATATTTTTTTTTTACCAAGAGATAGAGAGGCCTGTCACATCTGTAGAGCATTTGTGTCTCCACACCCACTGTTGGACAAACCAACAAACAATCAGATACAGAAAAGCACAAAAAACATGGTGAAAACAAGCTATGACTCACTTACACAGGGTTCATAATTAAGATTCACCAAGTGCAAAACTTAAGTAAAAAAATTGGCTTTGGCATGTAAACAAAACAGAACTGTCTGCCAGTTGGCGTTACATAGTGTAACTTTATAAGGAAACGCAACACAATTCACAGATTCAATCAAACTAGAGGAACAAAAAATCTGCTCCTCTGGGATGCAAATGACTTCAGTGATTCAAATCTAAGACATACAAATCGTCTACTAAAGAAAACATCTGTTGTGACTCGTGTGTCCTCTAACAGCTTTTTTTTTTCCCCCAGTGGAATATTTGTATCAGAATTGCATCTAGGATGCCTAAAGTGATGTTCTTTACCAAAACTCAGACCCATGTGTGGAATATTGCTCACATTAAACCACCATAAAAAAAAATAAATAAATAAAACAGGGTAAGCTGCTAGAGAAAGTTTATTAATGCACATTTTAGAGATTTTGAGAAAGTACAATTGATGAAAAATTAGAAAAAAGTAATGGCCTCTAAACATTTACAATTTTGTACAATTTTGCCTTTTAAATGTAGAGTACAAGTTTTCTTCATAGCTTCCAATTGTTTAGAAGCTTCTGTTCATAACACTACTAATCCATGAAATCACATGAACGCTCTTTAGATATAGTAGTGTTATTTATCACTGGCTTTAACACAGTAACCATTAATACAGCACAAAATAATAATAAAAACAAAAGTGACCTCTGCTCTGTAAAAATCCATGACCGTATTTTTCTTTTGAAAATAACAAATAGAAATAGTATACTTCTATTTCTATAGATGCGGAATTTAAGCCAATGCACCGCTAGTTTAACTTTGTTTTAGTTTCGCACAAACTGCAACAGTCCCGTTCTGTGTAACAGAAAAACTTGATTTAGCGGTACCTTTATTGTTAATTAAATTTAATGATTTAAATAGTGAAATCTGTTAATTGCGTCATCCCTATTCCTCCCTTGAAAAAGCATACAAGTTCACTAATGATCTTTGCTTTCTTCAAATTCCACCAAATATTTTGAATGAGATTTAAATTTGAAGCCTAAACAGGTCATTCAAGAACATTATACAACCGATCCCTGAACCAACTTTTATGTTCTTCTTGGTCAAGAGTGACATTCATCGAGGCCATGCTCGTCTAGTATTCCTATAAACTTTACTGAATTTTTTTCCCCTCCTTTCATCAGGTCATCTTGGAAGTTTTTTGGCAGTAATTTGAGGGGTTTTCCTCAGTTGTTCTGATCAAACACTTTATTTCCCTTGATGATATTGTGCTTTTTTACAACCCTAAAAGGTTTTAAACTTCTGAATAAAGCTGCCAGCTGTGTCTCCAGAAACATTTAGCGTTTTGGAAATCTTGTATTCACTATAGCTTCTGTGAGAGCTCTTTTGCCATGGCCATATTTGCTAATTAAGATTTTAACATGCATGAGCTAAAGATATGCATGGCTTAATCAAAGTCTCTAAACCCTTAATTGTGTTTTAATACATGTTTGTACATCATCATCATACGAATAAGTGACTTGAATAGGGGTTGAATAATTATGACAATGACAAAAAGCTTGCTTCCTACTTGTGTTCCTTACTTCCTAATCCAAAGAACTTGAAATTACACATTCCGAATTTTATTGGCCTTTTGACGCTTGCTAGTTTTTTATAAATCACAGCTGTAATATAACACCAACATTTCACACATCCACTCTGACACTGGGATGCGTATGTGAGAAAAGGACAGACAGTGTGAAAAAAAAGAGGCAGTAAGAAACTTGAGCTGCTTACTTTCCTCGGCAGACAGGTCTGCTGCTGACTCAGTGCAAGGGATTCACGCTCTGCTGGGACACAGTGCAATGAAAACCAGCGCTCAAACTGCCCGACAGACATCCAAACCAATCCCTGATTCCACCACATATATATATCACATTGGCATCTTAGAGAACACTTGGAGAATGCTTTACACACTATTTGATCTAATATTTTGTGATATGTCAGCAGGGACTTCAGAATACACAACATCTGCAAAACTATACAGAGGCACACTTATACAGGGAGGGTAACCGCTTTCTGAAGGCTGCTGGACTGCACCATAAAATCACAGTGGCCATCACACTGAATTGTGGGATACCACTGCTGTCCTGTCTTGGCTCTCAGCATGCACTCAGGCACTCTCTCACACGCCTGACATAACATCCCATAGGAAGAAACTGGAGATCTCTGTGAACAGTCTAATTTTCAAGACAATTTGCTCATAAATTGGTTAAAACTAAACGAATGTTATTGTTGGAACCATTTTTGTCTGGCGCTTTCTTTAAAGACAATGTATAGCAAATTGGAAATTGTGAATCTGGGGCAAAAGCATGTCACAGTCTAAATAGAGATATCCATAATAACGCTGTTGTACAGAAACAGAAACTCGCTATGAACTCTCACTACTGACTCAACTGTGTCCTTTGTTTGTGCATGAGGTTGAAGACAGTTCAAGAGTGCACGTGCCTTGGCAACAGCATTTTACATAATGTTTGGAAAATGTCTGTGCAATTAAATTTAAAACATAGGACAGTTCGATTTTTAAGGCAGGGCTCGGCGATGTGTCAACTTAGCCATGCCCAAATTTAGTCTCTCATCAAGTCCATTTGGTAAAAGTCTTCTTAATGGCTCCACCAAAATCCCTCCATGTGAAATCAGAATCCACCCAGCATCCATCAGCTACCTGAAGCCTTACACCAGTATGGTACATTGAAACGGAGTCCGTGCAGATGAGTGTGTCAGCATGACCCAGACCTCGAGCTACATCACGCCACATTTCTGTCTAATTCGTCAAGAACACTGCAGGAGCCCCAGGCGCTGAAGCACTCTGGAGCGCAGTCAAAAACAATATGGAGTGGAGAGTGTGATGCTGACATAACATACGGATCCCATGCTGAATTTATGGAGGGAGAGGCCCTTCTAGTGCTTTTCATTATTCCTTTTAAACATCAAAATACCAAAATGGAAGCCAAGAAGTGTCTCTTTTTGCTAGAAGCAAAATGTGCAAATATTAAGAAAAGTGGCGTGTTGAGAGAGAGACCTAGAGAGAGAGAGAGAGTGAATCTAATCGGAAACATGAAAGAGCAGCATAGTAACACAAATAAAATAAACTAACCGCACAATTAGGGCTAAGCCTTTGGTTTCCTCTCAGTTATAAACAGAAAAACGGCAGGAGAACAGACATAATTACTCAATTCCTTCTCTTCAAAGTTTACATGGAACGTTAAAGCCTTTTCCACCTCTTTATTTTTTGAGACCTCTTGGATTACCCCTCTAGCATTAATATGAAGGAAGCCAAGCAGGAGCAGAGAGAGCTCTGGGTTGTCTCTCCCTCCCTCATTTGAAAAATTACGCTTCGACATTAAACTAAGCCATGGATAATATCATACCGCATCTGATTCATAAATATGCACTCCATAAAAACACTCCGTCAGTGCGAAATACAAATGACAGAGGAAAAAACTCCATTAAATGAATAGGTGAATGGATTGTGGGATGGCGATCTAAAATCCCTGTGAGGGGAAACATTGGTGTTGGAGACCCAGCCTGATGCAGCCCAGTCCATGACTCACACGTTGAGGCTTGTAAACACACATTTTTCCCTTTTGGTACATGCTCAGTACATGCGAGGATAAATCTGAGGGCATGGAAAAGCATGACCAGTGACACACTAAATGAATCCATTCTTTAATCCGTTGTGTGTCAGAGTCTGGCAAAAGGCCACAGAGGCGGCTAGACGGCACTGGTCTGACAGTTTAACAGTGGTAAAGAGACTATGAGACCGTCTCACCCACAAAACACTACATCTGCCCACCTCTTGGGCCCCACATTGCCAGTCTCACACACTGTAATTTTCCTATACTGGGCTCTGGGGACATCTTTTCATGGGTGGGCCACCGGTCTCTCTTTCTTTCCAGCACTTTATTCTTTTTTCTGTCTTGTCTCGCCTTGGAATTTTTTGTGTGGGATCATGGGCCACCAATGTCTTCCCCATGAGATAAGCCTACTCAGTAATTTAAAATGAATAGAGATAAATAAACAGGGACTTTGTGTACAAGCTCAGCATTTTTCCCTATTTTTTCCCTAACCTTTAGTGATACATTTAGTTTACCATTAGTGATGCTTCATAAGGTGACCATATACTATTGTTCAGGCAAATGGTTGGGAATTTGAGCCTCAATGTTACAGACATGAATTTTACCTCAAATAATTTGGCTTGAGGAGAAGCCAGAGAAAAAAAAAAACCTAGCCACCACCAGAGTTGTCTGTCATTCTGAATTAAATTGAATGTCTTTTAAAATCCAATTCAGCTTCAAAATATGAACTGATATAGAAGAAAAGTAGTAAACTGTTTCCAATTACAACAGGGATTTGAATATAAGCAAGTAAAAATTACTTCAGTGCAAAATATATAATCAATGGATAAATAAATTAATAAAGATTATTTAACTTTAAGAAAAAAAAACTGGCAATTTTGCAAAAAGGCAAATTTCGTGAAGCTAAATTCTGAATGTCTGCTTAAATCATTGATTACAAAAATGTTTGCAAAGCTTTGAGTTGTACAGGATTTGCACAGAAAACAACAACTAGACAGATAAAGCAATAGACAGAAACATAAATTTAGTTAATATATCTTGTCAAATTTAATAAAAATAAACTTCTTGTTGGCTGTGGCCAATTCAGTTTTGCACAACCCTGGCAACCCCACACTAACTAGCACAGAACAGCAATGCCTTAGCAAACACCCACAACATCCTAACAATGAGGAAAGAACTACCACTCCGACTTAAGAAAAAGTACACTGACTAGTACCTGCAGCTAGCCTTGCCCAAGGGCCAAATATTTCATTATCCTACCTGGGATTCAAACCAACAACCATTTGATCCCTTGAGTGGAGCCCCCATGTTACTAAAGGTGATCATTTCCATTACTGGGCTCTTAGCATGTCAATCAAACTACAAGTGCTGCTGTGGATGACTAAGAGTCATCCCTCATTTCAAACTAAGCTGAACAAAACACATCACCTTATCTCTTTGCATGAGCACAAAGAAACACACACACACAGGTGTAAGGGCTCATGGCAAAGAGCTTATGACAGCAAACCAGGTGTCAGTGCAATCTTCTGTATAACAAGAGCTGAGTGCGTGGTAATGCTGATTTTGGCTTTTAAATCCTTAAGGGATAGAATGTTTTTCCTCTCATAGACTGGTCAATGATAGACACGCAAAGCTGCGCTGGGAAACACAGCATATAACTCCAACACAGGCTAACTTCGTCTTCTCCGATTCAGCTTAGTCAGGGGGCCAGAGAGTCAACACTGCCCCCTCCTGCCTGCCTGGACGAAACTAGTATCACAACAAGTTCAGACATGCCCTGAGTGGGCGTGTATGTTTTCAGAGCAATGCAAAGCCTTGGTGGGTAACAAACAAAAATAAGTATAGCCTGCCTATCATTTGGAATTGAGTCTGACTTTTTTTTTTTTTTTTTTTTTGTTAATAAGTAATTACCTTGAATTGTTGTGCTAGCATGTAACAATGTTAAATTAAATGTTAAATTTTAAACTAAAGTCTTAAACAAACAGAGCCATTTCTAAAGGATATAACTGAGAGAAATGACTCAATGCAAAATACATACAAATTATGTGAAACTGCAGCCAGTGGGCAAAGCAGGTGTAACGGAGAAAGCAAGCATATCCTTCACTTTCAATGCTCTGTCAACAAGAACCCTGAGAACATCTTTTTCAAACATATGAAGGCAAATTCACACCCTGGTCCAAAAGTCTCCTGCCCTAATTGGGTGTTATATTCTATTCTATTCACTGTTTTTGTTTTCAAATGTGTTCACAAGGCATTGCTGTTGATCAGGCATTGATAAGGCATAGTGGTAATACTGCTAGACCTCAAAGAGTATATATCCGTGACAAACCACAACAGGCCAAGTAATATTTTTTTTTCTGCAAGGAATATCACAAGTTCCAGATTTAATCTCACCACCTCTACAAATTTCTAATGTCTTGATGAAAGCCATGTGTGTTTTGAAATTCAGAGGCCTTAACCCTTTTCTCTCCTTGCAAACTTACTTTGTGCTGAAATCTGACTCTGGATCATCTTAGCTGAACTACAAAAATACATCTGAGCAGTCAATGATTTTTTTATGTTGCACTATAATCAGCCACTTTCTGAAAGAAAAAAACATTAAGATAGAAGCATGCCTTGACTTTCTTCTAGAACACTACATTAAGTCAAACACTGTACAGTGAGCAAGGACTTTGTCTATGGACCACTGGACACCGGATCAGGGTCCTTTTAAAGTGCACATTAATTATCATTTTGATGTTTCAATCCCAAATCCAGATTCTATACAATAGAAGACTTGAAAATCCAGCTTTTTCTGTTTAGCTCTTTACACCTTCCTCAAACAGTTGTGAAACTTACGATGTGCTTGTGAGGCAATGAGTGATACTGCGGTTTATGAGAAGGTGCAAACACCCTGACTAACAAATTAGCCACGACACCCATCATGGCAAGAAACTGATTTATTAATAAACTCTGAAACACGTGGCCTGCGTGCACTACAGCAGCCTCGGCTAAAGATTTCATGAGCATCAAGCTTGGCTTGTAACACGATCTTCTATTGTCCAGCCCAGCAGCCCGAGTGCTGTTGAGTGCTGGTGTGGAATGGTTTACCACAAGACCTCAGGACAGATGCTTTTGCACTCCCACTTTTTCTCCCAACTTCATTCTCCCATCTCCATTAATTGCCTTGTTCCAAGCAAAACCTCAAATTTATTTACTTTGCTCAGACTGACAACATGACGGATTCACATTGTACAACATTACTGCTATCTCTTCATTTTACAGCTGACATTCACATTACAGGCATGTCTGAGTTTTTGCAATGTTTTAGCAGCAAGAAACCCAGTAGATCCGAGAGCTTTGTAAATATTGGTACCCGTTTTCATTATCATCAAATAATTTTTGCAGAGGACTTTTATATTGTCCTGTTTCAACTGCCAGTTTAAATTCTTACACTGGTGTATGGTCAAGTCTGTGTGGCCTGCTAGATCCACTACTTTCTTCTAGTATTACCTGCAGATGTCATGAAATGCTGCTCAAAAACTACACAGGATTTCTTATTAATATCCTGTTTGATGGTCTGATAGATGGATGAAGGGTTGGATAAAATTGGACTACTTTACTGAAGATAGCTGATTCAATGAGCAGAAATGAGGTTTGTATTGGGGATTATTGTCAAGAAGCTTGTTGCATTTTCTCTCTAACATTCTACTTTGGTGGACTGACAAATAGATGGACCACATTGGATCACTTAACCTGCCAGATCCAACAAATACGGTCAAGCTCCTTTCTTCTAGCATTTAATTCTACCTTAAAGAATGTGACTGAATCAGTGAAGAAAAAATTTGGTTAGTTTTGGGGATGAAGGTTGTGTTTTCTTGCTGTAATAAATGCATGAATGAAGCTGGGTCTCCTGAATGTCTGATTTATCTAAAATATTAGAATATAAAATTTTCCAACAGTGGACTGGGACAGTGGCATCCATGCTCTTATCAGCAACAGGATTTATTCAATGTGCTTAGACTGACTGGACTGCAGCGATTCAAGTTGATTGGATGAGTGGGGTTTGCATTCTACATCAGGTTAAACTGGCGATAAAGTTTGCAAGTGGATCAACTGGGGCCACTGAACCAAAAACGCTCTTCATTCCCACCCAGAGGATATCTGTTTCCCCATTCAAACATTCCAAAATTCTCATTCAGTGGAATTAACTGCAGGATTTTCAAGTCAATAAATTACAGATCTTGAACGACAGTCTAACACCAGCTGGGTTGCCTGGCCTTCACAATCACTCATAATGGCTGCATTCATAATAGATGGCAGGGAGCATGTGGACACAGAGCGGTGAAAACAGCCACTAGCCATATGCTGGTAATGACCGAGTTAAAGGCAGGGTGGACATGGTCCCTTCAATGATGCATGCTCTCTTCCTCCTCTTCTATTCCAAACAGCTCCTAAATGGTGCAAGAGGCTACCCATAAACCAGAACCTCACCTCAGCTACCAGATGGCACAGACAGGAAAATTGAAACGGATGCACTTTTTCCATCTCGTCCTTTGTCTTGCAGGCAGCTGCACAAACATGGAGCACGCAGAAATGCATGCTATGCTTGAGTTGAGTAAATTACGTGTTTTGTGATGCTAAATGACAGCACCTCAGTATGATTGCATTACACGAGCTACATTTGCTTGGTAGAAAGCACATCCACTTCTTCACCCTTATCAAAGAGCATAGGCCAAACAGAAAAAAAAAAAACAGGATTAAAGAAAAACTTACCACCAGTCTAATCCCAAAGACTCATTACATGCCTTTCTGATCAAAACCAGACTTTTCAAAGCGATCCTGATATCAGAATTATATTTCTCGGCTGGAATGAAGGACAAAAGGCCTAAAGAAGTGAACCACTGTCGATATTATCACTGAAATAACACGCACATTTATTCTAATAACTATTTAGTGACACTAGAGGGTTGACAAGCAGGTTGAGTTTCCATGACAGAGAAATCCAGGCAGCAGGCTCTGTTTCTGTTTACAAGTTGGCTCAAGAAGTTTAAATCCCTGTCAAACAAAGTGTTCTTTTTTCTTTCTTTTAATGCTGGTTTTGCAGAAAATTAATTATAGTGTCCACCTCAACAGGGTAGGACGAGGGCATTCTTCCCCGCACCACTTTCCATAACAACACTCGGGGCTCTAGAGAATACTCTGGGCTGGAGGAGTTTTCATTTGGCATGGATTCATCTAAGGAAAAAAGCTGGAGCTCTTCCAAAGACAATATTTGTCAGAGAAGCCTCAATTCAGACCTAAGAGTGTTTATTAAATTGGGAGCTGCTGTACTGCCTTTTTTCATCCTCTGATCTGTATGTACTTGGAATCAGTTTCAGACTGAATTTGAGAGTTGTTCCTCTTTCCCTCGCTCTGCAGTCTCTTTCAAGTCTGTCGTAAACAACTGATCAAAGGCGCAGCATTTTAATCAGACACAACAGATGTGAAGTCAGATGACCGTGGGAGTGTTACGTTTCAGTTTTGATTCAGTCATTTTGACGACTAGTGATATCGAATCAATGGGCGATATGGAGTTGAGAGGAAAACTTCAGAGAGATGTTTAAAGGAACATCAGCCTAGCTCACTTTATCTTCAAATAAAATGTTATAGGGGCTGGAATGAACTTAAACAGACCTCATAATCTCCCCATGCTGGATCTTCAGCTGCCTAACAAACAATAGAGAACAAGTTTTATTGTTCTGTTGACAAATGCTTTAATTAAAATGGGTGCAAGAGGAGGGTTAAAACAGCACTAAATAACCGATCCAAGGCCACCGCTGAAAACGTCTGCCCCAGAGGGGTAGGAATCAAACCTATGCTGCAAACAGGAACCTTCAGCCCACAGCTCAGAGGGTCAGAGTAGATTCAAAGTCATCCGATTGGGTGAGAAGTAACCATGGAAACATTTGAATAACCACAGAGACCGCTCAGATACTTGAGCAGGCTGTTAGCACCATGTTCAAACATTTAATGCCCCCTCTACACTAAGACCTAAGAGTCTCTTTCCAAGTCACAGAGCTGGAGCACATCCAGATAAAGACTTTCTGACTCGCAGCACCTGCAGAGCTCAGCTGGGGGGAGCAACAAACACAGTTGCGCGTTTAAAACTATATCTAGGTCAGCTATACTGCACCAACCACACTTCCCCAAACAAACACGATCGCTCAGGAAACACCCCTTTTTGTACCAAAACAGATGAAGTCTACTGTTCTCAATGTACTCTGTGTCTGCAGCACGTTAGGCCACAAGCGTGCATTGGTGTGTCTCATTCCTAGCCGGTATGTTTACTTTTTATGGTACACGTGTCTGTTGTGTACGTGTGTGGCATGCACGTAAGGCTATATTTACAACCTTTTTTTATGAGATCATATGCACAAGGTTGGATTAGGCAATGTGTAGTGTCGCCTTGCAGATTTTACTCTAGCGCTAAGTACGTTCTAAGTAAGACTGGCATGACTACAAAGAAGACATCTTCTGTTTATCTGAGAAGAGGTTACAAGGTCAACACACACTTTTTCGCTATGAGCTGTCACGCTTTTACTCTAACCACAAGTCCAGAGAGTTTAACAAAGGCCTTGCAGTCAGGGCAAGAACTTCAACTTACTTGCATTAAAAAAACGCTTCCTTGTGCATGATTCAAATTAGTTTTAATCCTCAGATTAGTAAACAGGTTTTGAACTCAAGTCGAATGGCAAACAAAAAGAAGTGAAACCTTGTATACAATGCACCGCTTTGCAACAATGCAACAACTAGAAAAACTAACGTAGTTTTAAAGGGGAAGTTCAATCTATGATATAAATTCTGTCAATATTTTCTCACGCTCGCGTAATTTTAAACCTGTAAGTCTTTCTTTCATCTAAAGAACACAAAAGACATTTTGAAGAATGCATGTCAATGCATGTGGGAATCCTTTATCTTTCATTGTATGTCCTAAAACAAATTTTTTCATCAGAAGAGAAACGCACACGGGTTTGAAATACCACCTGGATGAGTAAATGATGACGGAATATTTATTTTCTCTGTGAACTAGCTTCTAACAAAGTCTGCTCTGTGTTTATTTAAAGGTATAGCAGATATAATTTCATTCTCATGCAGAACATTAAAGCTTCACTTGAGCATTTCATTGGCCCCTGAGCAGCAAACACAAACCAGACAGAGCTGAGTGAGGTGAAACAGGAACTTCAATTTGACCTATTTCACAGAGTTCATTTCCTGTTTTGCCCATTCGCGAAGAGACGCGTGAAACGAGACACCAAAACACTGTTCATGAATGTGGCCAGAGAGCGGATGTCACAGCCACGTAAAATAAATGTCAATAATAAGACTTGGCCTGTAACAATAGACGCCTTAACGCAATCAGGTTTAATGCACGTAAATCCTGTGTTTCTCTTTGAAGATCAAAGTAGTGCAAATAGCAGACTCCTATACGTTCTTGTTTAAAGTTTAGCCAATGTGCATTCGCTAAAAGAGCTGAGGTGCTCCCCTGGACGTTATCTTAAATCTCATCACCCGTTACACCTATGATATTTGTCGCTGCCTCGCCTACTATCTAAATTAGTGAGGTGAAATGTTCTGTGCTACGTTAATGTAGAATGAAAGGGAGGCTAAAAATGTTGTTCCAGGACATTACTTTTCAGGAATTGGTTTATTTTAAAATTCACTCGGTCCTGCTTTTATTTGCAATGTATGTATCTCATTCCTTGCCTTTTTAAGCATACCTAATTGCAAAGCAAAGTAATTACCGGGATGTGTACAAAAAACAACTCTTTTAAGCGTGTAATTTAAGTATGTAATCATCAGACTGCAAATATATTCAGAGGTCATTTTTAAAAAACAATTTTCTTTCTTCCTTTTGCATTCAGCGAACTACAAGAGGCTTGGAGAAGGCGTAATTCATAGCTTTATCACCTCTCATTAGCGTAAATGTCATAACAGGGGTGGGATGTTTTAGGCAGCACTTTGAGAGCTCTCTGTCTGCAAAGAGCGGCTCAGTGAGTTGCAGGAACATTCAGAGGACAGGCCCTTTATGTTTCCTGCACCTCTTGCTCAAAGCCAATTCAGTCCAGCGTGGCCAATTCAATTGAAAACTCAGACAGAATCTGTTCCAAGCAGACCAAGAGCCATTCTATGAGAAAACTGAATAATTAGGCCGATTAAAGACCTCTGATTCAGCACAGGCGCAGCAGTGAGGTTCGTCTGGTGGGGGAGGGGGTGTTTTCGAGTTAAGGGATTCCTTTAGTAACTATGACTAAGTCTGTCCCGCTTCACCGGCCAGTAAGAGCCCATTATACATGCCCAGTCGAATGTGTTTAGCAGATATCAGAGATTTAGATGTCAGAAGAATTCCAATTAGAGTTCTGTCTTTTTTTTATTTATAGTGCGAAAAACAAGTGTGCGGAATAACTACTGTGAAATACATGCGGTTTATCACTATTTTTGTTTATATTCTGCTCATGTGGCAAAACTCTGTGACCACACTAAATGCAGCTCGGGCTGTCCTAAAGAACTGTCCTGTATACACACAAAGCACTACATTATAAAGTACTTTAAAGAAGTCAAAAACTTTAAAACTTCTGTTTTTGCAACCCATCACTAAAATTAAATGCTTTAGGGAATATTAATATTGCACAGACACATGGACCAAAAACAAGTAAATGAGACCAACAGAAAAACGTTAATGTGGTATTTTGCAATTTCTTAATGATTAAAATGTATTAATTAAAAACAAAATAGCATCAAAGTTAAAATTATTTGCATTAAAGAATATTGAAAAAAAACAACTATTTTTAGATTTAAATGTCAGGGTTTTTTTCTTCCCATTCCATTTTTAATAAATATTTGGTGAAGAAGCAAAACTAAAAACAAAAGGTTATACTTTTTTCAATGTATGGATAAAAAATAATGTAAATAATACATTTGAAAATAAAAATATTTATTTGAATTTCAGAAACAACAAAAACTTTTTTTTAAACTGGTTTGAATTAAAAATATCTATGGTCTACCTTTGCTCCCTATTAAATGTTTTTATGGAAAATGTTACGTAAAAGTTTTTATTTTATTTATTTCTTATGAGATATGGGTTGTGTCTTCTCCACAGTTGTGTATGTTAACATTTGTCTGCAGGTCAAAGGTCAGAAATTGCAGGCCCACTAAAACATTAGACGGTCCACTGCTCACAGATGTCTGAAAGTAACAAACACTCACAGTTTCCCACAAGGGAAACATGCTGCACCCCTTTACTCCAGATGGCACCACCCTTTCCAGAAGAGGTGAGACACCAATCCCACCTGCATGCTTTCAGTATTTTAACACATAAGTAAATAAAAGCGATACTGCAAACACTTCACACAACACTTTTCATTATTTTATCTCATCTCACACACACACACACACACATACCATTAGTACAACATTAGTACAAAAAAACTGCAAACAAAATGGTGTAAGCCAACCTTCCCTAAAGCATCCCAACATTTACTGGGTGTCATTTGCAAAATTAGGTTTTCATATAAACATACTTCAAGATTATTCAATCAACACAAATTGTGCATGCGTTTTAGTGAATCATATCAGATAATTCAGTGTAGCATAAGCGCTCCCTTGTGGCAATCACAAAACTCACAAAAGTGACAAGCTTGGCCCATTTCTTTTGCATTTCATCAAATCTGCACTTTTGGATTCACCTTCTCTGAGCTAAGAGCCAGACAGAATTTGTTTCACTGATATTACACAGAAGCAGTTTCTGTGGAAAACAGCTTTGTTTAATTGGACGCCTGTCAGGCTGTGTGCGGTTCTGTGCTAATGCCACGAGGTTCGAGTCACGGTTTGGAGAAGGGTACCTGTTAGCTGTAATTAGCCTTAACATGCACAGCTGGATTTAAATGGCAGTAAAACAGCAGCAACAGGTGTGAGGGCTGTTGAGGTCTGCTTCCAAGTCAGTCACACAAAACACACCCGGCCATAAAGTCACTACCTCACACCAAGGTGCGCATGCACGCCCCTGAGATCGCAGCTTAGTTACGGCACAATCAGGATCCCAGCAGCTGGCAACAAAACAGTTACTTTAGACTGTAGACTAAACAAATAGCCTACTAGACAAATACCAGTGTCAAAAGACACTCTGGATGTGACTGGGCTTCTTCAGTGGAAACTGAACCCAGCGGGAAGGCCTGACAGAGCTGGAAATGAGCGGAGGAGATGGCGTGTTTGTACAAGTGTTTAAACCTGGCCAGGCGCCGGACATTTTTCTGAATGAAAGAGGCGACTTTTTAAAAATCACACCTCCCTCCACGGGCCTCCGATGCGCAGCTTCCCAAAACCACGGAACGTACCAACAGCCTAATGCTTCACACGCTAGGAATCCCTCCAAAAAACACTCTGCGCAGGTGCATCTGCATCTGCTCTGAAGTTCGCAAATAAATGATTTCGCTCTCGACCGTTACGAAGTCTGAAGACTATTAGCATTCCAGATTGGTGGAAAAGTTTTCGGCATCTTTAGATGATAAATTCTCAAAGACATTACAAACTAGTGCAAGTGCAAATGAAAATGTTCTACACACAAAGAAAAATGTATCTTTTATGAACTTTTCACTGAAAGGTTCTTTGAGGAACCAAAAATGGTTCTTCTATGAGTCTTCAATAAGTCCTCTTTGGGACCCCTTGATTTAAGAGAAATTATAAAGATCTTTTTACGCAATGTAAAGGTTTTACATCTTAAAAATTTATATTATTATTCAAAGAATAACCTTTGAGTGAAAAATTCTTAAACATAACTTGAGTTTTTGTGAAGAACCTTTTTTGCAATGTTAATTTTTTTCATGGAAACATACATGGCAATTAAAAAAAAAACAACGTTATTTTTAGGGTTAAAGAAGTAAAATCAAAATACAAAGGTTATACTCTGAAATTAAAATATTAAAACAGTTAGACCCCATTAACTTTTGTATGCCATATTTGTAATCCATTTTGGATAAAATCGTTGGCTAAATGGTTCAAAAAAAGAAGAAAAAACACAGGGGAAAAAAAGAAGCCACATTCAGGTTTCAGAAAAACATAATTGTGTGTCTGGGTGAACTATTTTTTAAATATCTGGGGACACAAACAATAATTTCTTACATCTGTTTTCACAGCTACAGACTATTTTTCCAGAATGAGATTATCACTATATGTTTAAAGCAAATGAGGTTGGATGCCTCGGAGCTATTCCACCATTTTTGTCAATGATATTTTAAAGAAATGAATGTAACCTGATAGCTCCCTGGGTTAAGTCACAAACACTCACCACCTGCTGAGGCTGGGGAGAGGGGCGGCTGGAACCTCGGTGCAATCAATCAGCAGGCTAGTTCAGACGAGGACACTGGCAAACGCTCCTCAGGAGCTTGCGTGTCGAGAGGCCTGGCGTGAACTGTGGAAGCAAAGCTCCCTGCCAGCCCTCTCCATAACTAAAGCTGATTTAGACTGAGAGCCTAGAACGGAATTAGGTTTCATCCTCTGTCATGCATTTTCATAGTGATGTTTTGAGTCCTGCGGCCCTCTTTGATTCGGCCAAAAAAAGCCTGGGCTTTTTTGTCTGAATCTATGTAACACAAGATGAAGAGCACAGCAGGATGAAATGCAGTCCTCTCAATTTCAGTCTTTCCTTCCAAACACTAAGAAAAACAAATCTAATGTTCGTTAAACTGACCTTGCTGTTATTTAGCACGGTAAACATTCCCCTTCACGTTTCCAAATTGTTATTCCTTAGCGAGCCACTCAAGATTATAAATGGACAGTCGAGAGAGGCATGGAGATATATATTTGCAATGAGGGAATGCTTTTTTCACTGTTGCATCATGATTTACATACTGAATAAATAGTATCCTGCTTCCAAGTATAAAACGAGCGTCCCAACGAGCCTTTCAAAGATTTTACAGTGAGTGCAAAATATTATGAAATGTGTTAAATAAAAGAAACGCAATAAAAAGGAAGGCTTTATACTCCCTACAGCCTAATAAACATCTGATGCCAACATGCAATGTTCTGACAGAACGGAGAGCTTAAATACAGATCCCTAATACAGTTTCATTTGAAAGGGGAGCATTGATAATTGGGTCAATGACAAATTAGAGAGCTCAAAATATACAAAGTAAGTGTTTAAAATTCTAGTTTAAGAAACATGACATGCTTAAGCAATGTGTTAATGTTTGTTCCATTTGGTTAAGAATAGCTTTCATGACACTTGGCGTCATTAAATGTTTATTGTGTAACCATCAAGCAATCAGCAATTATTTTCCATAATGTTTTATAATATTATAGGTCAAATATAGAAGTTTTTTTTTATTTGTTTGTATGCATTTAAAAATGGGAGTGGTTGTACCATTTTTTATCCTGATCTAACCTTTCCATGGCCAAATTGTCTGATACTTTAGGGTTCAAATCAATATGATGGGTCCTATAAGGTGTCCTCTGTCGATGGTAAGATTGAACAATTCAAATCAGAGAATCGGCCTGAACGTTAAAGGAGAAGTTCACTTTTGAAAAAACTTTTGCTGATATATTACTCACCCCCATGTCATCCAAGATGTCCA
>JAUMHP010000044.1:9308316-9325840 GCA_032361065.1 Enteromius trimaculatus | reverse complement strand
TTAATGGACAGAACAGAAGGTACGTCACTGCTACTTTTAATCTTTCTGGCTGCCAGTGAGATCAGACAGCTTGTCCAACACTATGCTCCTCTATTACATCGTATAGCCTCAAAGCTAGACTAACAGCTGCAGTGAATGAATGCAAGAACAAAGACTTGTGTCTGAGCTTTCGTTTTTAGACTGCCGTTCCCTAGTCATCTGACTCTGTGCATTACCGTAGGAGTGAGCTCACCCCTGTATTCGTCAGTGTAGCGTTTCAGGCCACACAGTGTTTGCACAGATGTCAGTTTCAATGACATATAAAGCTTTGGTAAAAGGGGATTTTGAGTCTTTGTGAGATTGTGCAGTAAAAAAAAGAAATCTGATTGAAAGTTGTGGAGAGCCAGTGGAGGTGTGTGTGTCTCTAGGCAATATTGTTTCTCCTATACCATATTGAGTCATAAGAGTCATTTTTGTCAGTTGTGATCGACAAAAATAGTTAGACTAATCCTTATCAGAGCTAAAACATCAATAAAGCACACCAATATACAATAAACCAGGACTTCCTAACATATAGTACAGTATGCGCTATATGCTAAATAGTGATAAACAATCACAGCGATTGTAATGTATTATGCAATCAGCTGTTATGCCATGTGTGGCATGTTAAACAAAGAAAATAATCCTCTTGATATTTGTACATAAGCTGTGTGCATTGTAGGCATTGTTTTGAGCCTATAACATGACAGAGATGTTTCTCAGAAATGCATACCATGCTACTTACACAATAGATGCAATGGTAAACTATGCATTTTTTAAGCATGTTATCTATCAGTGGCCTTGTCCTCTTCAGGAGATCTCATTGCATTGTAAGCTTTACTCCTGTATTTAATATAATTTCCCTGTAAACTGACTGGGATGGCCTTCTTTGTGTGTGTGTAATGATGTTTTTTTGTTTGTTTGTGGCTACATTTTAAATTAATATTTGAGACAATGGCTTGATTAAATCACATAAAAGAATAAAGCTACAAAAGATGTGGTATAACCATTTAAAATAGTGATAAAGTATAAAAAGCCTAACTGCAACGTTTAAAGAAAAAATCCTATTTAATATTTGGCAGAATTTATTTGATTATGTATTTAAAAAATAATTACAGAAGCAATTTGTTTTTAAATATTATTAATATGAAAACATCATGACATTTATGATTAAAAAAAAAGCATATTTGTAATATACAGTGCTCACAAAACAAACAAATAAATAAATATACAACAAAAAAAACAGCTGCATTGTAAATGAGATTTTATGAATAGCAATTTTCCCCTCGTTCTGTATGTTTTTTTAATTCTTTTTATATTTTTAATTCATTAAATGTATTTTTCCCGTGTCTGTCCAGACAGTGGAGCCTCCCTTGTTTCCTTACAGTCGTGTTCACAGATTCTTATTCCTCTCTTCAATTCACGTCCTGTTATTCTTAAACTGTGGTTGTTTTTGCTTGCACAGTAATAAGCGGGTGGGGTCTCGACGTCCATATCCTTTTGCGTGTGTGTTTGTGTGAGAGAGACACTTAGCATTTACGCCAGGGGTCATTGTGGCCACTGAGAGCTCTGGGTGTTTGTGTGTAAGGAACGGTGTGTATTCCCGTGAGACTGTGTCCCAAAGCCACAACATCTCTGGTTATTGTGTGAATGTGTGTGTGTTTGGCCACTAACTTGCCCCCAAATGACACGGTTGAGAGGTGTCTCTCCATATCCTGCCCTTTTCTTTGTTTGTCTATAGAGTGGCCTACAATTATGGCTGCTTGGATACTGTAATCCAAAATAGTAAATCAGGTTTTACAGCAGCTTCAATCTTGCCTATCCAGGTATTTAAATGCTACAGATATGGCATCTTGAATTACACTAGGAAGGCCTGAAATCTCTACTGTATCTGTCTATCTGTATTTCTATCCATCTGTCCTTCTGTCTGTCTGTCTTAAGAATATGTTAAGCCTAACCATTGTTGACCATTTTTTGTAAAGTTATAAGAAAACGATATATATAATACAGCTATAGAACCACAGAATAATAGACAAATTATAATTTAGAAGCTGTTATGAAAAATGTAGGAGCTAGTTCATTCTGTAAATAAGATTAAAAAAAAATGTATCAGTGTTTTTTTTCACTGCTGTATAGAACTGCTTTAAAACTGTTTTTTTTTTATCTGTTTGTGTGTTCTGTGATTGACGGTTGTTTATTAGATTTTCCTTGATCTCGGTACACTAAGTGCAGCACAACTGGACACTGTGTTCCTGCATGTGTTCAGACATGCACCACACACGCAAACTCAAGCTGATAATAAAGCACCATATGTCCAGATTTCAGTGAGCTTGGCGTGAGCCACACATTTATGCCGACGCGAGCAGATCCACATGGCTCTTGGCATATGAGATGAAGACAACAACACTGCATTGATTTTGCAGACTGGTGGGTAAGCACTGGGCTCGATGATAATGCACACCGGTTAACCTTTAGCAGTTATTTTTAACTAAAGGAGCAGAAATGGAGTGTGTGAAGGAGTGAACACTGAGCGGAGGTTGGAGTGTTAGCAGACAGACTTATAAAACACCTTTAACACACCGGCTTATGGCTTAACCAGCGTTACTATCCGTCACTCACTCACTCTCGCCTTTTCTCTCACTCACACAAACATACACTTCTTAAAGAGATAGCTCAAACTAAAATCAACGTTCTGTCATCAGTTACTCACTCTTGTGTCATCCAAAACTCAAATGACTCTATCTTCTAGGAGAGAAAAAAAATAACCTTTGAGGAATGTGATTATTGCTTTTTTCATGCAATTATAACGAATGGTTATAAAAATGGTTCAGAAAGGCCACAAAGGGAGCATAATGGTATTATGAAAATAGTCACCACACCAGATTTGGGCAAATGCTCACTAAAAAAAAATGTATAGAAGAATGGCAGTTTGTGAACAAATCTTTTAAAAGAAACGGTAGGTATGATTCACAAAAATTAGGTTAACAATTTCTTCATAAATTTCAAGAACTGTTTATTGATTGACTATCGTATGATTTAGACTGCAAATCCTGAATATTATTTATGGTTATTTTATGCTGCTTTTGCATCCTATTTGAGGTTTGAAAGCTCCAGTCCTTGTATACTATAATTGAATGAAAAAGAGTGACGAACACATTATTCAAAATAAAAATTAAAAAACGTATTGAAAAGCACTATAAAACATTGTAAAAGTTGTCAAAATGATCGCATGGGGTTTTAATTTCATGGCAATGTTCACGAGAGAAGCAGCAATGTCTAATTTGTGAGTGAGTCATTCTTTTCAGGAAAATCCTTTTTAATGAATTAGATTTTACAAAACCAGCCTGAACTCCTGTGAAATATAGTCTTGTTTCTCAATCAAAGCTGTCGTGTGGCTTAGAAATCAGCTTTGTAGATATATAATATTTCGGATACATTTATAGTACTTTGCATCCTTTTTGAAGCTTTAAAGCTGCAGTCCCCATTCACTGATGTGAAAAAGAGCAAGTAGCACATTATTCAAAATTTCTCATTTTGTGCTTCAAAAAAAAAAAAAAAAACGTTCAGAGAACATAAGGTGAACTGTTTCTTTAAATCTAAACGTTGGTCAGTTTCCGTCACACTTATAGGTTTAGTTGTCATCCAGCTAGATTTGGCTTTTCTCTTTTTCATTTTTCTCTCAGCATCATTGTGCTCAATTGAAAGCATACAGATGGAGCATAATGAATAAATAATTTCCCTGCCATTTCTCTTTTCCCTCCTGAAACACTTTTCTGGCGACCAGCAACAAAAGATGTGTTCCCAGAAGGGCATCTGCTTTCCTGGTAGCACTCTCTCTTTCTCTCTCACACACACACACACTCTCACTCACTCACTAACTTACAAATACATAACCTTGATGTGCACACTGAGTGAGGGCAGGAGAGTGTCTCCTTTCATGGTCTAAGGAGATGAGAGATGAGAGGAATTTCTCTGGGATTACCTACAGTACAGCAGGCTTCTCAGAATTCCTCACACCAGGAAATGGATTTCTAGGAAGTGGTGATTAGAACGAAGTGGCAGAATGCCAGACAAGTAGGATCACCCATAAGCAGCTCCTCCCCTTCTGATGCATACACTCTCTCTCTCGCTCTCTCTCTCTCTCTCTCTCTCTCTCTCTCTCACTCTCTCTCCTTCATCTCTCTGTCAAAATGCTTACTAACTCAGGGACAGTACTAATACACCTATTATAGTATCATTGTATTATTATCTGTATTATCATCATGACATTGTCCTAATACTTCCAAAATTCATTGCACATAATGCTTCAATACAGATAACGCTTGAATGAGAATGTCTGCTCATTTTAACCATCAAGTGAAGATCTCTTCATCAACAAATTACAATAAATGGCATCAATTTGATTGAACTGATTAAAATAATTTCTTCATTTTAATGGTTGTGTACCTAAACTCATTTTACTTTTTAAACTTAAATGTTATTTTAATTTTCTCATAATTAATATAAAGCATCAGTTTTTCTACATTAATTAATGTGAAGATTTTTATACTTTTTGCATATATTTTATATACTGTAATAATTGTCAAAATTCTTACTTAGTGTGAATTTGTTTTCATTCATGGCTAGAGCATGACTGAATTGTTTTATTTTTTTATATATTCATGAAAAGAGACTAAAATGATCAAATTGTTCATTTATGTTAAGCATTGTTTTCTTCTCATTTATGGCTAGAGCATTCATGATTTATGTATGTATTTTAACTAAGAATGCTAAAATTGTTCATTCAATGTTCTTGCACATGACACTTCTGTTGTTATGTCACATTTTTGTCAGTGCTTTATCTGATCCACTTGTCTCTTTCTGTCTGTTTCACACTCTCTTTCAGTCTTTCGCTTAAGCTCATCTCGTCACATGAGATTTATTGAGTCTAAATGAGTGGTGGGGAAGCCGGTTTGTTTGCCTTGCAGTTTAGTCTCTCTCTGATTACTGTCTTTACATGCTTTTGGCACTTGTATTTAGTCAGGCAGAGGCAATCGACTCTAAACATTGAACTTAACCTAACAGAAGCATTGCAGTATTGTTCAGTCAAAATTTTGTGGAAATTACTTACGTTTTTATAAATCTAATGAACCATTTAATTCCAAGAATGTTTGTTCACTGATTGTTTGAGGGCGTTATAAAGAGTTTTACAGAATACCTTTGCACAGAGCTGTCACCTGTCAAGTTAGGGTGAATAGGCCACCTGTGTGAAGTTGTTAGGTTTTATGGCCCTTCTTTCTCTCTCTCACTTACACACACACATGCCTCTACATAGGCGTAATGGTTTTTATACTGTACAGACAGAGGTATGTGCTATCGCCCTACACCAACCCTACCCCTTAAAGGAGACTACATTTTTTTTAGACTTTCAAAAAACACATAAGTTCGTTTTTAAGCCTTTCACAGGAAGTGTCTTCATAAACCATGTTTACTTTGTAGTACCCATGTCATTTTACACATTTGTGTCCTCATGAACCACAAATACAAGTATACACACACATACACCAAAGGGAGAAATGTGTGTTTGTGTCAGGTTTTGCTTATGGGGACCAAACGTCCCTGCAGAAATCATCTACATTGTGTGGAAAAGAGCCTAACGCATTTGCAAAATAATAAAAATGCAAAGCGGTGACAATATGACAATTAGTTAGAATAGGAGATTATATATATATATAATATATATACATTATTTGCGCTGTATAAAAACAAGTAAAATGGAAGTTCTTTATGATAATAGAATTACTATTAAAAATAGTATTATTACTTAATTGTATTATTAAAATCGCTTTCTTGGTAAACAGGCTTTTTACAGGCTTATTAAACATGCACAAAAACAGAACACCTTGTCCTCTGCCGTAATAAGCGCTGTTTAGTTGCATATTCACACTCATTCCATTTTTTCAGTTTAAAAATGTTTTCAATGTTTCTATTTATTCTTGCACATAAATCTCTTGAGGTCTCCTGAGGGACGCGGTGACAGCTTGTGGTGCTGTGTCTGTGAGGGGAGGTTCAGACGAGGATTCTGAGAAATCTCCATATACCCCTGAATGTGCAGATAACAAGTATTAACCAGGGCTTATTGGAAGCAGATGCCCTTTTCTCAAAAGCCTCAGCAGGGTTAATTTCTGAGAGTTCAGGACTGCTTCTTTCTCTGTTGTGATCGAGGGGAGTGTTTATGTGTGAGCGCAGTGATTTTTCTGTGAATGATGCTCGAGTTCCTTGAAGTGCCTGCCAACTGATGTGTTTCTTTTGCTAATGTGAAAGCTGAATCTGTAAAATCATGTAATTGTATATATATATGACAAAGCAGATATTTCAGCAGCCATTAATTCAGTCTTCAGTGTCACATGATTTTGAGAAATCATTTTAAAATGTGTAAAATTTATGTGCTGCTTAATCCTTTTTTAAAACTGATTCACCACCATTCAAAAGTTGGGGATAAGTAAGATTTAAAATGAAGAAGGAAAGAAAGAAAGAAAGAAAATGAATTTCAAAAGACAGTAAAAACTTTTACTGTTTGATAAATGTAAATACATGTATAATGTTACTGAAGATTTCAATTTCAAATAAATGCTGTTTATTAAACCTTTGAAGATTTCTCAAAGAAAATTACCATAAAACTATTAAAGAGCAAAAACATTTTTAGACCATTAGTAATAACTGCGCACTCATGTGCCACTGAAGAATGATGCTGAAAATGCCATCACAGGACTAAATTACATTTTAAAACATTACATTTTTTAGCAAATAAATGCAGCCTTGGTGAGCTCTTGGTGGTTCTTTTTAAAATCGAATCTAAAAAACATCTGTGTAAAAATACATAATTAAGAATTTGGAAAATGCTTCATCTTTCCTGGAACATTAGGAGGAGTGGATAATGTGCTATTGATCCTTCCACAAGCGAAGAACTCAGGAATGCGGCTTGTCTTGTTGCTATAGTGATAACAGTTTTTCTGTACCTTTATTTTTATCACTGTCTGATGGATTGTGTCTCAAAGCATGAGCTGTAATTGCATGAGTGTGTATCTCTGTGTATTTGTGGGCTCTATCATCAATGCTTTTCTGCTGGAATAATTATGGTAAATTGACTTCTTTGAAGCAGGTCTTCTTGTCAAGAAGGTAATTTGCAGTGACTCTATTAGCAGAATAATAGAAAAAAAACTGTCTAACTTCAAAAGAATCATGTGCCATAGTTATATTCAAACAAGGCATTGGGTTATGGTGTTTTTCTTTGTTCTGCCACTCATTTATTTTTTTGTAACACACTTGTAGAAGGAATATATTAATTTTGTGAAATTAGGATTGTTGTGTAGGCACTGCTAACACAAGCTTTTGGTCTAGATGTAGTTTTTCTGCTCTATTTTTGCACACGGCATGTAACATGAAAATGTACCAATGATTCCACAACATAATCTTAACATTTTATGGTAAGTTTTCTGTATAATATTCCGATGTTTAGATATAAAGTAGCCTGTATAAGTTATTTTGATAATAAAATGTATTGCCAATTCATCCTAGTAATGTTTAAAATAAAACAATATGCTTGAAAGGGTTAATAGCGGATTTAAACCATGCACCTAATGTTAATAATCTTGAAAAAAAAATAATTATACTTTGTTTTACAACATACTAATAACAACAAAATATTATGTTAATAAGAGAACAATGAAAGAGATGCAATCAAAGCCTTCTAATGCTAAATAATTGTACTACAGTGATAAATATCAGGCTAGATGTCTGTAAGATCTTGGAATGGATATGTTTTTGAAGCGTATCCTAATAAGTAAGTATAAAGCGCCACCTGCTGTCTGGATAAGAGTCTAGATATTACATTAAATAATGAAAATGAATAACAAAATCTAAGAAAAGATAAGAAAAAAGAACGATAATAAAGAAAATACTATAGATACTGTACACTAGAATGTTTTTTTCCGCTTCGGATAACATAAAAATCCACGGCGCTGATCTGAAATGACAATGAAAGAAATGTTGTACTCATAAAATGTTTCATAAAGTAAACAAATATTTAGAATAAAGTTAAAAGAGTCTTTCCCATAATCTATCGAGACACAGCATTACATTTATCATATGCAAGAAAGTATCAAAAACATACTTACATTGATTTCATCCACTGTTGAGACGGCTCCAAATTATTAGGACACCAATAGGACTCAATCTTCTCCAGAATACTGTACACTGATACTTCTGATCTCCCTGTAGACCCGTCACAGTCACCTCATTCATACTCAAATTCAGCTTATCTGCCCTTTTCTGAGAAACAGAGAGGTTGGGATGTTTTAAAGGCTGAGTTTCACATGATGATGTACTGAAACTGTCACTGCTCATAATTATAATATTTGCTGTTTTTTAAATACCTAAGCAATTCCGCAACATGCAGACTGAATGACTGTACGCTGATGTTAAACTCGCCTTAATGTTCACCGCTTATACTTATTTTATTTAAAGAACAATGTGTAAAGAATAAATAATGTTGAAATTAGAACTGTATCTGTCTCTAGATATGTGGTATCACAACATATTTCAAAGAAATGCCATGCCTAAGGAAAAGTGGTAGCTTTAGCCACACGTTTTATTTACATTAGTAAACCAAAAGCTAGCTAATTTTAAATTATGTATTGCTGATGCTGATTTATGGGTTCTCGGTATTTTCCTAACATTAGTTATTTGTAGTCATTTATGAGTTTTAACTAACATAATATGAAAATGCATTTTAAAAAGAAACTTGTTTCTTTTATTGTCACAACAGGAAAGAGGAACATCAAAATATATTAAAGTTCTGATAAATAAAATGTATAAAAATACTAGCTTAAGATATGAAACGTCAAGTCCTTTGAACAAAAACAAAAAAACAACAATGACCAAAGTTACCAGTTCTAAAAGACTTGGTAAGCATCATAACTTGGACTGGAGTTCAGATAAATAACAACAACAGCAAAATATAAATTGCTAACAGTATATGAGGTAGTGTAAAGTAAAGGAGTCGAGGAGGCGTTCGGATTCACTCGCAACATGTTTAATAGAGAGTTGAGGAACAAACAGGTAGAGTCAATCACCAGCGGTCAGATACAACGCAGGTAAATGCAAAAGGATGGTCAGGGTGGCAACAGGTTATCCAAAAGCAGAGAGACAAATGAAAACAAGGAACACTGGGTAAACTCGGAAGCACAGAATATCACGTCACATCTAAACAACAAACCGTGAAGACACAAAGACTTCCGGAGTATTTATACACGTCAGAGTGACATGACAACAAATGAGTAGGCGGAGACATGAGAGTCCATGAATGAAAACAGACAAAAACACACACAAAGTTCAGAACAGAACAGAGGAACATCAAAATATATTAAAGTTCTGATAAACAAAATGTATAAATATAGAAAGTTTAGATATGAAACTTTAAAGTCCTTTAAACAAAAACACAATAACAACAACAACCAAATCAAAGTTACCAGTAAGGGTGTTTCGTCTGTTTTTATTTTATTTTTGAAATATTCACTTATCGGCCATTATAAATGGCGATAGTTTGGAAAATGCCTAATATCGGCCTGCCGATATATTGCTCGGGCTCTAGTTGAAATGCTGTTATGCACGTCAGATGCACTCTTCATTGCATTATTAGAATTTAATTTAAAATATCTCCGTAACACTTTAGAGTGCTGTTTCTTACTTGATGAACTACTGTGTATCCCCTTATTCAGCGTGCAGTGGAGGGCACAGGAGTTCGTCAGTTTGAATTGGTTTCTACTGCTTTGAAGGAATCTCTACTGTAGGAATTGTTACACACTCTCAGAAAAGAAGGTACAAAAGGTTTGACTGAGTGTGCCTCAAGTACAACTCAACAACAAGTTTAGTGAGTAAGCAATCTAAAATAAAGTGTTTTCAGTGTTGACACTTTTTATTGGCTGTACATTTATAAATTTCACCTGTTTGCTCGGAGCGATGTAGATGTGTTCTACTGGAATCTACTGGATCAAAGCACTGCTCATTCATCATCAGATTTGTACAGCACGATTGGACAGCCTGGTGTGAGTCTCTCATCCAACATCAGCTGAACATATTAACAACAGCATTATCCAAACTTTAGCCAAATCAGAATACTACTGTGGTGCTTTATTCATGCAATTTATTAGTTTTGCTGTTCATTGCTGGGATATCAATTAAATATTATTCACAGATTCCTCAAAATATTTTTACAATACAATACAATACAATACAATATTTTTTGTGCCCATTTAATATGTATCCCAAGTAAGTATCAGCAGTATAATCATGCAACTAATAGTAATGATCTTAATAGGCCTTTGAAATCATCGTGGAAAAATGTTTTTATTTAATTTTACTTAGTTTTACAGCATACTAATAACATCAAAATATTATGTTAATAAGAGAACAATGGACGAGATGCAACGCCTTCTAATGCAAAATAATTGTACTACATAAATATCAGACTAGACCTAGTAAGTATAAAGCGCCACCTGCTGTCTGGATAAGAAATTAGATATTACATTAAACTCGAAGAATAAATAACAAAATGCAAAAGATAAGAAAAAAGAATAAGAATATTAAAGTAAATACTATAGAAAAAAAACGCAAATACTCTGGTCTTTCTCCGCTTAGAATATTATAAAAATTCCCAGCGCTGATCTGAAATGACAATGAAAGAAATATTTCATAAAGCAAACAAAGATTTATAATAAAGTTAAAAGAGTCTCTCCCATAATCTATTGAGAGACAGCATTACATTTACCACTGGCAAGAAAGTATCATACTTACATTGAGTTTATCCACTGTTGAGACGGCTCCAGATTCTCCTTTAATTTTACAGATAACAGAATAGGACTCAATCTTCTCCAGAATACACTGATACTTCTGATCTCCCTGTAGACCCGTCACAGTCACCTCATTCATACTCAAATTCAGCTTATCTGCCCTTTTCTGAGAAACAGAGAGGTTGGGATGGTTTAAAGGTTGAGTTTCACATGATGATGTGCTGAAACTCAAACTGCTCACAATAACAATATTTATTAAAGGTTTTTGAATACCTATGTGTTCCACAACATGCAGACTGTATGCTGATGTTAAATTTACCTTAATGTTCACCTGTAGATCATTGGCCACCTGTAAGATGGTGAATCTAGTGAATCCTGGATTATACTCGTAGGACAACTTTTCACAGTCCACAGTGGAGTTCCCCACATGTAAGCTTAAAGAAACACTTCCATGATAATAACCCAATATTGGGGAGTGAAACCACATGTCCTGAGAAACAGAAAATGTAACTAATACATTTGACATGTAAAAGAGCGAAGATACATGTAGGTGTGAATAGAATAAATAGGGTCATTCCATGCCAACTCAACCAGAGAGGCCCCTGGCTCTGATTTTGCTAATATTTTCTTTGAAGAAAGATAAACATGTGTTGTGACGATATCCGAAATATGAAATAACATTGGTGAATATTTACTGAGTCATCCACTATTTTGGAAAGGAGAGGGGTTGGGGAAGGCTCTGCTAGTAAAATATGTTGAATTTAGCAATTTGGTTGCATGATGAATAGTAACAATTCAAAAATGGGACAAGAGCAATTTCAATGTTTTTCATCAAAGTTTGCGTTCTTGTAATTCAAGAAGTATTAAAGATGCCATTTTAGATGTGTCTTTTGGTATCAGTTTTAAATCTCAATATGGTTTGGTTTCAGAGATAATGAACTTTCAATATGACCAGGAGCAAATTGTTAAATTGTACACATTTTCAGTGGTCAAAAACCAAATGTGGGTCAATTTGCAAAAATATGATACTTATTTTCTATCAAAACAATGTGTATAAAAGCACATGTTGGAGTGCTAATTAGAAATATTGAGGCACATTACGTTTCTCTCTGTAGTCTATTTATAAGGTTCAAAATTTGAACCAGTTTTATGGATATTTGGAAGAAAGTATTTTGTTGAAGCTGCAGTTTAGATATGTGGTATCGCAACATATTTGAAATAAATATTTTATGCAGTTTAAGGTGCAAAAAACACCTTTTGTCTCTAATCTAAGCCCTGCCTCCTGTAATCCTAGCCATTCCTATACCCCAGGGTTTATCAAATCTTACCCTCGAGGTCCAATGCACTGCAGAGTTTAGCTCCAACCCTGATTAAAAAACTCACCTACCTGTAAGTTTCTAATGATCCTTAAACACTGATTAACATGCTCATGTGAGTTTGATAAGGGTTAGATCCAAACTCTGCAGTGCATTGGACCTCCAGGGTAAGTTTTGATGAAGCCTGCTATATGCATTTGCATCTGACAGTGTCAGCAGTGATTACTAGATAAACACAAAACCATGTTTAGGTTTTGACAATTGAAAATGGGTAGGATGCAACAATTTGGATTTGGAGCTTCACAGGAATCTCAATATCGCTAGAATTAAACCATACAAGACCTTGAAGAAAAAACTTTCCCCATTTTGAATGGTCACCCCTGACAACTAATGCAGCAAAGATTGCTAAACTCAACATATTTTACTAACAGACCTAATCTATTAATCTCTGTGTAAAATAACATTGTGATGCTGCCATCTTTCTGAAGTCATTTTAACCCCTGTGATTTACCTCTGAATCTAAGGTGCAAATTGGCATTTTGTTTATTGTCTGAAAACAATACTAGCAAAATTAAAAATGTGAGATTTGGTTGATTTGACACGGAATGACCCAATAACATTTTGTTTAAAATGAATAAACACTGACAGTCAAATGAAGTACATTTAGCAGTAATACTAGAAAAGTAATTAATCTGCTCATGTGAATATGGGCTGTTTGACTTTTGATCTTCATATGTCAGATGCAGTGTTGTAGACTGCTACATTGGATTCTTTTATGGGTAAAAAATCCTGCATTTTTTGCCTAATGCAGGAGTAATAACCGCATGTCTTACCCCTGAGCTTGCGTTGTGGTGTGTATTCAAGGAATAGTGTTCAGATTTGTAACTGAGTGATTCCACAAATTCCAGATTACTCCCTTTAATATGAATCTTTCTTCCACCACTATAAAACATTCAGATTAAAAAGAATATTAGGATCAGGGAGGGGCCAAATCAGTCATTTATAGTATAAAACAATATACATGTAAATAAATGGTATTAATAATAATATATTATTATATACGGTATCTTATTATATTTAATAATGTATTATTATGATGAATTACAAAAATAATCATGAAAAAAAAAGTCCCGACAATGATAGAAAAGCAAATGCATGTGTGTGGAAACTGTCTGACCTCCACCAGGTGACCGGGGGCTGTATTCCAGTGCAGCTGGGCTGAGACCAGTAAGTGATGATGCTGTTACCATGACAACGGTCGTCAGGAGTAACAACACACACTTTCACTGTTCCTTTAGTCCCGCTGGGAGGAATGTGGAACCTTAAAGTGTCACTGGAGCGATCAAACACTGGAGATCTGAAGAGAAACATTCATGTACAGAAATACAGTGTCATCTATCTGAATCCACACATATTCATACAGTATATATCACCAAACAAACACACTGTCTCACTCTTTAGAAATGCAGTTCAGATTCCCTTGAATACGGATTTTAGTCACAGATTCCAGGTTCTTTCCTCTTAGTAAAACTCTGTTTCTGCCATGGATAGAAACCTTGTTGGGATCCAGGGAGAGAATCTCTGGCTCCTAAAGGATACCAAAGGGTGGATGTGTAACATTCGGCAAAACAATTTTTCAAAGGACATTTAACATGACTTTGGTCCTTATAAAAACAAAATCCTCAGCACTCGGTATAACACTTACTTACATGTTTCGTTTCATAGAGGACATTACATGCACTCTAAAGAGAGGAGAAAGACAGAGTTGTTTACTTCATAAGTTTTTTTTAGCAAGTGCAATAATATTTTTTATATCAACAATAAACTAAACATCTTGAATCTTTTAAAAGGTCATGCAATTTCCCAGTACACATATACTGAATTAGTGGATTGTAGGTTACACATTCTCTCACCTGTATGTTTAACTTTGGTCCATGTCCATGTGCCCATTCACAGTGCTGAGAGGAAGAGGACCAGTGACACCCAGATGAGATACACTGAACACACCTGTATATATTTAATGTTACATTGTGACACCAACACACCTGAAATGTGTTAAACCAGATCATGGATTTTTTTTATTAAAGGGTAACAACACCCCCTTGTTTGCAGAAGTCCTTTTTCAAAACTCTGATTTGAAAAACTTTCTGAAAAGGGGCGTTGTTCACTGGGGGTAAGGGGTGGGGGAGAGTGTGGAGACAAGGCGGAGACTGCATTAAAGGGGGAGTGACAATAAGTGAATAAATTTAGCTAATTTGCACACCGACAATGTAAACACACACACGTTGGCAATATGGACAGCGACACCGAGAGCAGCAGCTACAGCGGTTCTTAGAGCAGTGTGGAAGTGTCCCCAGAATCCCCACACTTTGATCAAAATCATGACAGTGCAGGTCCACTGCTATGGCGGCAAATCTATGCCAATATTACACGAACGCACCACTGATGCTGGCGTGCGTGGTAAATCACATACGCAAGAGGTAAACAGATTTATATGTGAAGAAGCCGCGAGCTCATTTCTAAACCGTGCACGCGTGATAAGTCATCTGCGCGCAATTCAAGCATTTGCGACAGCATGAAATGTCTTCTGCGCGCAATTCAATTCAGTTCAGCACACCTCCAAACTTTAGCTCTTGTCGCATCGCGGGGAAGCGAAAACAACTCTTTTGTTTTGTTACAATGAAGAAAGGCACAAACACGAACCATGTCTCAGAAACAGCAAGCCAGCCAACGTAAACAAGTGACACAAGTGCTAATTTCCAATGCAAAAATACTGCGATAGCTCATGCAAAGCACAGTCCAGAGATTGGATTAGACGAGTCCTTTGTCATGTATAATGTTACACTGCTCATTAATAATGCATTAATAGGGCCATCAAGCCGATGACGTAGATAGGTACTGTACAAGCCATGCAGCCAATGAGCGCTTTAAACTCTTGCATTTCTTACTGTGTATAAGAAGCACTCTGCAAATTATCTTTGATATTCAGGCAGTCTTTCAGCACCAGCCTCTCGGTGATCTTCTGATCCCCAACAGCCACTTCAGCTGAGATGTTTAGACCTGAATGGATTATCAAAAAGTAATGAGATTAACATTTTTAAAAAGGTTTTCTGGATAGAGATACAGAATAAACCAGCCAGACTGTTCAGGGCTCCTCACGCTGATTCTGCATTTATGCATTTAGTAGACATCCAAAGTGGGTTACATTGCATAAAACTTTATTAAGCTTGTATTTCATTTTAGGAGATACTTGCAAAAAAAAAGAAAAAAATAGAAAAAGAAAGCTTCTCAATCTACAAGAAACTTTATCGCAAAATATAGGCCTTGTGGTTTACTACCATGGTTAGGGTTACTGAGGGAGTGAAAGGAAATAACAAGATATGTAGATATGCTCTGCGGTTACAGAATTGATAAATAATTTCCTCTCTACAACAGTGTTAACTAGTCACAGTGTCTAGGAATTTAGAGGCAAAACTTTACATTTTAATTTACACTTTCTTTCTGCGTTTTAGCAATCACATTTGAGCTAATTTTCTTCTCATTATGTTTAATGTAAGAGCAGCAGAGTCTAATACATTTTGGGAATTACTGTTTCCAGTCTTAGGGCTTTTTTACAGAATTTGTCTTGTATGTAATTTGCACACATAGGAAAAAATCTTCATCATCTGCTGTTGAAATGCTGAAAGCTGCGCTTAATGGAACAGTAAGAAATTTTTTCAATAAAATTGATAGCCATCAATGCATTAATATTATATTCATGCATACTGTATTTAGATAACTAGGAATAACAAAGTGGCTGAAGATTGAGGACAATAAAATCTTGCTGTATGTGTGTACATGTGCACATTGAATACAAAGCACATAACACTGACACAGGGACCAACCTCCAGTAGATAGTAGCTGGTCAGAAAAACTACAGGAGCAGGTTGGGAAAACTGTGTCCAGATCAGACCCGCCGCACAGTGTAACACTTCCTGTGGTGAAGGTACATAAGAAGGGGGGATTTGCTGTGCTCTTCAGACTCAAGGAAATATGTAGAGTAATCTGTGTAGGAGAGGGCATTGACTGGTCAGTAGAAATTGCTGATATGTTTTCAATGCAATGATAAATTGTCTTATTTAATGTCACAGTTTTAAAGTCACCCAAGTGAAAACACTAGGAGTTAAAATGTATCACACACCAATCAGAACCTTTGATGGTGATAAAAGGGCCAAAGTCAGTTTACAGTTTTTCCTAGGGGTTTTTGTCTATTTCCCAGATCAGAAATTAAATTCTCAAACTACTTGTTCAACCTACACATCATCTAGAGCCACAGCCCTGCAGAGTTCAGCTCCTGTCCTAATTAAAACTCACCTGACTGTAAACAATTAACAGAAACCAAAACTCAGCGAAAAAAGCTTCAAATGACCACTTAACGAAATAAAAAAAGAGATTGAAAACAAAAACTTTCATTATAATTTTAATCCATAAAGATGACTTAAGGTGCATCAGAGGAATTTATCTTTCAGAAAACACAAAATAATTAAAATATCTTCCTATCTTTTCTTCGGACATATTCCTGGTAATCAGGCTACGTTTGCTGATGCTGTGACAAGCTTTAGTCTCTTGCGTGTATTTGAACGCAGAACTCTTCAGCTGCGCTGACGCCACGCTCTCTGTAGTTATTTTAGTGAAAGTAACTCAAAAGTAATACAGAGTCATGTAAAGCATTACAATTTTGAATCAGTAATATTGTAATGTAAGGCATTACTTTTAAATAACAGTAACAAGTAATATATAATGTATTACAGTTTGGAAGTAACTTGCACAACACTGCTCATCACACACTGCATATAAACCACTTTCACAGGTGTGAAACCACTTTTTTCAGGTCTTGTTTTCCCAATGTGTCTAAGTGTTCTTCATCATACAGTAACTTACCGGTTTTGAAAATATTGTTTTAAATTTATTGCACCAGTGTGTACAACTATGTTGTATTGTTTGTGTTTTTTTAAGGCCTTGTGTCTGAGGGCAACTTTTGGTAAAGTGAATGGTTTTGAGTGTAGAACTTCATTCACCCTAACCTGAAAATAGGATGTTTGGGCAATTAGGTGAGATCTTATAAATTTGTGTTAACTGTTTTGAGAATACGAGGCATAGTTTCAAGAAATGGGTTTAAGCAATCGAGAAAAACTGTAATATAACAATACCTTGCTGAAAGATTTCTCTTTCCAAACCTGAAAAGAAAACAGCTTCTGAAGGAAGTCTTTTGGGGTGAACACCCATGATTCTGAACATTCAGCTTGGGTGGAGCATCTAGATAAGCAGAAATATATTATTTGGAGTTATTATGCCATGTTTGATATGCTGTTGATTTTTTTT
>JAUMHP010000044.1:9266779-9295256 GCA_032361065.1 Enteromius trimaculatus | reverse complement strand
CAAAAATCAGTTTTCTATTAAAAACAATTTTGTGTGCTGTGAAAACATACTGTAATATAAAAAAAACAACTCCAGGCTTCAAAATATAATTTATTGAAACGTGGCTGAACACAAGTTCTGAAATATTTTGTCTATATGCAGTTACACATCAATAGTCGCATTTTCAAATTGCATAAATTTCAATTTGCGAATTGGAAATACACCCAGTGGAAACAAGTTAATTTCACCAAAAAAATATATATCACAAGAACGTTTTTATCTTATTTATTTATTCTCATTTTCAGGCAGTTTGATAAAGAAACGTATCACGAGAGAAAAAAAAAAAAGGTTGTTTTATGGTTAATGGAAAAACTATAATTTCGCAACAATTTTTGTCGACAAAATATTGTGAAAGTTTTGCATAAGCCTGAAATGGAAACTCGGCTAGTGATGCATTTTTGGTGTCTCACCGAGTCATGGTGATGTAATAATAAAGACAGATTCTGTTCAAATTAAATTAAAATTACTTAAAGGAATAACTATAGATAACTGTAAATGTGTAGCACCTTCTGCTCGGCATTATATTCTTCTGAAAGAAATTAAAATTTTTTCTAACTAGCCGCCTGATCATTTAAGTCTAAATTCAATATCTGTGTAGCACATAAAGAAAAAAATATAACCCCTCAGTTTTACAATTTTAAGCAAAGCATACATAAACAGTAAATAAAATAAACAATAAATAAGTTGTGTGCCAAGCTGATGTTTTTTTTCCGTCCACGCAGCTGCTCGTGGAGGAAAATGAATGCTTGAAACTGGAGCTCTCCAAAGCCAAGATGGCGCTAGCGGAAGCCCAGATGGAGAAAGACTCTCTCCAGCATCAAATGAAGACCCTCAAACTCACCAGCGGGGGCAGCAACAGCTAGTGGCAGTGCATGCGTGTGTGCATACAGGACTGACACCTGCCACAGGGGGGCAGCAGAGTGCTTGGAGGGGCCCGGCACCAAAATAAATCCCGCAGCTGAGAAGAGGATGGTATGTGTGCTGTGACAGTGATCCCACCTCGGGATCCAGACTTTGCAATTAGTGGCATCTCCTCCTAAAGAACAGTGTTCTCTACTATAGTATACACACAAAGCTTTAGCATCTAGTGGAAATCAAGTGAAAAGACTCTTCGGACAGCTTGTGGAATTTCACAGATGTTTTGTTGCTATCTTCCTGCTTTTGTTATTTCTTTCACTTCATTCATTTGTGTGTCAGCGAGCACCTCTTAAATTATCATGGGCAAGTGTAGAGGGGTGATAAACTCCCATTCTGGCTCGCTATCTCTCCCTCTCTAACCATTCGTACGCAGTGTAGGAGCACATTCCACCCTTGACCTTTAACCCCCAGGGCAGTCTTACACACTTAGTGTCAGGGTGTGTGATGTTGAATGTCATATCTTTGGAGGAATGTCTTAAATAATTAATTTGCACTGTTTCTAACTTTTTAGTTTTAACAATAACTAATAAAACAAATATTTAGTGATTAATAAATTGGTGATTATGTATAGTAATTGTGATACACAAGAATGTTTTGTTAACAAGTGCGATTGAATTGGTGTAGTCAAAATTTCTTATGTTAGCGTCTTAAAAAACGGGAATATGTTTTGTTCACGAACACACTACAGGATTTGCATTGCACGACTTGATTTCTCTTACTATAAGGGCAGATTTTGTGTTTTGCAGTGCGACATTTTGATATTAGTTCAGTATTTGCGACTAAACACATTGTCATTCCGTGTTTGTCTTTTTATGTGAATATTTGCACTGCAGCAGTCAAAATATTAGTTTAATTCTGAATTTACAGGGATTGTTTTTGTTGAAATACCATCCAGTCTGAACGTGGAATGTTTAACTGATGCTCTGTCACATTGTTGATCAGATTACCAGCATTTCTACACAAAAACAATGGATGGGTGTTGGGTGAAAACCACTCGACTGATAAATGACATGAGTTTGTATTAGTTAATTTTTGTTTTTGGCTTTTCTTATTTATACTTTATAAGAGAAGGGCCTGTTTTATGATGAAATATGATGGAGAAAAATATTTCAATGGTTTTCTTCCGGCTTGATTTTTTCCTCTACAGCAGCCTCTACAAGTGCCTGTGACTGCACACCTTCTCTAGAGGTCCTGCTCGATTTTTCTCTCACTTTTTGTTCTCTAAATGAATGTTTTAATGCTCTTCACAACACAAGCTTCCATCTGGAGAACATTTTTCAGACGTTGGGACTTGAATATGGAGAGCTGGATGACAAACACCTGATTGTAGGAAACGAGCTTTTCTTATGTAGTACTAGGCCACACCCCTATGCCACATTAGCCCCGCCTCAATATGTAATAGACATGCCCCTTACAGATGGAAGCCCACCTCTTTAGCACAAATGATGAACATTGATGCTCAATCAAGCAAACTTGTGAAATTGTTATTCCTTGTGTCCATCAGAAGCTGCTGAAATATGAGACATCTGAAATAAAATGAGGAAATAAAATGTAAAATGTTTTTATTAATGGGTATCAACTCTTTTTATTTATTTATTTGAGCAATTAAATGATCCATGTGTATCAGATCCTGTCGGGGTGAAAAATACGGTCGTAATCAGTGTCCTAGCCATAAAATTGGCTTGAAATGGAAATTCATGCATTTAGAAATACTATTTTTAATTGAATATTTTTTTAAATGCATGTTATTGTGAAAAAATCTGATTTTCTGAGCTTGCAATATTTTTAAGTTCTTATATCATAACTTGACGTTCCGATGAAACAACAGGTTTATCTATTTTTCATTACGTTTAACTCATATGAACGGAAGGAAGTTTCTTGGTTCTATTAAATGAAAATATTTTATAAAAAGTGGGTAGCAAAACAGCTGAGGCTCCATATGCTAACAAGTATGGAAACAAAAAATGAAGTCAATGGGTACCAGCAATTGTGGTGGCTGCTGTTCATCCCAAAATTTAAATTTGCTGAAAATTTACCCAAACCCCGGATATCCAAAAATTGAGGAGAGTGTGTTTCGTCACAGTAACAGATTTGGAGAAATATAGCATTGCATCACTTGCTCCACCAGTGGTTCCTTTGCAGTGAATGGGTGCCGTCAGAATGAGAGTCTAAAACTTTGCAATAATCCACATGACTCCAGTCACTGAATTAACATCTTATGAAGTGAAAAGCTACATTTTAACTTTAAATCATTGCTTCTGGCCTAAATACCACTCCATATCCATAATAACACTTGGTCCAGTGTATCATGCTTTTACTTCCACAATGTTTTGACATTTTATACATCATCTAGACTTTTTGGGGGCTGAATCACTTTTGCTAGGTGATATTTAAAAGGTCGCTTTTCCCCTGGGTTTCCAAAAAAAGTCTCCGTCTGTGTAATCTCTGTTTGGCTTGGCTTCACCTCCGTACAACCTCAATCTCATGTGGTACTCTCATGAATTGTAAAGTCAGGCCCACAAGTGTTTGTGTGTGTGCTCATACTCTATGCATTGCCTATTAAGGCAGATGAATACTGCTCTGTTTGCAGCTCTGTGGAGGAGTTTATTCCTGGAGTTAGAAACTAAATAGACACTGAACACCCGCTTGTTTTTGTGTGAGTAATGCAGAGAGCGTGCACACAACTGCCTCATAAGATCCGGTTGTTTCTGTTTCTTGGCAAAGCTGAATTCTAGTGACTCTGTCCAACACCCAGTGGGCTTGCAGCTGCCTCTCTCTCTTACACACACACACACCACCAGATCATCTCTTTCATTTCTTGTGTTCCTCCAGTCTTTAGCACAGTTTTTTCCCCCTCTTTTCAAGACTTCACAGCTGAACGGCACAGGAAGTAATGCTGTGGAGATGTTAGTAAAATTGTAAACAAAACCTGAGAAAATCGGCAATCTGTGTTCATTCAGTATTTCAAAATTATAGCGCTGAAAAATATGATTTCTGGTTCCATGTTTGTATGACCCACATTTTAGTTCTCAGACCATTCTTGGAATATTATATTTATTATTATGGTTGTAAAAATAAACCCTTAAATAAACTAGGATGTTATTATTTAGTTCCCCAAAATGATAAGGCTATTAATTAATGGGTAATCATAATTTGTATGATACACAATTAATACAATTCAAGCTAACCTACAATACAGAATATCCTAGCTTCCTACCTAAAATAATGTTTCTAGAAATTTTAAATATAGCCTAACCGAGCTCACATTCCTTATATTCAGATATATAATATAATTCATTATGATTATATTCTTAAATTTTAATAATTTTGCAAAACAAACGAATAATAAAAAATCTGAACGAATTGCCATTAAATTTGTACCATGATATACATATATATGTATTACATGGTAATAATTGAGTATCATACCACCTCTCCACCACAGTAGGGTGTAAACGTGTCTTAAAATATCGTAAGATATCTCCTCCTCGCGCGCCAATAAAATCAAAACAAGGAACAGTAACAGTGTTTGGTATCCGTGACTCCACGCCCAGCCGGAGCAGCTCTATCCTCTCGTGACGGAAGACTGCCATGTAGGAACAGAAAGAGAGAAACACTGATGCTGGGCCGCCCTGCTGTCAGTACAACGGCACACATACACACACACACACACACTGAGTGAGAGAGAGAGAGAGAGAGAGAGAGAGCGAGGAGAACAGCGTGTGTACGGTGACCAAGAGCGCACTGGAGAGCGGCTGGTGAGCGTGATTTAACCGGCGTCTCCAGGCAACCGGCCGGTCTGGAGAACCACCATCCTCCCGTTCAGCACAGCTGCACCGGGACCGTGCTACAGTAAATATCCTGTGCATCATTCCATCATTGAGCTCTGGTATGGACTAGCGGCTTTATTCGTACAGCAGAGCGCGGCGGAGCGTCTGTTTGTCGCTAACATGCCGCAGACGTCCTGAAAGCAGACCTCGCCGTTCAGTCCGGATTGTTTTTGTTCTCGTGGATTAAACTTGTGTCCGGGATGGGGAAGGAGCAGGAGCTGCTGGAGGCGGCGCGGACGGGGAATGTGGGGCTGGTGGAAAAGCTGTTGAGTGGGAAGAAAGGATTGCTGGGCTCGGGCTCCGGCTCCATACCTCTGCCTGGGTTACTCAGGTATGAAAACAGACCGTATAGAACAAGTTTATGTTTATGTGTCCGAAATAAAAGGGCTTTCTGGGAGTCCGCAGGCTTCGTGCTGTTTATATCAATACAGACGGAGGGATTGCAGTTGCTTGAGCAATGCAATACATCACACACACACACACACACCCACTCCAGGCATCCCCGACCCACTGCGCCCCTCATACACGGTGCGTGCGCGTCGGGATATATATGGGAACACCGCTGTGACACGTTTTGTTTCAGCGTTGGTAACTCAGTGTATGTTTTTGCGTTACACGTCTCAAACTTTGATATGAAACTCTCACATATGTCTGAAACAAGTTCAAGTGCTTTAGAAATCCACAACTCATCTCTCTATCCATTAGGCCATGGGCAGCTGTGGTCTAATGGATAGAGACTTGGACCTGTAACCAGAAGGTTGCGGGTTCCCAGGTCCGGCAGGGATTGTAGGTGGTGGGAGTGAATATCCAGCGCTCTCTCCACCTTCAATACCGCGACTGAGGTGAGACCCTTGAGCATGGCCACATATCACGTCCTTTCCTTCCTTTCCTTTCCTAAAGTGTGCACATTAATGTCAATTAATGGCAGTGCTGTTGTTTGTCATCCTAATAGACTTTTACTGTGAGAAAATCTCAAATGTGCGTCCTCTGGAGTTGCAGAGGAGAGCTCAGTGTCTCAGCTTTCTTGCCAAGACACCAAAGTCTGCAATCAGAAGTCTGAGATTATGGTATTAAAGAGAAAGATGACTCAAAAATGAAAATTCTGTCATTTTTTACCCAACCTCTTGTGGTTCCAAACCTGTGCGAATTACTTTTTGTGGAACATTGAAGTAAGATAGCTTGAGTCCTAGGGTTTTTTTAACCAATGCTTTTTTGTTAAAAACATCTTTTTGTCATTTTGAATTGTCATTTTCTGGTGAACTGTCCCTTTAGCGCAAGCATTTCTCATCAAATACTTTCAAGACCAAATGATCTGGGCTGTACAGTACCGTTCACATTCATTTCATAGCCCTGTATGAGACTGGGAATCAGATGGGAATGCAATGAGGGGGGCCTACAGTACCATGGTCCTGCTCATTTGGCTTTGTAGAGGGTGGTGGAACCCAGACATAAAATTTTGTCCCAGGCTTCGTGTAATGACAGCCCAGCTGTTACTGTATGCCAACGATTGCCTCATTTTTAATGTCTTCTTAGGCATTTTATAAGAAACATCTGAGACTAAATTGATACTTAAACAGTTTTCTTCCAAAAATTACGGTAATTTACAATCATGTAATTCCAATCCTGACTTTTAAGTTTCAGTGGAACACCAAAGAAACTATTTTGTAAAACAGCGATTATTTTTGCACTGTGATTTTTAGACCCCAGTTGTAAAAGTATTTTATTTTTTACTTCTTTTTTTTTATACTTATTTTATAAAATCTTGCATTTTGGATAAGACAGAGGGATGAAATTAGTAAGGAGTAGGAGAGTTACACTCCACAATAGGAGAGTTATACTTTTTTTGTTTATGATTAAAACATTTTGCATACAAAAGAATATAGTTCATTTGATGTAAACATAAATAAATAATATATTTGAGAACAAAGGAGTGGTACCTAGTGCCATTAAATAACCCTAGTGCTAAAAACTAAAAAACAAAATGATTGTATTTTGATTAATTGATTGACCGCTGACAAATATTGGGTGTTTTCTGGCAGCCACGGAAAGTTCTGGGCAATACAATTTTCTTTGGAACAAATTCTAATTAATTAGTTAATGAAGGGTTAATGAGGCCTCATAAAAGACGAAATGATTCCTTCAGATTAAACTTAAATACTCTGTACTGTTCATAATACGGAGCGATTTCTCCTGTACCTAGTGTGTGTTACTCTATTCACCCTGCGTGATTGATGTGTGATGTTTGGTCAGCTGTGCACGCATGTGTTTGCAGTTCTCAGGTACATGATTTCAGGAACACGTTCATCTCCACATCAGTATGTAAAATGACAACTGCATGGAGCAGAGAGAACGAAACGTATGCTTCGGGAATGGCCAGGCAGAGATGGGGGGAAGGGCACCTGGGAACGACATGCCTGCTCGCGTCTGTGAGAGCAAGAGAGGCTAATCGAGCAGAGAAGTGTGCCGCCCCGGCTCAGGCATCAGCCACCTCGCTGGTTAAAACAGCAAGTACAATCAATGCTCTGAGTGTGCTGCCTGGACAAAAGATCCCTCTGCCTGGTAATAGGGCATTTTTCTAGCAGCAACGGCTGACAGAATCTCACCGCTCCTCTAATATAGGACGCAGAAGGCATTGTTCTGTTGTTTTGTGGGTGATCCTTGAGGTTTGTTTGGTTGGAAGGTAGTGAGGGAAGTGTGTTGAGTTTGTGTTTTTCTCTTATTGGGTCAGGACTGTTGGCTGGAGGAATGGGACAGTGCAGCGAGGTGGGGAGGTCTGGTTCAGTCCATCTGTCCACAGTGCTGGAAGTGCTGCTTTTTCTCTCTGTGTGCGCTGCAGCGTCACAGCTAGTGACGAAGCATAGCCCGGGGAAGATTCACATGACCTCATCTGAAAATGAGGGCGGGTCTATGACAAGTCAAAGGTCGCTTGAAGAATGTGAGAGTGTTCAGAATTCAGAAAGGCATTTCTTTCACTCATTTCTGATGTGATACTTTAAAATATGCTTAAAAAACTGAGTGCATTGCACTGAGGGATACAGTATTCCATGTAGTATGCTCTGTTGTATTCTCCACGTTCTGGCAAATGTAGTAGTACAGTAGGTCGTTTTAATATTCTATCCTACTGTCAAAATCCCTGTAAGGCAAGTGAGTTTGGAAAAGCCCTGGGCTGCTATTTTCTATGTAGGTGAAAGGCTTACATTTAAAGCATGTTCCAATGACATAGGTTTGTGGCTTTGACCTCTGACACACATACTCTGTTGCGCGTGTGACGGGACCCACTGCTGTACGATCAATGTTTTGTGCCCTCATAGTGCTAATGGATTAGCCCATCAATAATGACACACTGTGAATGCTGCATTAGGCAGCACAGCACTTAGAAACACACGATTTCAAATGATACTACATTCATACACTCGGTGCTTAATATGATAATGATAAACTAGATTGTGCAGTGATTATTTGTCTCTCTACTAAAGAGCCTGAGTCATGATTTGGATTTGTTAGACAGTAGCTGGATGTATTTTTAGGTCTTGATGATATTTTTTCCCATTCTTTTGCAATCTTACTAAAAGCATAGATAAAGCATCACTTACTGGCATTGATTCATCGTTATGGATACTGTGATGATGATGTTGGTTATGGGAAACAAGATGGGATGATGTCTCACTCTCACTTTGGCAGCCAGTCACTTTGCTGATTGCCTTGTTCTCTTATTTGATAGGTCATTGAACATGTAAATCATTATTTGCAGACCTGGTGGCTTTTAGCTTAACTTATGTTGCTTTCTAAGATACCTTATTTGATAAGGCAGCATTGCATGTGCTCTAAACAGATTCGCACACTCTTTTTCACACTCAGTGAAAATATAAAAACAAGATGGCAGATCAGGTGAGAAAAATGGTGATGATGAATTCTTATATTTTGTTTAATGCGGAAAAAATACAATAAAATGCTATTTGTGATTATAGAGCATTGCGCTGTTAGCTTAGCAATGTGCTAACATCCTAATGCTAATTAACTATGGTTTTAAAAGTGTAGTAACCATGTTTTTTTGCTGTATTGATTACCATTTGTATAACACAGCTTTACTACAAATACCTTAGTTAAACTATAGGTATATCAAAACCATAGTTTTGTGGTTACTATGGTTTCACTGTAGTAACAATAGCTTTTAGGTTTTATTTCTTGTAAAACCATGGTTAACTTTCCTAATTTTGGCTTCCTATGTAGACAGTGAGTCAGCTAAGTTTGGAACACAGCTAAAGTTTATGTCATATAAATATTAATATATAAAGATGTTTTTTTATTGTACAAACTGGCTAACACCTAAAGCACGAAACACTAATTAAAACATAAAAAAAAAGCTGGCCTGTTATTTGTCGTACAACAAGTCAGCCTTATCCCTACTTGCTAATAATATAAGAAGGGCAGTTATCATCTGTTTTCCGTCTTGGCCGGTCTGGGGCAGTCACAGATTTGTCATGTCCCTGCGGTTTATCAAAATAAACATTCAGCACCATTATCCCCCGTCTTATCAGGCACAGAAACAGACCGCTGAGCGACACAGACCGCAGTGCCATTGAGCGCACCACAGAGCCTTGCACACTTCACTGTCAGAGCCGCTTACTAAAAACATGGACCGCTACCAAACCTTCTGGTCTGGAGCGCAGCCGTCAGCTAGTGTGGAAGAGTGTTAAGAGATAGAGAGAAAGAGGGAGGAGGGCGCTTATATATCACCATTCATTAAGAGACGAGTGGACAGGGGAGGAAGGGGTGGCGTATTGGGGTCGAAGGTCAGATTTGTGGGGAGTGGAGTGTGTTGTGTGTGCGTGCGTCAAGGAGACACATTCTGTCTGCCTCTAAGTGTTCAGTTGCGTGTGAGTCTGCATAAATCACGCTGTGACGGCGAGTAAGACAATGACCCTTTCCAAGAAAGTTTCACTTTGCACAGTGACTCAGCATGAGAACCAGACAATTGCAAGCTAGACTAGCAGAGCCAGACTTTAAATGATCAGCATGGTCTACTCTGTGGCTTATTTTGGATAAGCATGGCCCACTTAGACAAATAGAATGCTTTCTGACCATCATGTACTGTAAAGCAACCAGACATGGTTTATACTCGGTTTATGTGATGTTTAGAGTATATTCAATTTACCACAGTAATTGACCAGTAAGTAGCTCGCTCAAGTAATTCCACTACAGTTTCAGCAATGGTTTGTACAAACAGCACAGATGACCACTATACACTGTAAAAAACACAAAAGATTTTGTAAGCTGTGTTTGCAGAACAATTTAGTAAAAAATACAGAAAAACTGTAAACACATTTACGGCCAGGAACTGTCAGTTTCACAGTATAAAACTGTAATTTACAAACAATATTAATATAAACCAACCACCACCATAATGCTGGTGATGAATTAATGAAGAATCAAACCTCATCACAAGTAGCTTCGCCACAAACAGAAGTATATATATGCTTATATATGCTAATATATGGAAGGTTGTGATGCAAACACAATATACAATCATGGTAACACACACTGCACTTAAATAATGCAATAAACATTCATTAACAACAGAAGATGTGACATAAGGCCCAAATGTACAGTACATAACTGATAGCAAAAAAAATATTTAAAAACATGATTATTTAAGCAAAATACTTTTAAATGTGGAGTGTCATAACAGTTTACAGTTTTTTACTGTAAATTATATATCTTTTTTTTTTTTTAAACTGCACACTTAACAGCATTTTACTGTAAAATTACATTAAATGTCTGGTTGGATGTTTTATTGTTTTCCCTTGTATATAGTACAGGAACTTTGTGTTAACCTATTAACAGTTTTTTACAGTTAAAGTTACACTTATTTTTACTGTGAATGTTGACATGGGTTTTTGTTCATTAAAGACAAATATGGATTAGGCTATAATTAAATCCACTTGTTAGTTCGTCCTCAAAAATGTATACTGTTACAACATTGTACCAAGCAATTAACGTTTACTTCCCAGTGAATCAGAGTTGGTATTGCTATCTAAAATTAAACTTATTTAGCTGAAATTAAGCTAATGCATATAGATTACATATCAGATTAAAAAAGAGCACGGAACAAACTTACTAAAACATGCTCAAATTTAAACTGTTTAAGTATTAAAAACTATTAGTATATGTAATAACACTGCGTGGACTGATAAATATGTCTACTTTGAAATGTGTTCAGGCAATCCCATTTGAGTGCAGTTCTTCATTTGCAAGTCTTCATTTGTAAGTTGCTTTGGATAAAAACGTCTGCTATTGTGGATGAATAAATGTAAAAGACATGTAAATTTTAGGAAGGTATTGCAATTTTGTATGCAGTAAGCATCAGGTAATAACGGAAAGAAATGCTGGTGTGCCGTCTGAAATATAGTAATTCTGCATTAGTACTTTTCATGAAGAGTAACATGTTTGTTTATTGCATTAACATTCTAGTTCATCAGTGTTTGAAGCAGACGCAGTAGTTTTTCCTTCACTGTCAAGCAGTCAATTTACTTCAATACTAATATGATAAGAGAAAGCTCATGAGCACTGCATTAAGAGTGTTCATTCAATTGTTTTTGTCCATAAGTAAATATAAATACAAATAAGTAATAGCTATGCTGTTCACTAGTAAGCTAGATAACTTGCATGTTGGTTTACCTATGTCAATAGTTTAGAAGCCCGGTAAGGACATTAGCACAACAGTACTGCCTGATGGGGAGCATCTTCCAAAACATGCTGTGGTTTTAGCAGGGTGTAACACATTACATAAAATGATATCTCATTAAAACATTTTGCATTCACAATCAATGCTTCGTTAACACAGGTTACACAGAGCTTCATAAATGCATTTCATGATGGGAACTTTCATCCTAAACATGCTACATAGGTTGACCATATCTGAGCTTTCAAAAAAGAGGACAATGGGGACAGGATGCAGGGCAATTGTTTTTGTTGGGTTTTAGGGGAGTTAAAGCAGCCTCCAAAGTTGCACAATGACCATATCCCAAATATTAAAACTATATCTTGTTTCCATACCTAAAACACATATTTTACTGGCACCGTTCTGCAGATCAACATAGTTAGAAGGCTACCTACCAGTGGCTGCCCTTCACAAAACATAACACTAGTTTTATCATAGGTAGAATGCAAAATGTTTCGGTACAAGCATTTCAGTCAAATGTAATTTATACAATATGTCAAACCTTTAACCCAGGGGAGAAAAGCAACCCGCTGCAATAGTTCAAAATCAGCCAAATTCCAAGCAGAGAATGCGTATTTTGCAACCCTGAATCCAACACAGGTTGCATCCAAAGTGATTTAAATACTCAGCATATTGAAATCAGCTCCCTGATATGTTATTTGCAGGAGCAGACAGTAATGGTCAGAAAATCAGTGGGAAAACAATCCCGTGCTGCGACAACTCACTGTAGATCGCAAAAGACAAATCCCAGATATTTTGGGCGACATAGAAATCCCAGCTGGATGAATATTTAGGTCCAAAAAGAGGACATCACCATACGTAACGCCTGTTACGTGCACTGTTACACATCTCATTTACGCATTTACAAACACATTTCACAGTCTTAACATTTTTATACAGGTCAAAAGAGATTCATAAATAGCATTACATGATGGGGGGGGCATCATTCAAAACAGACTTTTCAGAAGAGGTTGTAACATGCGTTACATGTAACACATACTGTCAATCAGTAAACACATTTGTTTCGAACATAATTAAAATATAACATAATAATAATAATAACAGTCTCAGTGTACAGGTTAAAAAAGAAGTTCATAACAACATTTTATTATAGGAACCATCATCCAAAATACTCACTTTTCATCATTCAAAACACTCCTTACCGTGGGACGAAACCTGTTACATGTAACATGTTATCTCTTTAAATAGCTGCAAAGATCATTCACAGTCTCTGTGGTTTTTCACAGGTTAAAAGTGCTTCCCTCCTGTTCCCTGATCAGTTTAGCTCTTTCTCCTCGAGCTGTGGCAATACGTGTTACGGCTAACTGCTCCGTGGAGGGAACCCATCTGTGCTAGGGCGGCCTTTGATTAGCTTAGGCTCTGTGTAATGCTCCTGCCAGTGATTGTTCTACTCCTCAGAGCACGCTTGCCTTTTGTTTGAAAAGCTGTCATAAATCAACCTCTCAGGCCCTCATGCTTTAGTTTAGAGTAGCTTATGGCCTAGCGTTTTCTGCACTGATGAATGGCCATCACAGCAGTGTTTAGACGAGTATCCTCCTGGTATAAGGGCTTAGATATCTCGTCTTCCCCCTGGAAAGTTCTCAAACACATGACCGCACACATGACCAGTGCATTAGCTGGTTTCATGGAGATTTGGATATAAAATACCAGTGCTTGGACGTCCCAATATTAGATGGATTTAAGTCTCACAAATTTTTGAGTTCATACTACAGCAATGTGCCTTTAAGTAAACAACCCTTAGTCTTTTGTGGGCAGCATGGCTCTGTAACCTACATACCTGGCATAGCTGACATTCCCAAACCACAGGATCTTATTAACAAGCTCATAGATTTGTGTGAGGATGTTTTGGTGTTTTACAAGAAGCACGAAAGTAATAACACTGACCTTTGACCCTCCCTCTGGAGAACTATGTGTGTGGACACTTTCCACTTCACAAGACCCCTCAAGATGTGTCAAATTTAGCCGCTCAGGCTTGTGAATAGAGAAAGTGCCTCTCCTCTTTTTTGGTTCTTGTCTTTTACAAATCCCTCATCTTATTTTTCAATCTCTCTCTTCTTTCCACTCTTCCTTTCTTACCTCGCTCTCTTTTTTCAGATGGGATCTCTTTGCCGTTGGTAGCAGGGCTTCCACTGTAGTATCGATCGGCTCCTCTCTCACTCCCTCCTGATTGAACCTAAGACTCAGCTTACAGTCCCATTAGAGGCCTGGTCAGCACTGCCTGCCAAACTAAAGAGAAAGACAACGGGTGCCAAGAGAGCTCAATTACTATATTCTTTCTTCACACTCTATCACCCTTCCTCCCCTTTTCTTGATATATACATGTACATGTTCATTAAAGATTTTTTCGAGTGAGTCTAATGCAGAAATACTCAAAATTAAAATGTATATTTGTTATAGATTCTGTAATTAAGAAAATGAAGCCTTTTTATGGTCAATAAAAAAAATAATTTCATTGCTCATTATAAACCATTGCTGATTGTTTTGTATTAATTGAATTTAATTGTTTTTATTCCCATTTTTATTAATTTACATCATTTAAAATGATGTTAAAATACATTTAGTAAAACAAGTACCCTGGCCAAAACGACAATATATATTTAATTTTATTATTATTATTATTATTATTATGATATTTTTTTTTAAAATATTTTAATTCAGTTTAGTAAAACAAAGTTGCAGTTAGGGCTGTGCAATTAATCGCAATCACAAAAAAATCGCAATTTAAGCACATGCAATTTCTAAATCACATAAGGCTGCAATTTTATCTATTAATGTATTTAGATTTTTATTCAGAATTTTTTATTCAGACACGGCACAAAGAAATTACCGGCGCAATTACCTATCATATGTGGCATGCACACATTGTCAGTAAATGTTATTTCATTCATTGCGAAATGTTTTGTTATGCACTTTTTATGCACTGAATACATTTAGAATGTATGTATGAAGCTTGTTTGAAAAAGAAAAAAAACAGTTGCCAAAATCGCAAATAAAATCGCAATCGCAATATGATTATTTTGTCCATATTGCATAGCCCTAATTACAATAATTAATAAATTTTATTATTTTATTAAAATCAATGTAAATTAAATTTAGTCAGTCTCATACTTTGACCACAAATACAATACTACAATTAAGAATATGAACAGTGCCAGAATGCAGAATAGTCTTCTATTTCTTTATCCAAAACACAGTTTTCTTTCATTTTGGAGTGAAATAACACCCAGGCATTTCTTGACAGCGTTTGTGAGAATAACCATTTTGCATGTGTTATTTATGAAGTGAATTGGACGTTCTGACAGAAGAATGTGTCAATCCCTGAGTAAAATCCACTTAAAGCTGAGTTAACACCAGCTTACTGGCGTAACCCAATTAGCATTGAATGCAACATTAATGGCTGGCCATGCTGCTCTCTGTATATGTTTGTCCTGGAAGTTGCAGAGTCATATGTTTAAACGGATGTACGTATCTCTGCTTCAGAGCCTGTACTGTGTACATTACGCAGCCTTGATCATTGTACAGTGTTTGTGCGCAGCCAAAGGATGTCCTAGTGAAAGTGATGATGGTGTGTTGTGTGTGTAAAATGACAGGCCAGGGTTACTGCAATATCCCATGATGCTATTTCCTTCCAGATGAGCTTGCCTGGAACAGTCACACACACACAAATGCTGATAATAATCGCTCGATACAGAGAGCCCAGGATGTTAGGATAGTGCACAGATGTATTCACATGTGTTGAAATTTTTATTATAACATCCGTTTGGTATATACTTCAGTTCAGGCTTGTACACACAAATATTTCCTATATGAGACTGATGCCTAACTTTCTTTTTTTAATTGACGTGATGGGAAATTAGTTTATTGCGTCACAAGTAGTGACTTGATTAGAAAGGACATTTTTTTATGTTTTCAGCATTTTAGCAGACCACTGATACACTGACTCACTATAGAATTTTCTGCATATGTTCTACACAAACTAGGTACAAGGGGTTGAGAATAACACGATCTGATGTTGTTTATTTGTGTGGGTATTTTTATATTGTGTTAAAACCTTTAAACTCTCTAACTCCTTAGAGTTTAGAAAGTCTTTTTAGTACATTTCTTCCTCAAGTCTGACTTATGTTCTAAAAAACACTGTCCTTAATCAATAGTATTTCCTCACTTAAAATAAAAACATGACATTTTTTTCAAGAAATAGCTTTAAGCCTTTGCTTTGATTGCATGTTCATTAACTCAAGTACTCAAGACTCATTACCCAGTTAAATTCCTGCCATTACTTGTCTTTGTGTTTGTTTTTGGGTACGTATCTAGAGACTGGCATTTACTGCAAGGTCATAGCTGGTGCTGGTGTTATTTTTCAGTGATTACCCATAGGGCAACCGAGGCTCATGGGAAAATCTGAATGTTGTGTGATTTGTGAGAGCGCTCAGAACTGTTAGAGAGTGATATATGACTGTTTTCCTCTGTTTTTTTACTGAAATGTTTATGGGTTGTAGTACTCATGGTCACTGTGGTTATGGTTATTTGCCCAGTAAATCTTAACTATTTACTCTTGTAATTCTGACCCACTGACCAGTGATATTTATATAAACTGTAAGACATACATGTATATATCACATTAGTGCACCTTCTTCACCCATTAGTGTGTGTGTGTGTGTTGTTCCTGATCACTATAGGCTCCAATAGAGCAGAGAAGACTGATCTCTCAGGCCATTTGAAACAAATGAACCACTCTTAACCAATCACACACAATCTGAATCTTAAAATCTCTAGCTGCATTCGAAACAAAATGCCAGCCTACTGCTTACTGAACAGACTGCACTGTAAACAGAATGCAGTATGAAATAAAACAGTAATAGTTCAATGCTACATTTCATATGAACTCATTATGCTCCATAATGAATACAGCAAGTTTAGGTAAGCTTTTTACATGTATCATGTGTTGACCTTTTTCTTTTCAAACATGTCTAAGCATAAACTTGTACTGGTTAATATTTTAATAGTAAAAAGTTCAGTTATTAACTTGGAAATAAGTTGTAATTTTGCATTTTATGCATTTTTTAAAATTAATAATAATAATAAAAAAAAATGTTTGTTAATTAAAACGTTTTACTGTTTTATATGAAAATGAAACACAGATTCTTCCATAAGCGAGACTTGAGATAATTTCATAATTTCAGAAACTCTCATGTGTTTTGACGTGCATACGTCAGAGAGTCAAAAGGCTATTGGTGAGTTCAAACAATTGGCAATTTGATCACATTAAGAGTCAAGAAAGAGATGTTAAAAGTCACGGTTGATATTGGTTAACTGTCTCACTGGAAATGAAAGGTCATATTGAAGGCATTGCACATTTTGGCAAATGTAATAGCACGTCACCCGGGTGAAAAAAACAGCAAACTGTGCACAGTACGAATACTATAATGCTGAAACAGTAAAATTAGTACGGTAGTATGCAATTTCCGAAACATGCCTTCTCTCTCTCGTTTTATGCATCTTCAGTGGTTGGTTTGTTTATGATGTAGTCAAATGTAGGCAGAAAAAGTGACTATCACACATCCCTTGTGCAAATACTGTATGTATATAAAAAACAAACTCTTTATTTATTGCACGTACTGTATTTAGCTTATGTCTTTCGCTACACAAAGATGTGTATTTATGTTGGTGTTCATGATGCTAACTGTGAACTATAGTCTCAGACAGACCTCCCACATAACACCTACAGTCTGTTCACTGTCTGCTTTATAAGATTTAAGAAACTTTAATCAAAAGAAAAAAATGACATATTTAATTACATTTTATAGTTGTTTTATTTTCCTTTCTTTTCACACTTAGATACATTTCATAAAACCGCTTCCCAGGTTAAAGGAGACACAGTTTTGTTTGAGACTCTTCTTAGCAAGTAAATAAGTTATTCACTTTGTTATGTATATCAGGATTTTTTTTTTTTATCAATTGGCATGGTTTTCTTGTGTTTTATTCAGATGTGAGTAGCACAAGAGAAATGACTCTTTTCAAACATTGTGAAATATTCATGGTCCTCAAAGCACAAAGAAAAACGAACACTATTTCATTTTTCAGTGCTTTTATTTTTTTTCCGGCCCCATTAATTTTAAGCCCCATTTGAAGGGCAATTTCATAGAGTTTTAGTGGCATATTCAACAAGAACAACTGCACTAGAGAGAGATAGGGAGGAAGAAAGTTCCCACAAACCTCAGCGTGTGCCTTTTTCTGCGTAATCTGATTTCATAACACAAATATCACATCTGAGAGAATGAGAGAGGAAGGAAGGAGGAACGAGAGAAGCAAAGAAACTCCATCTCACTCTTTCTCTGTCTGTACAGCTAAATGGATCTCAGATGTTTTGCTTTAAGACACAAAATGTATACTGATCATCTAGTGGAGGCTGAAAACAGCACCGAATTTGCTTAGTTAAAAAAATATCCTTTAAAGAGGAAATCAGTGGCCATTTTCCACAAGTTGGTTTGATTCTCTAAGGTTTTTATGAAATGTCTGCAGCATAGGTCTAATTTGAGCAAGATTCTTTAGTGGTTGTGTAAAGCAACACCCTTTTTACCTTGCCAAAAACAGCTTTGCTCACAGCAACCCATTTTAGTGAGCATCACTTTAAATGCTAATGGACTAATGCTCACTCAGCCACTTTATGTGCATTTAGCTTTGTTTTTTTTTCCTGAGGTCCAAACAGGCATCCAGTCCGTTTTTGGGTTGTGACCCTCCAATGAAGAGTACTAGCTGTGTTTTTCTCTTTGTGTGTGGTGAGAGCAAGGCAACCTTTGCTGACTCAGTTCGCCGGAGCTGTGATCCCTGAAATAGGGCACAGCTGGATGTGGAGGGCGTGAGTGTCTTTGTAAAAGAGAGGCGGATGCTCTGAAAGAGTATTCCCATACAGGATTCTGGATGATTTAGCTGGGAGCTCCTCTGTCAGACTAAAGCTCAGACACACACACACGCTTCACTAAGAGAGCCCTCTGGGCAAAACGCACTCCTGTCTGAGAGAAATCACTGCTGCTGAAATCATATTTTGAAATAGAATGAAAAAATAAAATTGTGATAAAACTGTGTTTTAAATTATGTATGTTTGAACGTATGATCGAACAAGATGGGTTGTTTATTATGAGTTGTTAATACAGTATTAACATCTAAAGCCAATTTCTGTAATGTTTATTAATTTCTTAATTAATTAATTTATCCCCCACAATGTTTTATTTTTTGTACTTTTTTCTGCAGATATTCATGTATTTGATTAATTTGATTAATTCATTGACATACTGTATCATGTAGTTCATGTGATTATTTTTATTTCGCTTGATTGACATTCATTAAATTGATTGAACATCTTTGATCTCACCCAGGGGTAAAAAAAAAAAGAAAAGGATGTGAATGCGTGACGCATGTCTTCCATTTATGCGTGCTGTGCTGTTTCCATCTCTCTTGTCAGTATAGCGGTTTTTGCCATCTGTTTTTTTTTTTTTTTTTACAATGTCCTGCCCCCACACCTTCATTCACAGTGTGTGTGTATTAATTTCTTTAATGTTTCATGCACAGACATGTTCTGCATTGTTGAATTGAACTATTGAACTGTATTGAACTCTTGTGGTACATGCTGTTAACAGCCTATAAAGCCGGTCTTTGTTGCCACAAAAAGCACCGCTCAAAAAAGATGAAAATGATCTTGGCCTTGAAGGTGGAACTTGGTGGAAATCTCTCTTTGAAACTGTGGCAAAATGTGCAGTAAGGTACATAAAAATGGTGTTGCACAAAAAGTGCACAGGGGTACATATTTTTATGAGGCCTGGTTTTCTTATCCACTCTGTGAGCTAACAAATGAAAATATATTTTTTTTGCTTCTGTACCTTTTAAGACTTGTACATGTAAATGCCCTGTTATGAATGTTTTAATAACCCTGAATGGCCCATTTTTGTGTGTAGAGGTTGTGAGTGTAGCATTTATTTTATGGCCTCTATAAAGGGCCTGAAATAAATCGTAAAGTGTTGACAAACACTCCAGCACATGTTCGCACAAGTACATGAATTCACAAATTCACTTACCATTGTGATATGAAATCCTAGAGGCTTACACTCTGCCTAAATTGGGGGATGGGCTGAGAGAGAGAGAGCGAGAGAGAGAGAGAGAGAGAGGAAACCAATTATATGCCCAATAACAGAGTGGTATGGATTTTCCTCTGGGCTTGTAGCCAATCCCTCTATCTCCCTTTATTTCTATCTCTTCCCTCACTCTCTTTGTCTACTCTTCCATCTCTCTCTCTCTCTCTCTCTTCCTCTATCTGTCTGATGTATGCTTGATTAAGGGAGGTGAATGAGCTATTGAAATATGTGGCTGTTAGTATATGTGATGGGAACGATCAGGGACGTTTTATCAATACTTCTTATGCTCCTCAAAAACTCATTTACAGATGTCTCCACAAGTATAAAGAGACCGCTACAGAGTGAAGAAACAAGCTGGAATACATTCAATAAATCAATTGAACCATTGTTCCTCTGGAAAGCTAGAAAGCTTTTGTCATCATCTTCACTGTTTTTCTTGCAAATACGCAAGATTGCAATAACCCTATATTGCACGTTCGTTCTGGCATTGCCGCTAACAAACAACTAAACTCAAGGGGGTGATAGAGGCACACTCAAAGTTGGACAGTTGCTACTCAATGATGTAAAAAGTTTATAAAAGTAAAGTACATTTTCACAAGCACCCCTTGTGGCAAAGCTGAGAATGCAATTTTTATTTCAATTATATATAGGTTGCACTTACTGGTGCATTTTGGGGTTTATGGCTCCCTAGGGTCCCAAACAATAAGACCCTGCCCCATCATTTCATTAAAGGCCCCTTAGTTAATGTCAATAAAATTGTTTAGAACAATACAGTGGCCCCTGTTTGTATTGGAAGTCAATATGTTACACAATGCTTTACATGTTTTGTTTTATCATTACAAAAGAATCAAATGACCACTCCTGAAAACAAAACACAGCAAGCATTTTTCCGTCAGTGGCATCAGAGGATGTCAAGGGTCCCATACTCTAGCACAGGGGCCCATAATCATTAAATCTCCAATGTCTTCCTTAATCTACTCAGTATATGTTTGATTGTTATGCTATACTTGTTTGATTTACATATCCTTACAGTTTTTTTTAATTATTTTTGACTTAGTTTGTTTTGTTCTTTGGTACACACACGTTTTTAAAGTAAACAGTTTTCATCTTCTCTTTAGATTTAAAAACTTCTACGTTCCGAACGTAACCCACGTTCCCTGAAGGAGGGATTGGAGACGTTACATACTGTTTGGGAACTCGCCAGAGAGGCCAATTGCCTTTGAGCTTTATACAAAAGGCCAATGAATATTGGCGTGCACTTGATTGCGCTAAGGTGCACCTCATCACTGTATGAGTATAAGAGGGCACGAGCGCTGTGCACATGCAAGTTTTCGCTGAAGAGCCGAGCCGGCGCCAGCGTGACCTCAGAGTCGTGGCACGAAAGTGTTGCCTTCTTCAGGGAACGTGGGTTACGTTCGTAACCTAGATGTTACCCTTTCAGTTGAATCACTTCAACGTTACATATGGGAACACCCATGGAACAGGCCACAACCCTGGAGGCCGCGTCACGCGGAGACCCCCCCGCTGACAGGCAAGATACCTTTCAAGTTTGTCAGCAGAGTAGTCTGCACATAACCTTCCCAACCCCCAGTTGTACTGAACACATAGTTTCTGCATGTGGAAATAAAGAAATGCAATATATCGATAAGATTATGGATATAATTGAAGGGAAACACAGCCTTCTGGCTGACTGTGGAATATTGAGATTTCTAGCCACACTTACTGGGCGAAGGAGACCCAGACGTAGCACAGTCGGAGCTACTCCGCTGTAGGTCCAACTGCAACTGCTCTAGGACACTTCTTGTTGAGTGAGCTCTAAGGGGCAAGGCTCTCCCTGGTATAAGCCAGGGAGATGGCTTCAACCACCCAATGAGCCAACTTCTCTTTGGAGACAGCTTTGCCTTTCTGCTGTCCACCATAGCAAATAAAGAGTTGCTGGGAGCGTCTGATGCTTAGAGTGCAGTCAGTGTAGAGGCGCAATGCACGTACAGGACACAACAACTCTAAGGCTGGGTCTGCCTCCTCCCGGGGCAGAGCTTGCAGGTTCACTACTTGGTCGTGGAAGGGCGTGGTAGGAACCTTGGGCACGTAGCCAGGCCAGGGCCTCAATATCACATGAGAATCAGCCGGGCCGAACTCTAGGCACTCTTCGTTGACAGAGAAGGGTTGTAGTTACCCCACCCTCTTAATGGAGGCCAGTGCAGTAAGGAGCGCTGTTTTCAGTGTCAGATACTTCAGATCTGCTGACTGAAGGGGCTCGAAGGGAGCCTGCCACAGGCCATGTAGGGTGATGGCAAGGTCCCAAGAGGGTACAAGGTGTGGTCTCGGGGGATTAACCCGACACGCACCTCTGAGGAACCTGACGATGAGTTGGTGCTTCCCAAGTGACGCACCCTCAACTGCATCGTGATATGTGGGTATGGCAGCGACATACACTTTGAGAGTCGAAGGGGACAGCCTGCGCTCCAACTTCTCCTGCAGGAAAGAAAGCACAACTGCAATCTTACATCTCTGTGGGTACTCTCCGTAAGAGGAGTACCAGTCGACGAACAGACCCCATCTCAGAGCGTAGCCTACCTCGTAGAGGGAGCTCCTGCCTGAGTGATAATGTCTACCACGGCGGGAGAGAGGCCGGCAAGATCTGACAGAAACCAGACATGCAGGTTCCAAAGATCGGGGCACGGGTGCCAGATGGTGCCCATCCCCTGAAAAAGAAGGTCCTTCCTCAAGGGGATCTTCCAGGGAGCGGCTGCTGCGAGGACCACGAGGCCGGCAAACCAAGTCCTGGAGGGCCAGTAAGGCGGTACCAGCAATCCTCCCTGATCTTACTTGAGCCCAGGAGAATGGGCAGATTTGGGAGAGGCGAAGAGGTCTATCCATCTATCCATGTTGACCACGACATGCCTGGACACCTGACCCAGGGGTACTCTGACCTGGAGGAAAGCAGGGTTGGTCCACGGCCTGAATAGGCGGCGACACTGCAGGGAAACGCCAATCTGAAGTGTGCCACGGTGCCATGACCATCTCGGGACTCGATCGTGTAACCATCTCTGAAGCGGTCTCGTATGAAGCAAGCCCAGCGGCGTAACTGCGGCAGCAGCTGCCATATGCCCCAGGAGCCTCTGAAAAGTTTTGCTGTTTTGTGCCTGAATGTATCTAGGCACAAGAAGAGTGCGATTGCACAAAGCTCGTAGATCCAGGATGGGTCTCAGCCCACCGCTTTTTTTGGGCACGATAGAAGTAAGGACTGTAAAACCCTGACCTCATCTCGGCTGGAGGGACATGCTTGATTGCGTCCTTTGCCAGTAGGACAGCAACCTCCGCACGCAGGACGGCAGCATTACTGTCTAAGCGGACAGTGGTATAGGGAAGGCCGCAGTACCTGCATAGCCGAGGTGTACCATCCGTATCAACCACCGCGAGGGGATGGGAAGCACTATCCAGGCTTGTTCATGGTGGTAGCAGCCTGTCCGCGTTGCCCTCCTGACGTGGTTTTTACCCCATCGTCTGACTCTCCCTCTGATGCTGCCGAAGACATCTCAGCCTCTCGGGGCGCCCCGAAGGACACACTCGGCCATGTTACGGTGGGGAGTGGTCTCCTTCTGGAGGACCACGAGACTATGCGGTGTGCCAGAAGCCCGCCGGGGTTGTTACACTGGACCGAACATTCTGGACGGTCACCTGGAGGCCCTCCAAGCACCTTGGCGTGGGAGTCGTGAACTTGCTATGGTCCAGCGACTTGAGAGTCTCACGAATGAGAGGCGAGTCCTCAACGTAGCCATGGTCATCCGCTCGCAATGAGTGCATTGACCATCCACGAAAGCTGTCTCAGCGTGTTCTCGGCCCAGACACGTAAGGCAACGATCATGTCTGTCCGAAAACTTCCGCACAAAGAAGCGCATAGTAGGATTGACACCAACCAATCGTTTTCACCAACCGTAGAAAAATCTGCTCTTTCTCCCAGACGAGCAGAAGATCACAGGAACTGCTCAGAAACGACACTCCACTCAACTTCTCCAATCGCAAGTCGATGGGGTCTCCAGCTTAAAACGGCTGAGGCTCTGAATCAAAAAGCTGCATGTGCACTGCGTTCGTGCCCTCTTATACTCACACAGTGATGAGGTACACCTGAGCGCAATCAAGTGCACGCCAATATTCATTGACCTTTTGTGTAAAGCTCAGAGGCAATTTGTCTCTCTCGCGAGTTCTTATATGTAACGTTGAAGTGATTCAACTGAAAGGGTAACAACAGAACACCAAAAATTCTGTTTACAAAAGCAGTTGTGTGTTTACATGTTGCATTGCTGGGTTAATTAGGTTATCCTTGTCAGAAGTCCTCTGATCTTTATGTATTAAAAAGACGTTTATGCTCACCGAAGCTGCATTTAGGTAATGAAAATACTGTAATTTTTGATCAATTATTGTGTTCTCGCTCAAATTCAGAGAACAAACAGACAAAACAACTTTATTGACCCCAACTTTATTGCGTGCTAGTGTATAAACAACACAAACCTTTGCTTGGGAAGTTTTTTGGCCTTAGTGTATGTGACTATAAGAGATTTTCAAACAAGAATGTGAAGTTCTCAGAAAGAAGAAGACGATTAAGACAGCTTTTTGGTTTCTTCCTCCTAAGCAAGTCTAACGCACCTGTCTGTTCATCCAGTCTTTAATTAAACCCACTGACCCTTTTAGCTGTCACTCACCTGGCACTGCATAATGGACACACAGCTCTGTACTATACTGTGCACTGTAGTCATTTAAATGATGAGTCATTGTGAAATTCAGAGCTAAACGTGTGCGAGTGTCACATGAGTGTCGTTTCTATTGCAACGTTTGAGTGCCTGTTTTACCGCAGGGCTGAAGCAGTAAAAGGCCCCGTAAAGTAGAGCTGCAAATGGCTCTGTGAAACACTCACTTAACCTCATGATACCATCATATTGCATCGGTACTATAACTACAGTAGAGCAGCCTCAGACTGTCTGTGTGTGTTCATGTGGGTGTGTGTTAATAGCAGCAGTTCATTTATGTGTGTATTGCTGGTTGACCTTTATAAATGCTGTTCCTCATTTTAGTTAGTATTTTAGTTAGGACTGGTTGTGACCTGTTCAGCATAAATATGCCCTCTATTTGTTGTTTGAACATTGGTTGGAGCACAAGCTGGATTCATGTTGGGTCACTCAAAGATTTAACCACAAGGTGTAGTCTGCCTTATTTTGTTTGTTTGTTCTTGTTCTTTCCAGTCATATCCTAATTATTCTCCTCCTCAGATGGTCTAAAACATATTTGAGGGTGTGTGAAAAAACTAATGAATGAGTGAGTTTTTTTCAGTTCCTTTAGTGCAGATTTATTTTGCAATGAAGGTGTATCATGGTGGGAACAGCTGGATTTAAGGAAAAGGCAGAAACTCCTAGATGTGGTAATTTTACTAAAAGAAAATAACCTTGCATGTTTCTATTGCAAGTCATGTAGTAAAAAGCAGCGTTTTGTTAACTAAAACTTTTACAATTGTTTTCAGTAACTGGAAAAATACTTTCTCTCTTCTGTGAGTGTGTGTGTCTTGGAAGCATTCCTTCTGGACTTCCTGGAAAGGCTGTAAATAGCATGGGAAACACTTTTTATTAAGAGACCCTGCAATGCCAGTCAACTAAATGACCCATCAGCCCTCGAAGAACCCAACACATTTACAATAATCTGTGAGTTTATGGTTTAGGCAGCTGAGATTTGAGTTCACATAAGTTCTGTGAATTTGAATATTGTGACTGTGTGAGCGAATCGTCCTTCACCCTGCTCCTAGCACTTATGCACAGTGATATAATGCTGTTCTTTCACAGCATGCACAGTCGATCATGTTCTGAGGACGTTCTTGGTCTGGACACGTTTTTGCTTTGTGTATTCAAGAATTTGGACACTTGTGCCATTGAGAGCTTACTCTGAATGTTTGAATGCCGTTGTATTGCAGAATGAACAAATTATGCTAGAGCTTTTCTCTATACTTTTCTGAGTCATTATTCTACAATAACTTTCATCTGTTTTCAAGGTGATTTTAAGTTCAGTACAGTCCTTGCATCATGTCAATGTTTTTATTTTATTTTTATTAAGTTAATATAGTCTTTGCATCATGTCTCTGTAATGTTTATTTTAGTTTAGTTTAGTTTAGTTTAGTTTAGTTTAGTTTAGTTTAGTTTAGTTTTAGTTTTTGAGGCCACAGTATTACTTTCACAGTCCCATCATAATCTTTCTGTGTGTAACTCAATTACTAAGCATGGGGAAACAACTGGCTAAATTAGTAACTAATCCTTTTTTGGCCTTCCTACCATGTTTATTTATATGCACACAGATAAAGATAGCACAGAAAATGATGGGGGAATAGAGGGGCTGAATTATTAGCCAAATTAAATCTTGTACCGACCCTGTAAGCCATCAGCACCACATCTCATTGTGTCAGAGCATAGTCCTAGTACATTTTAATGGCAACAAATAGTTCTCCAAACAATTATGTCATTGATTGGCTGTGGAAAGAATGATGTCAACATGAATGCTGTTTGCATTCTCATACAGGACGACCAAGAAATTTGACTGGGGAGGATTGAAATTACAGTGAGAGCAACTCACTTTAATTTTTTTTTTAACTTTTTTATTTCTATTATTAATTACTCACCTTCATTCAAATGCTAACCTTTAAGAGCTTTATTAATTTTCATAAAAGCAAATTAAAATATTTTCGATTAAAATCCAAGAGCTTTCTAACCCTGCTTAGACAGCAATGCAATTCATAAAGTCAACAAAAATGATTCAATTTTTTTATAACATAACAGTTGAACATCTGATGTCAAACGGATAATTTTAATAATTTCCCTTCTATGTTTGTTGGCCTTGAACGTCTGAGTTGCGTCGAAGGGCCAGAAGGCTTTTGAATTTCATCCAAAATACCTTGATTTGTGTTCTGAAGATGAACTTATGGCTTTGGAACGATATGAGTGTGAGTAATTAATGAAACAAAAAAATCCATACATCTCCTAAAACACATAGATGACTTCAACACCTCCAGACATGAGCTAAAAACTCTAGATTGAACGTGAATGATCCCAGAACAGACCCATGACACTCACCCGTGACCTCACACAAGAAGAGAGCATGAACCCCGCAGATCCCAGATCAGCCAGTACTGTCTTGAGCAGCAGATGAAAGAAAAAAATGGGATTTTGGTGTGTGTGTGCTTTTTCCATGATTGAAAGGAGCTGTGGAAAATCTATCAAAGCGCTGACAGTGATGAGGAAACAGCGATTACACGGGTAGCTGCATGTGTTTGTGATACTAATATAACTAGTGCCAGGTGTGACAGTCCATTCCTCAGCACTTACAGATTCATTTCCGAACAGCCGGAAAGAGTCACATGATTCAAGGTGTCGTTCACATCCAAGAGTGTTTTAGTTTATCTGTTCAGTCTGTATTAGTGCGGCGTAAGTGGTCTTTCTTGGCTTCTCAGCAGGGTTTGCTTTCATGAATCCCGTGCCACAAATTGACTCATCACATGGCCTTCTGTGCTTGTGTGTGTATGGGCAAAGAGTTCACTACTGTCCAGGCTAATGGCTTGCTAATATAGATGTAATTACAGCTGGTGTGTGTTTGTTTGCTCTGTGTATGTGTGTTTTGTACATTTTAAACCACTCTGCGATTCACACTCGGAAAGGAAACTGCAGCATACAGTAATTATTCGTAATGCCACAAGGGCCTTGACTCAAGGGTGGATGCGTGTGTATTTGTGTAGGGGAAGTGTTTATTTTGAGGTGTATCTTCAGCACTAGTATGCTAATATTCCCTGCAGTCCCCCAGGAACAAGCAAATTATGCTATTGGTTTGGCAGTGGTGTGTTTAAAGACGTAATTTAGTTGTAGTGTGTTAGTGGGAGAGATAAATGAGAGATTTTCTCAGTCAGTGAATCCACTAATGCAAATGGCCAATTACTTTACACGTAATTGCTCTAAATGTGGCTAAATGCAAATGGACACTAGGATTTTTGAGTTTAATTTTTTAGTATTTGATACAGAGCAGAAATTCGTCTTTGACACTGGTATAATCATATATGTCATAAATACATTCGTGAACGCATCCACATTAACTTAAAAACAGAAGTGCTTACAGTTACATTGACTACATAAATCAGGCATTTCACAATAACATAAAAGAAAATGTACTTTGTCATACCATTTAGCTTTGGCTATATCCACAATCTAGAATGGTCATGTGAATGTCATGTAAATAAACGTATAAACCAAAAAAACACCTCTCCAGTAATTAGAAGATGTATGAAATAAATAATTCAGTTACTAAATGTAATGTATAGCTGTAAAATACTATCTTCATAATATCCAATGACCTTCAGTATATGTTGAATCTGGAAATCTTGTTTTTTTTCAAATTTTGGACATGTTATATTGTTGATTGCTTGTTTTTTAATGTTTGCTCATTTATTGCAAGGTTTTTGTCTGCCAAACCCCTTTGATATAAAATATTTCAATAATTTAACACATTTGCATCTTTACAGCTCGGCATGACTTAATTAACTCACATTGACACACACACACACACACACATATATATATATATTTAATTTTACTAATATTTTGTGTTTTTATCAATTAACAGACCCACTGTGGTTTAAGCCCATCATGGTAAACTGGTATAATGTAATATTTGATGCATTTTATGATGTTGATATGATGTCTATGGTATAAATTACTGCTTTTACTATTTTACTACTGCTTTTGGATTAATCTTATCCAAAATAAAAGTTTTCGTTTACATACTGTAAGTATGTGTAC
>JAUMHP010000044.1:9243987-9257443 GCA_032361065.1 Enteromius trimaculatus | reverse complement strand
AGTCATTCCTCTATTCTGATTGGTTAATTAGAATGTTGTTCCAGGATCACATTGTACTTGGTGAAATCACGGTGACCCATTGTGGGATAGCAGTGGTCAAACACTGCAGAGAACTTCTGTAGGAAGTAACCACAGAATATACAGCACTCCACACTCAACTGGCCTTTTACACAGACATCACAAGCACACACACACGTACTTTTACAGTATGTGCTCGCATGTGTATCATTTAGTCATTGTTTGTCCTTGCAGAAGAGATTAAGTCTGTGGTAGGCCTGAGGGATTCATACTGTTCCCTTGTGTAGGGCTTTCCGATTAAGCTTTGCTTACGTGGAGAGCAGCTTGTTAAAATCTAAATTCAGCTTCTGCGGATCGTTTGGCAGCGCCGCATATACAAAATCTGTTTAACACATTCACACGCACAGACATAGAAACTTTCCTCGTGGGCTGATGTATTTGCTGTGCTCGTGTCAGGTTTCCCGCACCGATGATGTATGTAACAACAAATTGCTCCAGCATTAATCAAAGCGTTTTTCTGTAATCAGGTTGCAGTGAGAAATGGATGCTTGTTACGAAACAGACTGCAGGTAGACGCGAAAGATCTGACGAGGTCTAATTAACGGCAAGTTGAGCCACGCCAGACTTTGTCGAGCGTGTTCATATGTCTGCGATCTCTCATAAGGAGGCCACACACGCCCAATAACGCTCAGAGGGCTCATGGGAGAATCAATGACATCAGTGCATTTCCTGTGCCCTCGGGGTACGCTGCGGTTATTGATTGCTCGTGTCTGGTTTTAATTATCCTCCAGTGGAAATGAAAGGAGAGGGGAATCAGCAGACCCTGCCAATCAATCTGATGCACAATCTGATTGAGACACTTCAAACAATATGGGCCCATCGACCAATCAGAATGCAGGATCCTCACGTTTTGGTTTGACCTTTTTGTTTTTTCCACAATAGAGGGTGCGTGTGTTTTAAAGCAAGCATACTGCGCGTATTAAAAGGAAAGTTTAATCGATTTATCATTTAGTCACCTTCAAGTTGTTCTAAATGTCTATGAATTTCTTTAAAAGGAGATATTTGGAAAGATTTTGGAAACCAAACATTTAACCTGTTGCAAAATCTGTGTGGAAAAATATTTTTGTGAACTGCCAGATTTTGTGGATTTCTGTTAAAAATGACCAAATTTGTGTGCAAACGTTTGGTACAAATTTAAACAGTGAGATTGTTTACATGCACTTTCTTAAGCCAATTACTATATTGGAGTTAGATCACAAACACGGGTAGTTTTGTGCCTCTTATCTCGATTTTCTACGGCATGTAAACACAGTAACCTGCTTTCTGTCAACTTATTAAAGTGCGCATGTGACAGGAATGCATTGTTAGTGAAAATGTAAGTGCATTCAGAAAAAGTAAGTGTTTTGCAGTAAAGAAACACAAAAATATACTACAACAAACACAGACTCTTTCAAGACCCTGAGAATGATAAAATAATGTTTTCATTTTGTGCAGCATAAGTAGAAGGGGTTCAGTCAAAACGCTGCGTCTCTAACTGAACTAGAGGATAATAGGTGGTCTGTAAGTTTCCTGCTGACATGCAACCTTCATTTACGGTATACTTGATTCATCAATTATTTATGGAATGCTTAAAGTCAGACACGCAAGTGATTAGTTGTGTTGTGATGTCACTAAATAAATAACCTGATTTATTAATAAGGTCATGTAAATTGTGTAATTTATCTGCACTAGTGTGCACATTGTGTCAACACAGAAAAAAACCTATTGAGATGACCTATTAAAAAACAACATTTTGAATGTTAAACACTTAATGCACTCAACATTAGTAGCTTTCAGTTCAGTATATTAGGAGAGGCTAAATATGCTTATGAGGCTAACTGGAAATGATTCTGCTCTCTTTCACGGCATGCACAAAATTCAAACATTGTGTGTAGTGTAAAAATCAGTGACTGCAAGCAGCAAGAAACCACATGGAATCCAGTGTTTATAATCGTTAACTAGATGTGGTTTTAAATCTGATTAAATCTGAAATTCTTTTAAGTTTGATTGTTCAGGATGTAATGCCAATATATTTCAGTTTCAGTCACTTTTTCCTAATACTGGGAACTATATGACATTCGCTGTGTAATGAACAGTGTATATACATACATATAATTTTTGATACATGAAAAATCTAATCACATTTCTTTTAAACACTAAGGTAGAATTTAACATTTTTGTTCACTGGGAATCAACATGTAATTCAAGAACCTTTACTATGAAATGTTTCTTGCGCACCATTAAAATAAATAGGCTTATATGATGTAGCTTGTCCTACTACAACTACTGCTTTGAGCATGACTGCTTTGACTTCTTTCACAAAAATAATACAAATAAATTGTAACAGTAGTGTATAAATCTAGCGTTTGTTTGTAAAATAATGCATAGCGTTTTATCATGGTTTGTCAGTGTGAGATATTTTAGGTTTGTTTTCGTGACAGTGTGTCTAGAAAGCAATTGTCAGTGCTCAGTCGGAGTTTATCTGAGCGTCTCTCTCGCTTTTTCATTCTCCGCGTCTATTCATATCTTCCTCTTCAGTAGCCCTCCCTCATGCGCTTCCAACTACTCAAGATTCCAGAGTGTGTAGCCATGCCAATTAGTTCTGCGCTGCTGTGAGCGCGTGTGTGTGCGCGTGCCTGCGTGTCTGTGTGGCAGGTTGGGTAATACTGATATACTGTATGCAGTGCAGCACCCCGGTGCTCTCCACACACAGGATGAGTCATACACTCAAAGCAAAGGCAGGGCTTTCCCTCGCTCTGAGCTGATGCTCAGATTTCATTTTCCGTTTGTCACAATATTATACTTTCATCTCAATCCTTCCAGAATGATCAACGTGAGACGCTCATCCAGCCACATCCCAGTCTAACTCTTGCAGATCATGACCTCTGTTAAATGCGAATGGAATTAACGTTTGACGTAGTTGATGCTCAATACACTGGAATACTCTGCATAGCTGGCTAATCTGTTGAGGATCGGCCTTGTTTTGCAGCTCGATCTAATGCTGTTAACTAACTCGATTTGAGCCTTCTCTCTTGTTCCTGTGAGACGTATGGGTGCACCACGCTCTTTCAGAGACGCATTAGCGACAAACAAATGCTTAAATGCTTGATTTCTGAGAGTATCTCATCTGGTATGTGTGGAGTAAAAGCAGCCAGTTAGGATGAAACAGGGTTTTCACTTATCGTTTGATTGACAGGCTCTCGCAGGTTGAGTGCAAATGATGTTTGATGGTGTCTGTGCTTAAGTGCTTGCTTTGTATGCTTGATGTTTAATGAATGTTTTGGGTTCAGTGTAAGTTCAGATCCAAAGGCTGCTTCCGTCAAATACCAGTAAATGTTTTGACTCATTACTTAATTATTAAAAGCAAACCAAAATCACACTTGCAGTCTCGTGGGAAATAAGTTAATACTTTTATTTAGCTATATATATATATATATAATTAATATATTTAATATATAAGCAAAAATGTTTTTCTGATATATATGCATGCATGTATGTGTACATAGCCTACATAATAAACATTAATCGTTGGAGGTCATAGAGAGGATCCCCAAATTTGTATTTATTTATTTTTTAAATAAGCTTTGTCATTGAAAGGTTAGTTCAGACTTTAAATGCCTTGTCGTTTGACACCGTCTGTCCCCTTTCCTCAACTCATGTATGCGACCCTGGACCACAAAACCAGTCACAAGTGTCAATTTTTCAAAATTGAGATTTATACATAATCTGAAAGCTGAATACATAAGCTTTCCATCTGTCAGGACTGGACAATATCCGGCAGAGATAAACTGGTTCAAAGGGTGCAAAAAAATCGAAATCACCTTTAAAGACTTAAGACCGGTTTTGTGGTGCGGAGTCACATATTTATTATAAAATTTATAATATCTGTTACATGCATTATTGATTAATAAATAGAATTTAGTAAGAGACTGATGTTTTTCTTGGTTGAGTTATATCAAACACTAAATAAGGGCCTAAATAAGGGCCCTGATGGCTCTCAGCCATTGCCCTCTTTCTCATGCTCCTCGGACTAATGTTGTTTCTGCAGACCATTGGAATGTCTATTTATGGCAGTATGGGACACTCTGTGTGTGTGTGTGTTTCCTGTTGTCCTGTGATTGGCCAGTCATGTTGTGAGTCATATCGCAGGTCACGGCCTCTGTCCCTCTCATGTCTGTCTGCGGTGAGTCTCCTTATCAGTCTAGACATCAGTGCCGTTGACTGCTCATGTTCTAGTTATGGACTTCAGCTGCAACTTTTTAGGCATTAACGTGTGTGTGAAATGGAGAGAAATTTGTATTAATGAGTGTGAGCAGTGTTCTTTTTGAATTGGAGAACAAATGAAGTTTTTTCAAATATTATTTACCAGAAAATGAATGGTGTTGTTCTGCCATCACAAACATAGCAAAGACACTCATTTTTAATTAAAACGGGATTCTTCAGTAACTCTGTGGTGTTTCTCTGTTTAGATATTAAGGCAAATGTGTGTGTGTGTTTGTGTTCTAACAGCGCCCTGTAAAGATCGTGAGAAACAGAGTACCATAGCAGTCTAAGCATGAGTTTGGTTTGCTCAAACTCTGCTGTGTCGTCTCTGTGTAAAAATAACTGTATGAAGTTGTAGGTGTTCAGTTGTTTTGTGCTGATGTCTTTTAACTGACTGATGTTCTTCTCCTCTGCAGTATGTGGAGAGGCGTCAATGTGAACTGTGCCGACGGCTCAGGATACACACCTCTGCACCACGCATCTCTGAACGGACACAGGTAACACTCATATTCTGATAATAGACGCTAATTCAAATGAATGAGATTACGCTTTGCCCACCTTACACACCCCAACATCTCAGTTCCTCCTAACAGGGTTTTATAGGCTTAAAAAGGGAAAGTGCTTGATGTCAGGATTACTTTATTGAGGTGTAATCCAGCTCACATACATAGGAATCAGAAGACTGTGATGTCAGATTAGGGCGTGGTTTGTGAATCTGGATACAGCCAGATTAGTGTGAGGTATATGAGGTGGGTGGAGTTATATTCGATTAATGAGAGGTTTATGGGATGAGGCGGTGTCAGATTAATCAGTTTTTTTTTTTTAAAGCAGGATGGAATTAGAATAGCTCAGGGTTTTTGGGTGGTTTTAAACGTTTGCTGTAAGAATGAGGCCAGAGTACGAGAGGGATTTCATGTTACTTGAATTATGTATTATGATTAGAGCACAATTACCCTGTTCATTTTGTGCCTGCAAAAAGCTTCATGAAGTTAAATAGAGCCATAGAAGATTTATTGGATTTTTTTGGTGTTTAAGAATGAAAATCGCCCACACAATTACATGAAATCTTCCTCATTTGTTTTTCTCTCAGGGACGTGGTGTTGAAGTTGTTGCAGTTTGAAGCCTCTACTAATGTGGCAGACAGTAAGGGATGTTTTCCTCTGCATCTGGCCGCTTGGAGAGGTGACGTGGACATAGTCCAGATACTGATCCACCACGGGCCGTCCCACAGCAGAGTTAATGAGCAGGTACGCACACACTTAACCCTCAGTGTACTATTGCATAGCATGCTAACTTTGGCAATATAATGCAAGTCAGTTGCAAAAACACACATCACTATTAATGTGGTGAACAGTAGTTACATGAGGGAAATTAGTACAAAAAAACTTAGCTTTAATAAAAGATTCATATGTAACACTGTTAAGTAATTTATAAATTAAGTAAATTAATGTTAAGTGATTTATGCTAATACTTTACCATAAGTTCCCAACCATTAGGTAATGTTAGTTCATGCATCAACTAACATATTAGTTAGGGTAATTAGGGTAATATTAGTAGATATTTGTTTTTGGACTTAGGTGGACTTGGTGGATTTGCCTCAATGGGTGAACTGAATTTTCTTATGAGTTAGTTGGGCGGTTGCTAAGGGATTTTGTGTGGTTGCTACTAGGAGGTTCCTTACATGACCAGTCCCAAATCTGTGAAAATGGGTTGTTTTTAGGTACGACTTGGGAGTCTTCAGTGAAAGTCAATGGATTATTTTTACACATTTGACATGTGGCAGATGAATAGGGCTTTTGAAATCCATTTAATTTTATTTTTTCAAAATTATTATTGTTTTCATTTAAATTTTTCTAGATTAGATTTTTTTTCCGTTTACATTTTTCTGTACTTTTTTAATGATTACATTACATTTTATGAATAAAAAAATCCCACGCCTAATCAATTCAAATCACGAAGCCTATACAATTTAACATTAATTTATTAAAATATTAAAAAAATTACATATTAGGGGCATGTAAAATATGAATTTTAATTTTCTCACGTTATTTGTTACCAAATTCTGTTTAAGCAAGTCTGATTATTTGAATGCATAAAACAGCTTTATTTATTAACATTTATTTTACAGTTTTTTTTTTTTGTTTTGACAAATTTCAATTTGCCTGTTTATCAATTTTATTTATTTAAAAGAAAATGAAAGTTCAACAAATGGGTTTAGTATTAAAAAAAAAGAAATTTGTAATCTTTACTGTAGTTTTAAAAGCAGTTACATATATTCTGCCGCACCACAATAGGGTATTTTTGACAAATTCTTCAAATTAAATGCAACGTTTATTTTGACGGGTTGCCAGGAGTATACAGTATGATATGATTATAGTTTTGATCAAATGAAACGACTCTCAGAGCAGTTCTGGATAGGTTGTGCAATTAATCCAAGTATAGTCTAAATTTTTCATTTTGGCCTTTTTGATTTCCATCTGCGTTTTCCGCAATTATATGCCCCTAGATAAAAACGGGACATCTGAAAAGTAATTGCACACCTTTTCTCAACAAACTGCCTGAGGTTAACACTATCATATCCATGTCTGAAACAGTTCCAAATGAGCTGAATTTTAATAACAATAACAAGCACTAGTATTGAGTGCTAATGAGTACTTTACTCTAGTCTGCTGCTAATAGTACACATTTACAAACGCTTAAAACACACAGTCCCCGTGTATTCGACCAGGCTCACACATACACACTCTCGACTGGTTTTTAACAGTTTTGAGACCCCTTCCTCGCATCTCAGCGTGTTGATGGGCTGATGGAGGGTTTGTTGAGCACAATCAGAGCAGCTCTGTGAAAGGCCTGTATTTACCTGCAGTTGAAATGCTGTCTCACTGCAGCTGCCATCTGCCTCACTATTAATGACCACACCAGCCGGAGAAACAATTACGTCCAATCTTCAGCCCTCCTCAACTCACTAAACCATCAGCTTGATGGATAGACCGTCACCGCCGGCATGAGTGCGTTCTGGAGAGACAAAGACAGTGTACGTCAGTCTGTTAATAATGATTAGGGCCTGTTTTTGAGTTTTCGGGTTGATTGGAATTGGCTCGAAATGTTGCATTCAACTAAATTTTAGGAAATTAATTAGATTGGGCCTTAGAATGCTGCGTAGTCTAGAACGATAAAAATGTTACTTGCAACGGACATGTGCAGCACTTTATGAGCAATAAGCGATGCAATAGTGATGATACGTATACCTGGACACACACACAGCCGGAGGCACGGACTTTATGGCGCGTATTACACTGCCGTGTGGGATGCGGAGCTCTTTATGACTTGGACATTACTCATATCCGTATATAATATTCATATATTTCGTGTCAGAGGGTATGCTATTATTTCAGCCCTGCTGTATAGAGGCTGTTTATAGCCCCATCATTTAAAGCTAGTGTTTTATCGTTTTTATGCTGACACAAACACACACAAGGGTTGTAAACCTTCCAATAAGGAATGTCGAGATTTTGGAGTGTGTGTCTGTAGAGTCTGTATATGAATATTCGTTTGAGCCTCTGTTTTAAATGCGCTAAGAGAGCTTCCATTTATCATTCTTTCATCTGAAAGGACATAAAAATCAATCTGAACGCTCAACGCATTTCTGCCGTGAAGATCTGCGGCAAACGTCTGCAGGTGATTTGTCACTCAGCGATCTGCATCTTCACAGAAAAGAACATGACAGCCTGTGACAGGCCTATTTTACAGCATATGACCATATATTAAGGGAAGTCTCTGCTAATTTACTTGAGGAGCGCTTACTTATATCACTCAGCTAAGTGAACTAGGACAGGTCACCCAAAAATAAAAGTTCTGTCGGCATTTAATCGCTGTCATGTCTCTCCAAGTGCTTATTTCTCTGTCTCTTCGAACGCAAAAGGTACATTTCTATGTTATTAATACCTGATTTTTGTTTTGTTTGAAGATGTAAAAAAAAAAAGTTGTTAGTGTCCATTTGTGGATTGATAGAGAGAAGATTTATTGACCGGTTACAGAGAGCTGAAAGCTGCTTGACTCTAATGAAATGGAATGAGAAAAGCATCTTTGTGACTGTGTGTTTATTATACTATGGGAACGAATCTGTCCACAGAGGTGAGCCAAATCTGATGAAACCTTAGTGTTACCCTAAGTTAAATTAGGGTATCGATATTCTGTAGCAGTTAGATACAGTTCATGTTAAAGCTATTGGGGTATTTAATACATACTATTGTTCAAAGGTTTTGGGTTACTAATATTGTTTTCTCTTATGCTCACTAAAGCTGCATATATTTAATGAAATATGTAGTGGAAATAGTAATTTTGTAAAATATTAGAAGATATTAAAATAACTGTTTTCTATTGGAATATGTTAGTGCTGGCAAATTATTAATTGCAATACTTCCAAAATAATTTCCGAAATAAAGATTTATACATGATCTGAAAGCTGAATAAATAAGCTTCCCATTGATGTGTGATTTACTATTTGATTATACAACTATTTGAAAATCTGAAATCTGAGAGTAAAGAAAAATCTAAATAATGAGAAAATTACTTTTAAAGTTGTCCAAGTGAAGATCTTGTCAATGCATATTACTAATCAAAAATTAGGTTTTAATATATTTTTGGTAAGAAATTGACTATAATCTTTAATTACAATCCTAAGGATTTTTGGTCAAAAAGAAAAATCAATAATTTTGACCCATACAATGTATTTTTGGCTATTGCTACAAATATACCCCAGCGACTTAAGACTGGTTTTGTGCTCCAGGGTCACATATAGTATATTTATATATTTGTACATAATAATACATTTATATATATATAATATAAAATACAATAATATACATATATAAATTTATATACACGTAAATATTTCAAAATGTAGATGTGGATAATTATATATACATATAAATAAACTAGTACACATACATATTATGTAAACAAAAACTTTTTTTTGGATGCAAATAAGCGCGATTAATTATCTGACAGCACTAAAATATGCAGGGCGGGCCATTTATATGGATACACCTTAATAAAATGGGAATGGTTGGTGATTAACTTCCTGTTTGTGGGACATTAGTATATGTGAGAGGGGGAAACTTTTCAAGATGGGTGGTGACCATGGTGGCCATTTTATTAAGGTGTATCCATATAAATGGCCCACCCTGTATATAAAACATAATTTATCCTTGTGATGGCAAAGCTGTAATTTTTTACATCGCTACTCCTGTTTTCAGTATCACATGATCATTCAGAAATCATTCTAATATGCTGATTTGCAGCTCAAGAAATATATATCTTCTTATCATCAATGTTGAAAACAGTTGTGCTGCCTAATATTTCTGTTGACACCATTGTTCAACATTCTTTGATTAAATATAGTATTAAGTTCTGAAGAACAGATTTGACTTGAAATAGATTTTTTGTAACTGTTATTTTCAATCAATTTAATGCATCCTTGCAGAATAAAAGTAATAAAAAATTCGTATTGACTCCATTTTTTAAATAGCTAATGTATATGTTTGAACATATGGACATACGTAGATCGTTATTGGATGAGTCTGAGAAAGGGAGTGTGAGAAAATGGCTAGTTTTGTGCGTTACTCAGGAATGTTTTGTTTTCTGGTAGTGAGGACGAAAGGTTACACCATTTTCTCTGACTCCAGCTCCTCTGAGCCCACAAGAGACGGCCCTCTGAATTCCTCTATTTCTCTCTCTCTCACACACACACACACACACACACACAGCATTAGCCAGATGTGTTTGTTAGTCCTGGTGCCAGATCAGCCGTGTTAACACCCATCTCTCTTTAGCACAGGTCAGTAATATGAGGTCACTTCCTGTGTTAGCCGAACCGTATGTGTGAGAATAAGTTGAACCATGTGTTTCATAGTACGATGGTCACCTTTGTACCTGGTTTCCTGTGTTTGGAATGGCATGGTGGCTTATATACAGAAATACAATGTTGATTACCACGAGAAAGTGATCTATTTGTCTCTCCTTTTTTTTTTAAATAAGCAAAACTTTGGTAAATTTCAATAGAAGTCAAGATTTAATAAATACTGTAGTAATCATAAAGCCTCAAGATGGAATCATGTTAAAATCATTTCAGTTTAAAAATAGCTTACTGTCACTTTACAGCCTGTTTTACAGGCTTTTTTCATTACACCACATTTCTATAGTCCCAAAACCTTACAACACTAATAACAGCTTAAAATAATACATGAGCTAGAATATGTTAGAATTATAAGCATCACATTTTGGTTTTTAAATCCTCATATTAAAAATCCTATAAATATAAGTTTTTTTATTTATTTTTTTTTAATTAATTAATGAATTTTATTTTATTTTGTGTCCATCAGCCTTAAATGCTCTATTGAGCTTAACTTGTGTTGAACCCAGAATATTCCTTTAATTCTACAGTATCGGCTCAGAGACCGCGCTGGATTGTGCTGGATAGCCAAGATTAATGCGCTCCTCCACACCTCCTCTATGCTCCCGTGGGCCGTACTGTCTGTCTGTACATCTGCTTTAGTGCTCCACTAAGAGATGAGACTCACGGGGTCCAACAAAGCACTTTTGTTTCGTCTGTTTTACACTTTAATTATGTGTTTTGTGTGGTTTAAAGTGCTGATCGCTCATTTCATTGATTGAATGCGAATGCCGCTTCTTCTGCTGTTTTATCATGACAGCTTGGATATTAACCAATAGGGTGTGGAGCGGGAACGCGGCCTGCTGTCTCTCTGGATATTGCACTGTCTGGCCGACATACAGATACACGATGGAGGCTGCGCTCATAGATGCAGGAAATTACTCTGTGTGTGTGTGTGTGTTTGTTTGGTGTTCAAGGCTGAAAAGGGAGATTAAAGGAAGAAAGGCAGGGCATAGAGTATGAGAGAGAGATAGAGAGAGTGAGAGCTATCTCTCTGCAGCATCAGGTCTGTTTCTTTGTGCTGCTTCAGGGACTTGGGAGTCTCTTATCATCATTTTCAATCATGACTGGCTAATTAAGGAACCCATTTGCTTGAAATAAGTCATTGCTGTTAAAGCGGCCACTCTCTGCAGTTCTCTTGTTTATTGACAGATCTGCACAAATGCTCCTTCTGTCTTGATACCACAGACAAAACCACAGATTTTTCACTCGCATGGGTTTGTTAGAGCACCCCTCTAAACACACACCCACACACAGTCTAGAGAACTAATGCGGTGTGCAACAGAGGGCGCTGTTAAGTTATCTTTGGCTTATGGCCTGTTTGTGAATGCACAGCTCCAGATTCATTTGTTAGGTGATATTCTCATTAACCGGTATAACAAACCGTTAACTCATCCCACACCACCTGGAAGGAGAGTTGTGCTTACATTTCTTAACCATCTGAAGTTTTGGCAGTCAGTGAAATTGAAAAGACTGAGCCTTATCCCTTTTATTTGGGTCAGTAAAAACACTTAGGGCTGCCACTGACTTACGACTTTCCTAGTCTGCAATTAGTCATTCATTTCTTTAGCTGTAGTTGACTAGTCGCACGTTTATGAGGAAAGCCACCATCACTGCATTTAAAATCAAATACCTCCTTACTATATAGTATGCAAAAAACAGTAGACCAAAAAAATTAGCATGTGAGGATTCATAGCATTTATAAAACATTAGCCAAAAAGTACCTGGATGACCTACTACGCATTGGGATAATGAATTGCACATTTGATGGACACTTTACTTTACCATGAGGCAATGGAGAAGGATTTATTAATGGCAGTGAATGCAACTGATGCAACTGAACATGGTGGATGTAGAACGTCTGAATGTCATTGATACTGCCCATATTAATATTATATGTGACCCTGGCGCAGAAAAACTACCATAAGTAGCACAGATATGTTTGTAGCAGTAGCCAAAAATACATTGTATGGGTCAAAATGATCAATTTTACTTTTATGCCACTAATCATTAGGATATGAAGTAAAGATTATGCTCCATGAAGATATTTAGTTGAATTCCTATCATAAATATATAAAAACTTAATTCGTCATTAGTAGTATGCGTTGCTAAAACTTCATTTGGACAATTTCTAGGTGATTTTCTCAATATTCTGATTGTATTGCAGATTCTAGATTTTCAAATTATTGTATCTCAGCCAAATATTGTCCTATCCTAACAAACCATACATAAGTAGAACATTTTTTTTTTCATTTAGCTTTTAGATATTGTATAAATATCAATTTCGAACAGGTTTTGTGGTCCAGGTTCACATATAAACCATACAGCAAGTATTTGAAGTAAGTTTGTGATTCTGCTAATGCATTCAGATGATTCACCTTGAAGTATTTTTTTGTTATCAGTTTTAACCAGTCGTGTTTGATTAGTCTTATCGTGAAATAGCATTGAATTTCCTTCATGCAAGGGAGAGATCCGATCAGGATGTGCTGCTGTGTATCGTGTGTAAAAACAACCTGACAGTAGCCTTAGGGCAGTTGCAACACATTATGGGATTTACTGTATTTAGGGCAGTACTGTAAGTGATTGACAGGCAGTTGCCATGGTCATATGACGTCTCATGTTTTGATAATGAATGCTTCAGAGGGAATTTATTTATAGTGCTGTTACAGTAACATACTCTCTCTCTCTCTCTGTCTCATGTAGAACCATGAAAAGGAGACGGCCCTGCACTGTGCAGCTCAGTACGGTCACTCCGAGGTGGTCCGTGTTTTGTTGCAGGAGCTGACGGACCCCAGCATGAGGAACAGTCGAGGAGAAACGCCGCTGGACCTGGCCGCCCTGTACGGCCGCCTGCAGGTGGTCCGCATGCTACTGACTGCCCACCCCAACCTCATGAGCTGCAATACACGCAAACACACACCTCTACATCTGGCCGCACGAAATGGCCATCATTCCACCGTTCGAGTGCTGCTGGAGGCCGACATGGACGTTAACACACAGGTCAGTGTGTGTGAGCACGATATCTTCTTCCTCCAGAACTCCATACACTTTACACACAACCTTTTTGCTCTAGATCTCAGTTGTTAAGCTCAGTCGGGAGAGAGATAGAGAGAGAGTGTGTGAATGGTTTAAGGGCTCAAATGGATGAATAATTAATCTAGCTGTGAGAGTAAGTGAAACGCA
>JAUMHP010000044.1:9228829-9242740 GCA_032361065.1 Enteromius trimaculatus | reverse complement strand
AGAAAAAATGTCAAAAACAGAGTGGAAAATGCAAGGTTTCTGAAATGAATGAATATAATATGTAGGCATAAATAGTATAATTTGGCTCGCCCGTTGAGTGTAATTGGGGTTTCCTGATATCCAGACAAGTATTTCCTAATCAGAGCTTTACTTTAGTGGTATACGGAAATATATGCTGAAATATAAATACCCTGCAAAAAAGTGGTGACTTTCTGAAAACACCAGAAAGCTTGCATTTTTGCGAACTCCAGTTTGATATTCCATTCACAGAGAAATCTAACCTGTGTTTATTCACAGGCCCTGGAGAGAGAGAGAGAGAGAGTGTATACTGTATATGATTTACCTCCATCTGTGTCACCACATTTCACTATTAACTGTGAAACTGTGAGTTTAATTACTTTGAAAACTGGGATGTTATCAACGCATTGCTGAGAAAGATAATGTATCTCTTAAGTGGTATAGCAGTTTTTTTTTATGCAAATTGCGGGGCGACATTGTGCTTCACTGAAGACAGCACGTTATTTTAGAACTCTTCTCATTTTAAAATAATTGAGTTTCTTGAATGTGGAGAGTGTTTTAATTTGTGTGATGATAACAAGCAATCCAAAGGTTATTTTATTAAAGGGGTCCTATTATGCCCTTGATTTGGTTTTAGCGGTGTATTAGAATAGGTTTTCATGTTCCTAAAATGCGTTGTTTTTTAACATAGAATATCATAATACAAGAAGCAAAAATCTGAATTTAGTGCTTTGTGGGGGTATATCCAGTGGTCACATAAAACCTAGACTATTACCTGTGTTATTATACAAAGTTACAATAACGGAAGCCCTCCATAATGCAGAGCTATTCATAGTAAAATCTGCTGATATCATGATATTATCGATACACATCCCTACCTAAATCCAAACAGAAGCACATATCAAAACTAGTTATGTTTTTAAAATAATTTTCTGTCTGCTGCTTTTTTCACTCAACAATGCCATTAGTTATTGGAGTAAGGAATAGTATGTGTAATGGCCTCAGCATGAAAGCGGTTATATTAATGAGAAATCCTAGCTAATATAGCTTCAAAGCTTTGGGTGTTTTCTTGATAGCATGGGATGTGTTTGCCAATATGTCAGGCTATAAAGCTGTTTGAATGGAAACTACCTTTTTTTTAGGCATTGTGTGTGTGTGTGTGTGTGTGATGGAACGCTAGAGGATTGTCTGCACTTGAATGGTTCTGCGTGTAAGAGAGAATGATCAGAGGACACTTTGATCTAAGAAAGCATGGATTCCCCATCCTCTGTCTCTAAGAGAGAGACAGTATTATTTGAACACACACACATTTTAAACCTGTATAGTTACAATGCACCATAACCAAGTGCCTTAACCAGACACTTTCCAATTGTTCTGTCCTATGAATGAGAACAAATTTGTTTTTTCTATTTACTATGAATAGTAATATATGAAAAGGTCATTTTTGGAAGCTTTTGCATCTGAGCTGGATTTTGCATCAGTGATGTAAAAGATTTCAATGCGGGATCTGAGTAAGTGCATCCTTTATGATGCATCTCTCTTCTTTCCTCCTCTGAAGAAGACATGCTTAACTTTACAAGAACATTCAGTTGCAGTAGAAAAAGAGATGAAGGCAATCTGCTCTCCGCTTCTCAATTCCTGGAAGCACAGTGAGAGTGAATCGATTTCCTCCTCCTGGTGACATCAATAGCTAATCGCCATGGGAAACTTGACAGGAAGTGGTCCTCATCCAGAGAAGGGGGGTCCCACTTCCCGTCCCGTTGTGGGCGCATTTGCTGCTCATCCTAAACAGTACAGAACTCTGAGTGAAACCTATCAGGAGTACAGTGTGCTCTGCACCCTTCACTTTGTTCAACTGGAACTCGGAAGTCTTTTTAGTCACTTTGGACCATGCAATGATCTGGACTGGAGTTTATCCTCAGGGTGAAGGACGAATGTCTTATCTGCAACTATGTTTGGTCTTAGAGTGTGTGCTTTCTCTGAGTAAGTAATCACAGAGGATATGAGATCTCATTTTGCATGTTATTGAAGGTGTAAGCTTTACTTTTGTATCTCTGCGTTTAGGGTTGAGAGTACATACATTAAAAACAAATGTACCTTTAATACACTCAAACATGACCTTTAAGCTTTAATATTATACCACATAAGTTAAAATGGCCCAGAAACATTCCTTGAGCAACAGTCTTTCAACATTCTCTTCTGACAGTGTACCAGCACTGACGACACACTTTTCATATTACATAACTCCATGTAGGTGTTTGCCAATTTTATGTTTTCGACTTGTCTCTAATAACTTTCAGACTTGCGGGGTGTTCACTGGATTCATTCTTGTTCTACAGAACAATAATAAGCTGCATCTGAACGGAGCAGAAATGTTTAAATGTTTTATCCACATGTACAGAACAAGTTACTGCCTATAAACACATGAGGTGCAGGTTGTTTATTTTGAGATACATTTTAAAAAATTTGACCTCCTTTAAGCTTAAATTGATGTCAGATGTTAGTTACTCACCTTGATGCCATCCATGAAATACTTGACTCCAATGAGATCTTATGAAGAAAAAAAACTTCTGTGCAAGAAAATTACATTATTTACTTCACAACCTGGGGAAATGGTCACCAACATTTTGGATGGCCTGAAGTTGAGTAAATTAACAGTAAATTTAAATTTAGTGAGCTCTCCCTTTAACAAGAGCATTTTTAGAACACTTTGTCACAATGTTTTTCTAGCACATTTACACGGAAAAACAAAGACACGGTGCAGAGAAATGCAAACCAAATGAGAAGAGCAACACTGTCTTTGAAATTCAATTTAGCAATTTATAAAACAACAATTCATTAAATAATTTGCATTAAAATCCATTACATTAGCCCTAAATCATTGTTATAGTATACAGTATAACTGTTTTTGCGCTTTTTGTTTATTCTTGAAGTGATTTTTCGGTCTATTTGGCAACAAGATTAATTGTTTTGGACAGCTGCCTTGAACTGAGCGTTACTCAACCTCTGTTCAATACCTGGTGTTGTTTTTAACGAGACATGGATTTCAGCAGGAACTAGGAAGTACAGGATAGCTAAATAATCGCATGGAGGTGTGAAACCAAAAATGTAACTTTGGTGTAGACATTTGTTGATTGATGAGAACTTCCCAAATCTTGTTTAATTTCACAAATGTGCTGTTCAAATTTAATTGTTTTTTTTTTTTCAATACCACCAAAGCAGAAGTGCATTCCTATCTGCCAAATATTTTTCTAGTGTGTAAGCACCCACAGTTCCAGTGGTGATAAACATGGAAGCCATATTGTAGCCAAAGTAGTTCATTCAGATATAGATTCTGTGTGTACATTTGCTTAAAAAAAGGAATAAGTGCAAACGCCTGGCATTGTTACTCAGCACCCGGGAGAGCCTCTGTTGTCCAGGAGCCAGATTAATGCTGTGGCACCATTGCCAGACAAAAACAGTGTATCTCAAACTTATGAGGTGGTTTTGGCTCTTCCAGACTACCTTGCTATTTTTGCTGCAATGTGACATATGGAGGATTAAACATCACAGTAGTAGCTCCCTGTAGTACTTGTATAATGTGTATTGCATCATCACACAGATCCAGTAGTTCAGGGAGAAGAGCAAGCGTCGACGCTGTTCTCATGCCTCTGGACTAATGAAGGCCGATGGGGGCCGATTTGATTGGGTATGGAGTGCGGTCTCCCGGTGGCCTATTAAAAGGACCACGCTCAACTGTGCAAGAAGCTCTCTCGCGATCTGTCTTGACTGCCGATCGGTCTCATTTGCCCGTTTCTTTCCCTCTTTCAAGCTGCCGTCAGTCAGCCTCATAAATTCACAGCGCTATTGCCGTTAATTGTGGTACACTGAATAAATGTTTCCAGAGCTAAATTGGGTGTAGTTAAGTACTTCACAGTGAGCGTGATATAAAATACCCTGCCAGTCGCCCCAGTAGACGGCTGATAGATAGACTGCGAGGGCTGCTGTAGTAAAGATGCCGTCGTGTATAACAGCCATTTACTTCTTTTTATGTGAGGCATTAAGCTTAAAATATTGACTCAAAATCATTCTCTCTCTAGACAGAGAAAGGGAGTGCTCTCCACGAAGCCGCTCTCTTTGGAAAGATGGATGTAGTTCAGCTACTGCTTGACTCAGGTATGTCTTTTAGTGCATGTGTGTGTCGGGGGGGGGGTTGGATGAGGATGTTGCATGGCCATGCTTTATTTAAAGTAGTTGTGTGACCTGTGACCTAACAGCTTCCCTGTCAGTTCCAGCTGTGCAACAGGAATTGGGGATTGGGGAGCTTCCTGTCGTAGGGAACGGGTGGCGTGATTGTTCTGCCGTGGTTTTATTGTTATGGAAAGTTTAATTTTAGGGAAAAATGTTTAGTTTTGTGTTTTTTTTTTTCCATGTTTTTGAGGGTTTCTGGGAAGTTGTCAGCCCTGATTGTTCTATGATGTAATTTACGTAAGACTTTTAAAATTGGTTTCTATTGTTTTATTTTTTGAGACATTTTTTGTGCATTTGTATTAATAAGTTAAATATTATCAACATAGTGGAATAAGAACATTTTGATTGAAATTTAATTAAATAATTAAATGAGTGATTTTATCTATAATTTTTTATATTTGCACATTAAAAGTTTTTATTTAGTTTTATTCTCTTTTTTTTTATAAATAAATGTAAATGAGTGTTTGTGTCGTTATAGGTGGATGCAATGGTTGGTATTGTGGTGTTGCGTTATCAGAAATAAAATATTATAAATGTATATTATAATTAGTGCTGTTAAACAATTAATCGCATCCAAAATAATAGTTTTTGTTTACATATCAATACAAGCACATCAATGTGCATATTTAAGAAAGATATGTTAACAAATTAAATATGTTTACATATAATATGAAATGTAAGAAAATAATTATATAAATGTATGTGCATATAAATATTTCCAAAAAAATATGCTGTCTGAGTGTGTATATATATATTCGTAATGCACACACACATATTTTATGTAAAGAAAAACTTTTATTATGGATGCGATTAATCATGATTAATCATTTGACAGTACACACTATATAATATATAAAAAATAAAATAAAGTTATTATGCAACATGCAATTTAAAAGCATTTATGAACATTTATGTCTGTTTAAAGCTAATTTTTGTCAGGAACTTTTTCTCAGGAATTGATGCCAACATCAGAGATTGCCAAGGAAGAACTGCTCTAGACATTTTAAGAGAGCATCCATCTCAGAAGTCGCAACAAATTGCTTCTCTTATATACGGTAAAGTATTTCCCAGACACGCACAAATTAACTTTTTTTTGTAAAGCAAATAAAGCCCCTAAAACACACACTCACACACTCACACACACGTGCGCAAGCTGATGAGGGAGTGTGTTCTTGGTGGAAATCAGAAGGCGGATGCTTGCAGATTGATAACATTTGTTTCAGGAAGTTTGTGTAAGATTGAGAACAATGGTTGTTTAGCGTGTATGAGAAATCCATGTTCCCTCACATTTCTCAACAACTACAAATACTTGGAATACCTTCTAGTGCCTTCTTGATGAGGTATATGTGAGATCAAGCAATTATTACATGTTTATTACATGGTTATACACACATTGGGCCATTTTTAGCGTTATACTGTAACATCTAGATAATTCCTATGTGTGTTTGTCTTCACGTACTCATTCTTCCAGCAGAGTTTGTCGTACAGCACAGAAGATGTTGGGTGTTTGAATCCAATGTTCCGTCTCTGCCTTTAAAAACACACCCTCATAAAAGAATATGATGTGGTTATCTGGTTTTGAAATGAAGTTCGGTTGAGCTCTCTTGTTGTTTCCATCCACTTCATGCCCCGGGTTATACGTTTCTGAGGGTTGTGAAAAGCAGTGTTGGGAGTTGAGGTACTGCTGGAAAATGTCTCTTTTTGACAGATGTGAGGTCTAAATCACCCATCATCCTACAGGACACAGACAGCATTACAGTTCTCTTCCCTGCTTCTGTGTGGTCAATGAACCAGAATCCCCAGCATGAAAGGAATTTCAGACTCAAGCTTGCTGTGGTTTTATAATCTACAGTCCTTGACGGGACTCAGAAACTATTGTTTACCATGTGGCTTGTGCAGCCTATAGTTTTTTAGAGCTACAATTACAAACACCACATTTTGGTTTTTACCAGCTTAAAGTGCTTCTCTATAACTCTTTGTAAAATCGGACATAAAATAATGGTCAGAAAAAAATCTATGTATATATATATATATATATATACTTTTTAATTTAAACAACAAAACCAGCAAGTTTTTTGTTGAATATCATTTTGACACATCAGCCTTTTATGTCCTAACCCCACCAAAAATCTTATTATGCAGGTGATATTTATATTGCTAAAAAGTAATTGTTATAGCTTTGAATGTAAATAAATGACACCTTTTTAACAGTATAACGGACTACTTGCATAAATGTATATAAATATTAGTAAATATGAGTTGGGAATCTGTCAGTAAACACCCTGTATCTCCCAATAATATGTTTTTGTGAGATGATGCTTTTAATGCTTATGATGCAACACATTGATGATTAATAAATGTCTGAACAAATGTGTTGTATGTGATGCATCTTACTATGATTGTTCGGCCAGACTTTATTTTAAGATCCAGTTCTTGCCATTAAAAAACCATTAACTTCTAATTTGCTACTTATTAATAGTTAGTAGGGTGTCAATTTTAGATTTGCGAATGTAGAATATGCGCTTCATAAGCACTAATAACAGCCAATGTGTTAATAATAGGCATGCAAATAAGCCACTAGTTAAAAGTGATTAAGTATAATCCTTATACTTAACTGGGTAGTGCTTTGTTTTACAGTTACACCTATTAGTTGCTTATTAGCATGCATATTACTTGAATATTAGCCATTTATTAGTGCTAATTAAGCACATATTAATGCCTTATTCTACATCCCTAACAACTACTTACTAACCATTAATAAACAGCAAATTAAGAATTTATTGAGGTAAAAGTCGTAGTTAATCATTAATAAATGTTACCTTTTCTAAAGTGTTACCCTAAAGGGTTACAGATTTTTGTAAAAATTATATGATGTTATGGATAGTTTTTTTCAGTCTAGCAGGTGTCCTTCTTGAAATATTACTAATAGCATAAATAATACTTTTTAAAAATCAAGGTTTGAAGGAGACGTTTTTAGAATGATGCTAAAAGGCCTTTTACTTGCTGAAAAAGTATAAACAATTTGTTTAGACGACGATGCATGTACTGTAACGGATGTGTTTTCATCAAAGTTTGTTCTTAAGCTAGGATGTTAGTGGTCTCAGAAATATGTTTTTGAAATATGATAAATCTCCAGTGAATTTTTGTGGTCGTGTCTACATTCTTTAAATTATTTGATCTCCATCTCTCTAGATTGTATGATGACAGATTGTGACAAAGTGAATTTCCACGACGATTTTGCCCCTCAGCGTCCAATACCAACACCACGCACATCAATACCTTCACCTGTGCCCTCACCGTCTCTACGGCATAAAAGTATGTTTGTGGGATATATTTGTGTATAAACTATGTTTAAAGAATAATTGCATTTATTAAATGTAAATATGCTATTGTAACACCTAAATGTAATTGTTCAGTTAGAAAAGCATGCTCATTCTCTCAAACAGAATGACTCCTGCCATGTGTATTTTAATGTGCAGTACGACACCCAGTGGTCAAGTGGTAGTATTGCATCACATAGTCTGCTGGTTTATCTTTCTCTGGTTTAATAATCACTTAATCCATTCATCATCATGTTCTTCATTTAAAAATAAACTGTAAGTTTTTTTGTGACTGGGAAACAAATGTTTCATACACCATAAAAATGTTTTGATTAGCGCATGCTCATTATAAAGAAAATGCAGTCAGCAGCGCTCCTAGTGGTCAGTTGTTGCAGTGCAGCCCAGTCTCATTTGTTCCCCTGTGTGGCCTGTATACTGCTGGATGTGCGTCTTTCATTTCCAGCTGGGACGGCATTTTGGTAATGATCACAGGGGAATCTGAGAGTCTGCCAGCCACAAAATCACTATTAGCACACATCAGCACACTGAGCCCATGCCAGAAAACAAGCATTTGTCACAGATGAAATATAGAAATATAGAAAAACAGACAAAAGAGAATAAAAAATAAATGAATAAGCAGGATGTAATAAGCATTTATTTAAAAGCTTTTTTAATGAGAATTTTGGCATATTGTTATAGTCTATGGTCACATTTATTCAATAATATTGTGCTAGACTGACTTGACAAAAACTGTACACTGTATTGCATGATAATGTATGGGGATATGATATATAAAATAAAGTAAAAATAATCAAATCATTTGAATTGAGTAATTTAGAAAACAATAAATCAAATAAGTCTTACATACTGTGGCAGGGTGATATGTACCACACAGGTATCCATTAATAAGAAGTTGTTTTCTTTCATTTTTCCAGCTCTTCTAAATTTAAATTCATGGTTTGCTCTCTCTCCCTCTCTCCCTTCCCTTTGTAGACGACGCAGTAACGGGGGAGTTGTCTAAGTTGCTGAATGAAATAAAGATCTGTCGTGATAAGGATTGCTCCTTTGAGGAGCTGTGTCAGACCATCTCTTCTCACTCTCAGTCCATGGAGAGCTTCGGCAGTGGGCGGCTGTCTGACGAGGAACAGAACAGCACCCTCACTCGAATAAACAAGGTGTGCATTAAAAAGAAAATGCAGAACAGTAAATGTCTTTCTTGCTGATTTAGAATTTTTTAATGCAGTTAAAGCAATATTTTATCAGGTTATGCCCCTTTGAAATATCAGAAACCAGAGCAATTTTGTTCTCTGAGAAAGTGAAATTAATGCGATGGGTATCAAGAGATCCTAATGAGCTCTTAGTTGAGTAATGATGAGTGTTTCACTGTTGGAGCAGTACCTCACTATGGCCAGAAGAGGGCAGAACTAAACACTTCATTGCATTGCTGGGTATCCCGTCAATTTATATAATCTCTTAAATACATATTTATAGCTCTAAAACAGCCCCTGATTTAATCACTGGCGTAATTTAACACAAACATATTTTGATCAGATTGCTAGCTTAGGGAGTGAATTAAGACACGTGTGATGGATAGAATGCATTAGGAAAGTGTCTAACGGAATGGTCGTTTGCTGAAGGTGTGTCATGTTTTAGCTGTCAGAGTGACCACTGGATCACAGTTTACTCCACTCTGCTTGTTTGATCAATACAATTAAATGTGGAGTCGGGTCAATCAATCAAAGTCTGCAGAGCCCAGATAAACAAGCGAAGACAAGCGTGCACACAAACACTCTTCTGAGCAGTTTCCGGTCGATTCCAGCCACATGTCAAAAACCTTGACTGAAAGGGGTTGTTTGCAAAATCTGTAAAAAGGTTCAGGTTATATATTTTGCCGTTATTACCTGATTAATAATATTTTTTTCTTTTGCAGTTGTTTTAATTTTCAATATTTGCAGGGAAGGATCACTGTTGCACATGCTAGAACCATAAATTCGTATTTGAATGTTATATGGTCATATTTTTCATGTTTTTGTGGCACTAGGACACTAGGAATGTGTTTCTCTATGGAATTCTGGAGCTACAAAAAAAGAAATAACTCACATTTTCAGCAAAAGCATCAGACAGAATGGAGAGTCTGACTATTACTGGCACATATTTAAACCATGAATCACATTTGGATTCCTCTAAAAGTCACACTGTCAAAAAAAAGTCACAGACAAGCAAAGCAAGTGTTCATGTTGGACTGTACAGTTCCTTTATACTTAAATAAGAAACATCCAGAGCAGTTTTTCCTAGATCATTTTAATAACAGCCAAAAATTCGGACATATTGTATATCATCTTTATGGTTGCTAATATGTTACTCTTGGAGACTTGCTTTAAAGCATAAAAATGGTGATTGGCCATTAAAAATATAAGATATAAATATCTCCTCCCCCTTATACAGTCTTTGAATTATCATAGGCTTGTGTTTGGTATGTTGGCGTGAGCTGAGATCTGTACTACTCTTGACTGTATGTAACTCTATATATCTCCTTACACCTGGTTGCAGCGGCCCACTCCCCCATTGCCCCCAGCGATGGAAGAGGAGGAGAAGAGTTGCGGACCATCAGGCCTGTGGGAGGCGCTCACTCCCTGCAACGGCTGCAGAAACCTGGGCTTTTCTCAGGTACACACACTGCCTGTCATTGTAATCCAGTGATGTGGATAAATAATAATAATTAAAAAAAAACTGTTAATAATAGTAACAATAATAATACAGAAACCAGTAAAATAAATGCATTTATTTATTTTTCATATTAAAAGAATGTATTTTTTTTATTTATTATTATTTGTATTTGTTGATTTAGCATCTGCTTACTTTATATATTTGTATACTTTTTGTTGCATTCCTAATTTATTTTTAGCAGTATTTTTATTAATTTTATACAGTTTCTATATTTTATTTTAAGTGAATATTTTAATAATTATACAAATTATTATTATAAGTGTAATATTAAAATGTGAGAATTTATTTGTTAAGAAATTCTTACAACACCTTCACTACATTTTTGTCCATTTATATTATCGTATTGTCTATATGAATAGATTTTTATATTTTTAATACATTTATACATATAAATATTTAGTATGCATACAGTACACAAAATATAGTAGTGCCTTTTATAGTTTGTTAATGGGGTATAAATAATTTCACGCTAACGGGGTATGAATACTTTTGCACTATTTAAATATATAGAATGCCAACTTCATTTTGGTTTTCTATTAATTTTAAAATATTTCACAACCGTGTATTCAACTGAAACTAATTAAAAATGGGTTAATGCCATTATTTCACTCATCAAAGCTTTTTAATTGATTTTAATATTTATATTCGTTCTCACAGCCAAATGCTAGCTAAAACATGTAATTCCATTCTATGATGTGTCAAGTTGCTATGGAAACTTTAGCCAGCTAACCGTGAAGGTCTTCAAAGAGTTCCTGGGTATCTCAAAAAAGTGTTCTTTTAATCTTTCATTCTGATTGTGGATGAAAAGATGGATAAGAAAATGTTGAGGGTTGGGTTGAGGGCGTGGTTTTCGTAATGCCAGGATGAGCAAGAGGGATTCCCGTCCATCAGACAGGAAGTCTAATTATCCCACAGGAAGTGTAATCGTGTCACACGCTGATCCGCCCACCGGCGCCATGTGAGGAGACCTCCCGCTACCATGGAAACAGGCCTAGGCTGGGGGGAGGGGAGTCTCCAGCTCCAGGAAGACTTGGGGTTCCTTGGACAGCGAGTCATACTTCTGCACCCGCAAACCAATCCTGAACTCCGTCACTGGCTCTCCTCCACAGGGAGAGAGATGCATGCTGATTCCGAGGGGTTCTCGTAGTTGCTAGGAGACACAGAATTCATAAAGTGCAAGGCGTGGGATATCCACCCACTTCTCAATTGACAGATCTGAGTCTCCATCAAAACAGGTGCGTCACAGCACTGCGCAATAACATCCAGAGAAAACATCCAGAGAGAGAGAGAGAGACTATCGGCCTTTGCTTTCTCATTCAAGCTGTTCTCCAGCATTCCTCTGCCTCCCTTTTTTATTTTTCTATCCATTCTTGTTTTCTCCATTCTGTTACGTCATGTATTTGCGTATGTAAAATTGGGGTCTGTGTTTGCTTGTTTTCATCGGTTTGTACTGTTTTTTTTTTAGGCCTCTATTCCCAATGCTGCAGTCAGCAAACACGCTTTTAATGTTTATGCCGAAAACGTCTTGTGATTCCAGATCAGAGTAAGCGCTCCCATCAGTAGCATCTGCTTTGCAGTGGTTTTCTCTGCAGATGAAATTGCTGTTTATAAACAAACAGTCTGCGGTGACACTTCTGGATTGATTTGGCAACCCGAAAAAAAGAGCCGTTTTATTGTCAGGACTACAATATAATTGAATTGCAAATATATATACAAATATATACAGGTTTATGTGACCCTGGACAACAAAACCAGTCTTATGTTGCATGAGTATATTTGTAGCAATAGCCAAAAATCCATTGTATGGATCAAAATTATTCCTAACACAAATATATCAAAACTTAATTTTTGATTAGTATTGCTAGCATTGCTAAGGACCTAATTTGGACAACTTTAAAGGCGATTTTCTCAATATTTCGATTTTTTTTCACACCTAAGTCTGATTAGGCCTGATTTAGGCACATCACAATAGGTATTTTTGCATTAATACATAACATTTCCTTTAACGATTAACTAGTTGCTTATAAGCATGCTTGTTATTAACATATTGTCTGTTTATTAGTACTTACAAAGCACACATTCAGCATTAAAATTCTGCTTTTTCGTCACAGGAATTAGGTATATTGTAAAACATATTACAATAGAAAACAGCTATTCTGAACTGTAGTAATGTTGTTTTATTATCGATCTTACAAATATTTAAAAATGTAACTAATTCCTGTGATGAAAAAGTAGAATTTTAATGCTTGGTGAGCATAAGGACCTTGTTATAAAAACATTGCAATTTTTATTAGCCACTTTTGAACAATAATGCATATACAATGCTATAAAAACAAATCAGTAACACCATAGCACTAATGAGCCATGAATATTCTAAAGGATCTGGAATTCCGTTAATCCTGATAATTTAATCTATTGTTATTCTCAGTTTGCATGAAACATCTATTACGCCTAAATTACTGCATTTGATTGCTTTTACAGGAGTAATTTCGTTGGTCTTGTCCAGCTCTATGACTTTGTGCTCTTGCAAAAGCCACTAATTATAGCTAATTAAGAGCTCCGGGAAGTGGATCTTTTCATGCGTATTGTCCGTTTTAATTGAACAATGGTTTTATGTGTGTGTGTGAGTTGGTATCAGAGTAAACTTATGTCCCTGGCTCTCACTGACAGCCCAGTGTGATTTAAGAGCCGAGCCAGGCCGCTGCTCGCTGTGTTTAATAGATCACTCTGAAAACGGTGCCGGGATAAGAATCCTAAACGATTGCTTGTATTTTATGAGCCGTTTAGAGCCAAATGCAGGAGATGGAGCGAGGACGGGTTATACTGCACATAAATATACAGCCTTCATAAAGCCGGATTCAACATGAACGTCTTATTAATGGATGAGTTATACAAATACAAAGTTGTTGTAAGAGCGATTTGAGCGATGAAAGTTATTTACCACCAAGTGAATGCTTTTGTTTGTGTGGTTGAAAGCCTAAAAAATTGTATGAACGGCCACCGTGATTGCTTGCGCTGTTCTCGGTGAGCTTTGATGTCGTCTCTGAATCTTCATCGTTGTAGAGAGCTTAGATTACTCACATGAGTACTGTGATAATATAAAGGAAAGCCACGACTGTAGTTATTCCAAAGCAGCAGGCTCCCTCGAGTGATTGCATTAAATGTTTCCTCCGTCATATTTGTTTTAATCTTCATCCTCCTCCTCCTCCTCTCCCACAGTGTGGCATAATCTCTTTTGTATATCCGTGACTCATGTTTAAAATCGCAGAACCCCAGCGGTGGCTTCATCTACCGAGAAGGTTTCCGCGCTTCCTCCTAGGTGCTGAGAGATAATTAGGGCAGCTAATGAATGTTAACTTCTCGCAGACTGTGCAGGCAGTGCGTGATAAGATGATGACAGCATGTCCTGCATAAGAAAGTTCTCTTGAGGACTTGAAGCTCAGAACGCCTCTGGTCTCCCTGCTGGCCTTTTGAGAGTGTGTTTGGTTAACTAGCTGAGTTTTTCCCTACTTGTTTGGCTTTTTTTAGATGATCTGTCACTCTTGTGTCTTATTAGTTTATTTTTAAAAGTTAATGCCAGTTTTTTTTTTTTTTTTTTTTTTTTTTTTTTATGTAA
>JAUMHP010000044.1:9207103-9222113 GCA_032361065.1 Enteromius trimaculatus | reverse complement strand
CCCCCCCCCCCCCCCCTCCCTCACAGATAGGAGTTCCTCTAGATGCTATTAGAAGAATTAGCTACTACTACAGGGGCTGGCCTTCTAAATACTGCTTACTTATTGTTATTACTTTAATATAAAACCATATGCAGTAAAAGTAGTCGTAAGTAGGTGTTTGGAAAAAGATCATCTTTACTGTCTACTCGCATGGAAATTTGTCTTTGGCTCCACCCCACAGGATGGAAAATTACACAATATACATATAATGGCTTCCTCTTCTGGTTTTGTGCCCTGACATTTAAGAATATGATGCAGTATAACAACACAAATGAATTTGAGAGGAGTGCTAGGAAAGAAAGCATGGATGTAGACGTGTATAAAATAAATGCTTGAAAATAAGAAAAAGCAATAAGATTATATCATTTTATTATGCAGTAAGCATGCTGTGTGTGCAATTATGCTTATTATTTTATTAATATATGCTTATTATCACACACTGTAAAAATAAAGTAAAAATCTAGTACATTTTAAAATGTTTGTTTATTCAACATGTTCATTTCTGCATCTTCTAAGTAGTTTGGATGTTCAAAATTTCTGATAAATGAGGCATGAGTATTTTAAATACTGACATTTGCCTACATTTTTACAGACCTTTACAGTTTTGAATGCAAATATTTAGCTCACGTTCCTCTTTTTGCTATTTATCTTTGCGTTTACTGGAATTTCACATTACTTAGGCACCCAAATATTTAGGAAAGCATTTTTATGTTAAGTACATTTTTAGAATAATTGATCATTATGATTATTAGACTATGTAGTTATTAGTATAAACTATTATTTGTATTTTTTATTTAACTTAATAAATTAATAATAAAAATGAGTCACATTTATTTAATTTTTCCTTAGTAGGACAACCCGTTAAACGGACTGTAACTTTATCCTTTATCACAGACTTTCACAGTTCTAAAAGGAAATTTGCCCATCTAATTCCTCTTTTCTCTATTTAGCTCAGTGGTTCAGTCTCTCATGATGTCCCCCCTTTCACCCAGTCATTCCCCAGCTGAGCCAAATGCTGATATAGCGGCGACATACTAATGTTGTCTCGTCTCTCACTTGCCCCATTAAGGGAGACCAGCATAACTGCACACTGGTCACTGATCCGCATCTAAGGACCCCACTGATAGAAGACATCTCGGCCCTCATGAAGCTCAGGGCCACATGACTGCCGGCAGCGGGGAGGGGATGCTAGTCCACAGCAGGGAGTGGGCTTGCATTCCTGATGCCAGAGAGCATACTTGGCATTCCTGGCTTCTCCTAGTTACTCTCAATGAGCCATTTGAGTGGCGCTGAGGATTTTTCCCCCAGAGTGGCAGAGTCAGCCTCTGACGGATGAGAGTTGCTGTTTGGGAGAATAGGAGACCATTCATACCATACTGGGAATAGAATGATGGCATTGAAATGTAGCATGCACCATGGAAAATGTTGAAAAGTACCACGACTCAATTTAGCGTGATTTAGGTTGTTTTTGGATGCTCACAGTCAAATAAAGCAGTACATAAATATGTAGAAACACTAACAAAAAGAAGCAAAAGGATGCATTGGTCTGTAAAATGGTATGATTTAATTCTGGGTTCTGGTTGTTTGTTTTTTTTAGCGGGGGTGGGAAAAAAAGTGTTTGTATAATAAATGTGTACTGTGTGTATGTATATATATATATATATATATATAAATATATGTATAGACACACATACAGTATATTTACATTTACACATACAGTACATACACATTTGTATTTATATTCATATAATTTATATTGTATATAAATATATTTAATATATAAACAACATACACTGCTCAGAAAAATAAAGTGAACACTGAAATAACATCCTAGATCTTAATGAATGAAATATTCTTATTAAATACTTTCTTTACACAACTGAATGTGCTGACAACAAAAATCACACAAAAATTATCAATGAAAGTCAAACTTATTAACCCATGGAGGTCTGGATTTGGAGTCGCACTCAAAATTGAAGTGGAAAAACACACTACAGGCTGATCCAACTTTGATGTAATGTCCTTAAAACAAGTCAGAATGAGGCTCAGTAGTGTGTGTGGCCTCCATGTGCCTGTATGACCTCCCTACAACGCCTGGGCATGTTTCTGATGAGGTGGCCCAGACTAAAGCATCCACCAATTCCTGGACAGTCTGTGGTGCAACGTGGTGTTGGTGGATGGAGCGAGACATGATGTTCCAGATGTGCTCAGTTGGATTCAGGTCTGGGGAACAGGCGGGCCAGTCCATAGCATCAATGCCTTCGTCTTGCAGGAACTGCTGACACTCTCCATTAGGAGGAACCCAAGGCCAACCACACTAGCATATGGTCTCACAAGGGGTCTGAGGATCTCATCTTGGTACCTAATGGCAGTCAAGCTACCTCTGGCGAGCCCATGGAGGTGCTGTGCGGCCCTCTAAAGAAATGTTACCCCGCACCATTACTGACCCACTGCCAAACCGATCATGTTGCAGGGCAGCAGAACGTTCTCCACGGTATCTCCAGACTCCAGATTTCCAGACTCTGTCACATCTGTCACATGAGCCCATTGTGAACCTGCTTTTATCTGTGAAGAGCACAGGGCGCCAATGGCGAATTTGCCAATCTTTATGTTCTTTGTCAAATGCCAAACATCCTGTACAGTGTTGGGCTGTAAGCACAACCCTCACTTATGGACGTCGGGCCTCATACCACCCTCATTGAGTCTGTTTCTGTTCGTTTGGGCAGACACATGCACTTTTGTGGTCTGCTGAATGTCATTTTGGATGAGCTGCACTACCGGAGCCACTTGTGTGGGCTGTAGACTCATGCTACTGTACCACTAGAGTGAAAGCACCAGCATTCAAAAGTGACCAAAACATCAGCCAGAAAGCATAGGAACTGAGAAGTGGTCTGTGGTCACCACCTGCAGAACCATTCTTTCATTGGGGGTGTCTTACTAATTTCCTATAATTTCCACCTGTCGTCTGTTCCATTTGCGCAACAGCATGTAGAACTGATTGTCAATCAGTGTTGATTCCTGGGTTTGATTTCACAGAAGTGTGGTTGACTTGGAGTTACATTGTATGGTTTAAGTGTTCCTTTTATTTTTTGAGCAGTGTATATACTTTTTGTATAAACTATTAAGAAATATATTAAGGGAAACGTCGTAGTGAATAGTTACCAAGTGTTACCTATTCTTGTGTGTTACCAGATTTGGGCTTTTATGTTTTATATGTGTTTTTAGACTTTGGTTTTCATCATAAACCTGCCAGGGACTGAATGGCTAAATCTGGCACATTTACACACATACATAAATACTTAAGTACTTAGTCTATGTTAATTAATGTGCATTGTCCCTTTAAAAATAATAAAATAAAATAATTAAAGAAATAGTCTATTTCTGTTAGATTTGAAACAACCTATATGGTTATTTTATTTAATTTATTTTATGTTTTATTTAACTTAATTTTATTTCTATTAGCTTTTAATCCATCAATAAGTTAGTTTGCTTTTAAAAAGTCTCACTGGCAGTTTTAAATCCCTTTGATTATGTCTTGCCCCAATTTCCTATTTGGAAATGTGATAAACAGTGATACTCAAGTGGTTTAATAGCTTGGGCTAGAAAGCCCAAACTTTTTTCCATTTATTGTCAGGACTCAAAACATTGTAAAACATAAGGAACAAAATGAGGACAGGTCTTGTGACGAGTAGTGTTTTAGAAATAGACTGGCTAATGTACAGTGCTGTTACATAATATTTAAAAATATACTGGAGATTTTTTGTTTTTTTCCCCCCAGATTTATTTCTTAATGTGAAATGCTATTTATGTAAAAGGCGGTTAATGGTCTCAGGCCAATCATTGTTTACAGATGTGGCACAAGCAGCCTTTTGGATTCTAGTTGTTAGCATTCACTGATTAAAATAGCCTTTAAAACCGTTAGTCCTGTGAGTATTGGGCTTTGACCTGCAGATATGCACCCTTCTGTGTTTTCTCATCCCTATGAATTGTTCCAGGGTGCTGAGGGAAATCGTATCAGAGTTCATAGTTACATCGGGAGCAGGTGCTAAATGTGGAAAGGTGTTTAATAGGAGAAGGGAATAACAGTAGTCAGGCATTTTTATGAAACTCATAACGGACTTCTATGTCTGTCTGCTAAATGTCTGTCTCTCTCGAACAGGCTACTTTATCTTTATTTGCAGTTCCTTAATTTTCCCGCTTATTATTTGTTCGGTTTATAATGAAGCCTCGCTGTGAAGCATATTGCAACAAAATTGTGCAAGCCGGAGGCTCGTCTGTATCAGTGAACTTTTGTGACTTCCTTCCCCCCACCGGTATCATCTCTGCATGCAAAGCCCTCCTCTAAAGCACATGACCAAGCTTATCTTCCCTCTCTCGCTTTATATCAATCCCTCTATCTGTTCTGAGAAGGTCTCTGAGGGCCTTTTATGCTGTGGGGTCCTCCTCCAAAATATGCAGAGCTCAGATTAGAACAGCACAGGAAATGACAGTGGCCATTCAGATCAGATACTGTATCGACTGAGAAACAGCAGTGACAGAAGTCGGGAGAAATGTGAAGAAAACCAAAGGAAATAAAGCGAAAAGAGCTGATTAAAGAAGAAACCGAGAAAGGGAGGAAGACCGGAGTTGAGGCCACTGTAAAGCCTGTCAGGCCCCGGTCACATGTGTGGCTGAAGATTGCAGACGTGACTGAGGGCCGTCAAGCCAGATTTCCTATTTGGATCCGAGTGCAGCAACCCTGCATCAGCACGCTAATTACTGACCTGAACCGCTTCTGTTTGTTTTGTAGTCTTCCTTTTCAGAGGAAAAAAAATTAAGTTCCTGTCTCTGCTGTCAGAGAGAGGCAGAGAGAGAGAACAAGAGTTGTAGTGTCCTCGGACAGTCAGGCGCAGCAGGGTCATTTTGTACGTGCGCAGAAGGGTTGAAATTTTTACACTTACTGTGACGAAAACTGGATCCGCAAGAGATAAACAGGTACTGGTCTATTTTATTGTAAGTGTGAAGCCTGTGCTTTGTGTGTGTATGAGCTTTATTACGACATTGTGAGCATTGTCTGTAGACGAGGCCTACAACTTTATTGACATAGAGTATTGTTGTTGTTTTAAACTCATAGTTATCACAATTAATTATTAAACTTTGCTATATTTTTTATTTTATTAAGATTATTTTTATGTTTATCGTTATTACCAGCATTCTTCCTCTCATTAATTATTTAATTATTTAATTTTTCCAAATCTAAAAAGTTGTCTTCCTTCATGTTATTTTACCAGCATTATGACTGGAGAACCTCATCCATGACTTTGCTGTAGTTTTTTTCTCATTCAGTGTGGCCAGTGGGTAGTTTCCTGTGTAAGTGTGTGCATGCTAGCGTACAACGAAGGAAACCGCTGATTCAAAGGCCGTGCATTTCCCCTCCTTCCTGCTCTCTAAGTATTTTCCTCGGCGTGTGCCCGACTCCTCTCTCCTGCCCCACCGCGCTATATAAAAAACTGACACATGAAGTCCAAAAGTAAGTTCTTGTGAATACGGCTTTGATCTGTCTTTCTCTATTTCTCACCTCTCTAATATTCTGTCTGTTGATTTCTCTGTTTGGCTCTCTGGAGGGCTTCTGTTCTTCCTGACGAGCTTCGTTCAGTGTGCCTTCGCAAATTAAGGGAGAAGGGAAAACCATCATTAGAGAAGTTGGAGAAATGCGCAGATAGTTTACATGGAAAGGGGCAATGGAAGATGAGATAAAGATCTGAAGGCACATTCCTAACTCGAATTTCAACTTCAGCATGTTACTTGTGTGTTGACTTGGGTCTATAATCACCCACCTAGCAAACCACCCAGAAAACCCTGACATAATGTCAGTGACCTTTGGCCACTCAAAATTTCTTCAGGACAAAAAATCTAAAAATCACCATTTTATTATAAAAATGACTTGTATAGGCAAACACCTCTCACAAACATCTAGCAATGCCCTATTAACCACTTGGCAACACCTTTCACATCATCAAGAAATCTGGTTGATAATCTGGTATTATCGAGATGACTTCTGCGCGGGCACGCACAGTCACCTAGCCACACAGTGAACACTTTACAAAATGCACTCGTAACCACAACAGACATCCTAGCAACCCCATAGAAATGGCCTGTAACTACACAGCAATCTTTTTAAATGTGCCTGCATTACTCACCATCACCTTGCAATATTCTAATAACCAACCAGTATAGTAACCATCTAAATATCCTTATAAACTCCCTAGTAACACCCTAGTAATGACAAACAACACCACAGCAACCCCCTGGCAATGACCTAGCATTTACTTGCGTTAGGAGGAACCCAAGGCCAACCACACTAGCATATGGTCTCACAAGGGGTCATCATGGAGGCAACTCATGTGGGAAGGCATGACTCACAATCACCTAGAAATGCTCTAGTAACAAGCTAGACCACTTAAGTAACCCCCTAGGTACCATAATAAACACCCTGGTATAATTACAACCAAACATGATAGCACACTAGCAACTAGCAACAAATGCCACTTACAATAAACTAGCAATTTTCTAATAACCAACCACTATTGTAACCAGCTAAATATCATAGTTACACCCTAGTAATGACAATCAACACTATAGTAACCACCTAACAATGACCTAGCAACTATTTAAACAATCTGGTATTATGTAGGCAACTTGCGTGGGCAAACATCACTCACAATCATCCAGAAATGCTCTAGCAACAAGCCTTTAACACTAGTAATGCTCTAGTAATTGCTACAGTACCAACATCATAGCAACACCCAAGCAAATAGCAACAAATGCCACTTACAATTTCCTAGCAATATTCTAAGATCACTGTAGTAACCACCTAAATATCATTATAAACGCCCTAGTAACACCCTAGTAATGACAATCAACACTATAATAATCAACTAGTAGCAATGACCTAGCAACTATTTAAACAATCTGGTATTATGTAGGCAACTTGCGTGGGCAAACATCATTTACAATCACCCAGAAATGCTGTAGTAACCAGCCGGACCCCTTTAGTAACCACCTACTGTACAAACCAGAGTAGGCACTGATCGTCAGTGATTTACGGCTCTGTGTATCAACTATTGCGCATTTTAACAGCTTATTGAGATTTACCACTAATCAAAGAAATGTGCATGATTAAATCGCCCAGGCCTAATAAACACACCCACTCTAGGACAAGCACGTTTATGTGTGTTTGAACCACCTGTGTCTGAGTGTGTATGGAGAGTGAGTGTTTAATTCACTCTTTCGTGTTTCGTGTGGAATTAACTGATCATCTGTGTCGTGGTCAAATCAGGAGAGAAACAGAGAAAGTGACAAAGGTCTTTCTTTCAATCCCGTTTGATGAATCGCTCTGCCCCCGTGCCCGGAGAATGATGGATGTGTCTAATGCTTGCTGGGTGATACAGGATTTGGGACTGACAGGTAGAGTAATAGTCGTCTGAGAAGAAATCGATGGGGTTCATGGGAAATAAGTGCGATGACAAAGGGGCCAGCTCTGCCTGTGGTATGTTTACTTTGAGGGATGTTTGCCCTCACGCACCTGCTGTGTTGCACCCATGAAGACAAACAGGCAGCAGGAGGTGATGGCAATGTTTCACTGAAGATGATGGAGCAGGGTGTCATGGGTGGATGTTTATCTCTGTCATTTGGCGTGTGAGACAGAACGGTCGATTTTCATGGAGAGAAACTCTCAATTGGATGCTAAGTGGTTTTTTTTGGTTGCTTCTTATTTTGATGTGTAATGTTTTTGAATTCTATCTATTCATCCATCCATCTTTTTGCCTGTCTGTTTGTTTAAAGACTATGTTATGTTGTTTCTGTGCAGGATAAACGATGTGCTGAAATTGCCCATTCTCCATCACTGGATGTGTTTTTACCAGAAGATGAGGACAACCCTTACGAGTCAGTGGCTACAGCTGTCACACGCAAACCCTGCTCTCTGGACATCCAGCTCCACAATGCTTGTCCTCGTAATGGTGAGTAACAAATCAATGAAAACTAAATGAAAATCAATGAAACTAAATGAAAACTAAAATGAAAAAAGAGCAGCATTCAGACTTGTCAGGAAATTCAGCACCTTTCAATAAATATAAAATGTCAGTATCAATGCATTTCTTCCATTATGTGATGTATTTCCAGGCCAAACACAATAATAAAAAACTTTATTGTATCCTATTGGAATTGATTGTATTGTGAAGCATTTTATAAAAATGCAGATATTTAATACTATTATTACTACCGCTAATAATAATAATAGCATTCTTCTTAGTAATATTATTATGAAAAATAAATAATATGAATGATAATAATTATAATTTAGTATTAAATTATCAAAATCTGATCATTTTATATTGGATACTATAATAATAATAAATAATAATTATATACATTCTTATTCTTATAGAGGCTTATTTTATTAAATAACTATAAATATGTATAAATGCTTCTTATATAATATTATACATTACATTACATTACTGAATGTCTTGCTCTTACCAGCTGGATGTATATAGTAATTGTTACAATCTATATTGTTAAAAGCGCTAAATAAATAAAAGTGACTTGACTTGACTAGTAATCCTGAAGACCCTGGTTAGTTGGTTCATGTGTGTTTAATTATGTTTCGACAGTGGACACTGCCCCTCCATAAGTGATCCCCGGTGAAAAATAAATATACTGAATGCATTTGAAGTACATTTTTTCATGTTAAGTGTACTAGAAATGCTGTACATTCACATATTCTTGTACTTTTTGTAACAAAAACCCTGCAGTTGTTATACTAGCTTACTAAACTGGTATACCTAAAGTCTGCTAAACTGGAACAACTAATTTTCTACTTTAATTATGCTAAAGTTCAACTAAAGATATACTGAAGAACATTTGGTTGTGCTAAAGTGGAACTACTGCAAGCTTACTTTAATAAATTGCCAAACAGTATGTTAATAGTTTTGAACTACACTTGCACTACATGCATTTTTGATATGTTACATTTTCACTGGAGATATTCCAGCACATTATATTATAGTGTATTATAAATATTCACAAAACAGCTGCCCAGGCATTATTATTAGACTAATAAGAACACAGGGCCCCCCGTCCTCTCATTGGTAGTGTAGGTACATGGGGTGTAGTTATGGGATGCCGCAGTTCTTTCCTCTGGCATCATTCCTGCGGTAAGGGTTAGGGTTGTCGTGGAAACAGCTTTAGCCTTACCCAGAGAGGTTGGTGAGTCACCTGCAAGTTGTCATGGAGACGCAGTGAGCCGTGTTGCCTGTAGGCCAGTGATTCACACCTGATGCAGCCGCAGTCACTGTTTATCTCGCAGACGACTCTATTAATGTAGCAGCACAGTCCTGCGGGACTTCACTTCATCTGTGTGTGTGTGTAGCCCTCTGTTGGTGCTTGTGCGGATGTTTGCGTGAACATTTGTGGATTTTGACCAGCTCTATTTTTGGCCTCTCGATATCTCCACAAGCATGAAATCACAGCTTGCAGGACACTTTTTTCTCTGCCTGATTATAGTCAACACTGCAGAAAAAGCACAGGACCAATCAAAACACCCGCACCGGTGTATCCGAGAATAAATAGAGATGCTTGCACATCACCGTTGTGACGGGATAATCACCGTGTTGGGTTGAATGAATTCATGGTCTCCAAGGACACATTTTCAAAGTGCATTTCGATTCCATGTTGCCTACAGGCAAAGTTTGCTGTTTTTCACATTTCTGTCATTATTTAATGTGCAAGCGATAAGAGAAACAGAAATGTGTGCTCATAGTTCACCTCTCTAGGTCATAATCTGTGTGAGTCTGTGCAAGAATGTTAACCATGACTGGTAAGTAATGACTTGCAACCAACAAAGCGGTTGAGAAATGTTCGGTTAGACTAAAGCAATACGTGTTTAAAATGAGGATGATTATGAAAGTTGACTTTTACACGCAACCTGGAGACTAGTTCACTGGCTGCTGTCCTTTAGGAGTCATCTAGGTAACAATTTCCACCCAGCTTTTGCAGCAATATTGTGTTATGTTGCACGATCAGACTGACTTTGTGGGATTTTCTGAGGATTTATTAAGTGACAGCTTGTCAAAAACAGGATTTAGGTGGAAGGAATCAAGACGTGGCTCAGCATAAGTCCTGTTTCATCTGCTTTGGTGTGTCTTTTCTTTTTATTTGTCTCTTCTGTGTTCCCTGTCTTCTGTCTGTCCCCTCTTTTTCTTCTTCCACTATTTTTTTTATTTTTTTAACTTAAATGAGCAAATCGTACTCAATTACGGTCACATGTGATGAGCCTAATGTAAAAATGTGGCCTCAGATTACAGTAGTTCAACTGTCTCCAGTGCTCCAGCGCACTGTATGTGTTGTTCTTTTAAGCGCTTATCCAAATATGTACAAAATAATTGGTGGTGTGAAAGAAGACAAAGTGGGTGTGAATATTAACAGTACTTTGATGTGGCTGGGTGAGTGATCAGAAACAGCAGCTCTTGAAGCAGCCAAAATAACATCATAACCCAGCTGCTGTGGTCTCTACTAAATAGAGAACAAAAGAAAAAGAGGCAATGAACAACTTTTGTTACTTTATTTACTAATATTTAATTTAGAATTTAGTGTTTGCTACGTTTTTTCAACTTCTGTGTATTTTCTACTTGCTAAATGGCACAGGTCAATATGACATTTATTATATTGGGTTGATATGAACATTCTTTTTATTAAGTTCACTTAAATTAAAAGTTGTTCATTTTAAAGTATAATTAGTGTAATTGATAGCTCTCAATTATGCTGTTATGGTGAATGGCTGTAGTCAAAGTTTAAATATTAGGGGGGGGGGGAACAATTTCATAGAGACATAGTACAGGTATTAGTCATACCATCAAAAACATATTTAAAATATAAGGTCTTTATGTTGTTTCTAGTTTGTATATTATGAAATTATTGCAATATAAAGGTATATATAAAAATATATTTAAAAAACCCATATATATATATACCATATACATTAATATCACTTAATTAATATTCATTAAAAATGTGTATATCTTATAATATTTAATTCAACATTATTTTATTTTAGTTTTATGTAATTTATTTAATTCTAATCAGAAATGTTTTGGGGTGAATACAGACATGGGCATACAATAAAAATAAATGTAAAATAAATTCCATTTATGCATACATATATTACCTTATTCAATATTGAATTATTATTTTATTTTAATGACTTTTATATTAGTTGAAAATACCAACGGGTCCAGTCAGGGTGTCCATCAGTCTAAAATGTACCAGAATCCCTGGCAGTTGCATCATTCAATTTGGTAGTGGTGCCACCAAAACTGCACATAATAATATGTTTGGATATCCATATTTCTGTGCAGCTGGAGTAACGGCCTGCTAATCTTTCAGCATCTGTGTCTGAAGAGGCTTGGTGTTCCCTTGGCTTCTACATGCCTCATTTCTCCCTTAGTACCACAGCTCAGAGAGGTTAATGGCTAATGGCTGAAAGAGTAAAACACAAGTCAAGTTCATCCCTGGCTTCCTGCCCATTACCAACAGGGTCAAGCCCCACTGAGCTTCCTACCGCAGTCACAGATCCGCCCGCTGTTATTGCAAAAACAGCTGTGAGCAGTTTTGACAGTCACACTCTTTTCCACCAGCTCCGTTTGGATCTCTCTTTCTCACTTGCACTCGTATGATCCCCCCCAGCGAGGACGAGTGTTTTGATCCACCACTTACATTGTTTTAAATGGGACTCTGACAGGCGTCAATAAAGAAAGTACAAATGTAAGCATGTGTGCCAGCGACAATCAAGTCTGCCATTTTGTTTCAATTATTAACGCCGCTCAGTTTAGTGGTTCATGAATATTCCGTCATCATTTGCATACTAGAGGAACCGAGCTCGTCAGTATTCATGACACTGGTGTCTGAAGGGAAGAAATGAGCCGCTTGTTGAAGTGTGTGTCCGTGAGGACCCAAACTGACTTAATGGTATTTCTGTAATTTATTAGTCTGCTTAGCATTCACCATGAATGCAGAATGTAATTTTATCATGTAGTATTGGTATGTAAGCCTGACATATGCTGGTTAAAGTAGTCTGAAATATTCATAAAAGAGTGTGTCTATGAGCCACAGTGGTGAGTTTATTGTGAAACATTCTAAGGTTTCAAAGACGGGAACAAACACCATCAAGCATGATTTGTGATTACCCAACGCCCGTTTAAATGGCTTTAAAGCCTGTGGGGTATTCCATTGTCTTTCCCAGACATGCATTTAGCTAGCTAGCTAAATGAGGATATACCACAGTCATCTGTTGTTTTTATATAAAAGTATAACTTATTTAGCCACCTTTAAGTTGTTCTAAATATGCATTAAAACCCAAATATACATTGTTATACATATACATATTAATATACATATTAAATAAAAATGTTAAGGAATGAAAATTTGACGTATTAAAATGTCTAAAGCTAAAACTGCTATAAAAGCAAACTGAAGCTAAATAGAAAAACAAAAAAAAAAAAAAAAATATATATATATATTAATGAATAAAAACATAATATATAAATGATACTAAAATATCACTGCTCAAGTCATAAAGTTGGCTCGAGAAAGCCAACTTACTGAAATGCTGTTTAAACTACTACTTCTTCTGAGGCTAAATTTTCTGATTGCTATTCCTCCTAGAGCTTTAACTCCAGATCTCATGCTATAATCATGCTAACACCATGCTAGTAACATGCTAATCATGGTAGTAACTTGTTAATCATGCTAGAAACATGTTAGTAACTTGCTAATCATGCTAGCAATATGCTAGTCACTTGCAAATATTGCTAGAAACATGCTAATAACATGTTAGCAACTTACTAGTCATGCTAACAACATGCTAATCATCTATCTATCTATCTATCTATCTATCTATCTATCTATCTATCTATCTATCTATCTATCTATCTAGTGTATCTGTCTATCTATTATCTGACTTTATAATCTATTTCTAACTTTTTCATACTGAAAACGTCAAACTTAAACTTTTAAAACTTTTTAAACCTTAAGGGGCAGTTTCCCGAACTGGGTTTAAGACTAGTCCTAGATTAAAATAAATGTTAAGAGCTGTCTAAACTGGAAAAAAGCCTTGCACTGAGATATCTTAAAATACATTACTGTCATTGTTTGGTCTTAAAATGCTCATAGATAATGCATTTTTGTAAGACATGTAAATGTCCTAAATTAGCAAAGGTCTAGTCCTGGCTTAATCTAATCCCTATCTGGGAAACTGGCCCAACCTGTTTTAACTTTTTTAAACTTTCACCTCCCGCTTTCTCAAGCCAACTTCAAACTTTACTTGTCTAGTTATTTATTTAAAACCCTAGCTCTCTTGACTTTTTTTCTCAGAATTGTGAGTTTTAAAGTTGCAACTGAGTAATAAAATCAGGATTGTGAGAAACAAACAATTGTGACTTTTTTCCCCTCAGAGTTGTGAAATATAAACTCGTCATTGAGTTATGAAGTTCAAGAATTGGTATTGGTCAAGAAAAACTCTAAATTGTGGAAGAATTTGCAAGTTTTTACTCATTTTTTAATCTGGAAAGCTATGATTCTACATGGAGTATTCAAAATGTTTGTTTGTGTGCGATAGAAGAAAATTATACAAGGTTGCAGTGACCCTGATGATAAAGGTGATTAAATTAATATAAATACCTTTTTTTCCATGTTATGTCAGATTAAGATTGCTTTTGTGGACTGTAGTGTAAACATATGTCCATGCTTGATTTTTATGAGTTTTATTGCCTAATTACCTGCTTGTTTACTGTTGCGATGGAATACAGGGGAAAATTATGCTTTTCGCTTGAAGTCTCTAGTGTTTTGACTATGGCAAATCTTGTTGCTCATCTCCTGCCTTTTAGTTGGCAATCAATTGATTTAAAAAACAGAAGGAAAAGAAAATGAGGAGGGTGTTGAATAAATAAATGCAGCTTGGATTTGTCTCAGATTTTGTCCGCATGGATGCTGTAGGGCTTATTGACTCACTTGGTAGTCACTCGTTTAGAGCTAACATAATCATGCCATACTGTTTTCTGCATTCCTTCATGCGGGACTGGAGAAACAGAGGTTCCACCAAAGGGATGAAGTTACAGTTTCTGAACAGCATTGCTTTCACACAGTATGAGCTGTGTGTGATTGATGGAAAAGGTTTTTCTCAGTAATTTGGTGAAGGTGTCCGATGTAACCCAACCTTCACCTCGTTCTGCTCTCTTCTTTCTCTGTTTCATCCCTCATTCACAGAGAGTGATCCCACTCTAGGGAAATCTGCTCAGACGATAATGCGATCCCACTCCTACACTGCAGTGTGTGTGAATGTATATACAGTACACATGCTATTTTCAGATTATGTGTCTTGAAACCAAAATGCACAAACACACACAGCGTGTAATAGTGATCTGAGGAATGAGATCTTGTTACTAACATTATTTATATTATATTATATTGGTAATATAGATAATTTTTCTTGTGGATTGAGAATAATAAAACAGAAATTATGACTGTGTACAAGGCATGCTTGCCTTAAAAAGTAGCGGTATGGTGATGTTGGTATAGTTTGGTGTAGTTTGTTGGTGTTGGTTGTAGTTTATTGCTATCTGATGGAGTATCTTGGTGTTGGTTGGAGTTTATTTCTATACAGTAGATGGAATATGTTGGTGTTGGTTGGAGGTTATTGCTATCTGATTGAGTATGTTGGTGTTGGTTGGAGGTTATTGCTATCTGATGGAGTATGTTGGTGTTGATTGGAGTTTATTTCTAAAGATAGAGTATGTTGGTGTTGGTTGGATGTGATTGCTATCTGATGGAGTATCTTGTTGTTGGTTGGATGTTCTTGCTATCTGATTAAGTATGTTGGTGTTGGTTGGATGTGATTGCTATCTGATGGAGTATCTTGGTGTTGGTTGGAGTTTAT
>JAUMHP010000044.1:9179441-9199869 GCA_032361065.1 Enteromius trimaculatus | reverse complement strand
AGTATGTTGGTGTTGGTTGGATGTGATTGCTATCTGATGGAGTATCTTGGTGTTGGTTGGAGTTTATTTCTATAGATGGAGTATGTTGGTGTTGGGTGGATGTTCTTACTATCTGATGGAGTATGTTGGTGTTGGTTGGAGGTTATTGCTATCTGATTGAGTATGTTGGTGTTGGTGTTGGTTGGAGGTTATTGCTATCTGATGGAGTATGTTAGTGTTGGTTGGATGTTCTTGTTATCTGATGGAGTATGTTGGTGTTGGTTGGAGGTTATTGCTATCTGATTGAGTATGTTGGTGTTGCTGTTGGTTGAATGTTCTTGCTATCTGATGGAGTATGTTGGTGTTGGTTGGATGTTCTTGTTATCTGATGGAGTATGTTGGTGTTGGTTGGAGGTTATTGCTATCTGATTGAGTACGTTGGTGTTGGTTGGAGGTTATTGCTATCTGATGGAGTATGTTGGTGTTGGTTGGAGTTTATTTCTATAGATGGAGTATGTTGGTGTTGGTTGGAGTTTATTGCTATCCAATTGAGTATGTTGATGTCGGTTGAGGTTATTGCTGTCTGATAGTATTTGTATGAGTTTCATGCTATCTGATGGAGTATGTTGGTGGCGGTTGGAGGTTATTGTAATAAAACCTTTCACCTCTGTGTGTTATACTGGATTTTAATGTGTTAAAAGTAAGGGTGCAAAGGTTCTGGGTTAAATGCTTATTGTTCAGCCATTTTATTAGCATTGTAGGTCCCCTTCAGAGTCTTTTTCAGCTATTGCTGGAAGTGCTTTCATTGAAGTTCTGCATCATTTAGTTTCCCTCCGAAAGCCCCTTTGCTTCCCATAAGTACTGTACCACTTCTGGCCAGTGATTTTAGAATCGATGGCGATAATTCATTTGTCTGCCCAGTTCTTCAGGCTCATTGTTTATAATGTAGGAATAATGTGGTTTAAATTTCACTGTGTTGTATCTCTCTGTTTTTTGTCTCACTGAAGGCCACTTCTCACATGTGTCGGTCAGTGATGCAGAGCGAGGTAACCATGGTGACGACTCTACAGGCCTAACTCCTGACTGCTCGCCTCCTTCACCTGATACGGCCCTGAGGAACATCGAGAGAGTCATCCGCCCCCAGGTACACACACACAAGCAAGAACACACATGCACACACAGTCTATTATGTTGTTCTGCTCTCAAGGTTAATGGTGCTCTTTTAGATAAAACATAGTCTGGCTGTAACTATCGCAGCATCTGTGTGTGGGAGTCATACACACACACACACAAAAGCAGTACTGTCTTACATCTATGCTAAGATACTGAACATTCTTCATCTTAATTATACGGCTATTATAAATATGCACATGCCCGACGGGCGGATTCTCTTCATGCTTTGATATGCAATTGTCCCAAGCTGCCCTCATTTTCACTCTTTCTTCAAACTTGAGTGTTTTTATTTGATTAGTATCAGTTACAGTGTAGTAAGATCAAGCTTTAGTGTTTTCAAAAGGTGCCTGGACAATTAAAAACCCATCCTTAAAAGCATTTGAAAATCGTTTTATCAAATCAAGTGCCGAAAATCTAAATGTTTATAAAATAATAAATTCATATTTTTATATTTATATAATATTATATTTTTTTATGTAATATTTTATTTTAGATTAATTATAAATGAAATTCTTTGTTTATTGTTATAAATGTAAATTAATGATATATTACAAAATGTAAATTGTAAATACTTAAATAAAACGTAATTCTATGAATATTAATTATTTATAATTCTAAATGACAAAATATAACATATAAAAATTTACTCCAGAACGTCATGTTCATTTGTAATCATTTCTGAAATTTGCAAACAATTTTTAATTGAAAATTCATCCTGCAAAATATTTTTTTCAGTGTACAGAAAATAATTCACTAACAATGTGCCACGATTCATGTGCCTAAAAGAAATTATGCGGATATATTATGTAACAGCACAAATACTTGCTGTAAGTGGCGGAGTTGTCTTTATCCATTTTATCAGCATTTGATGAATTACTGCTGCCAGTAATAAAAAATAAACATACTCAGTCGTGTTTACAGCCTGCTTTCTGTGTGTGGCAATAGTGACACGTTATTTATGAGAGTAGCACTGACCTTTGCAAATCAGGCTCTATCTGGTGCTGTATCAGTGCAGAGAGGGCCTGATTAAACTGGATTGCAGGCGGTTATTGAATAAGTAATACCAATTGGGACCAGATAATATGGCTCTGAATAGTCAAATGAGTTCTGAGAAGAGCTCCGGCATCATTTGTTTACAGATGCCACTTGGATAGATATTTCATATTTAATGCACATGAAATTCATATGTTTGTAACTGTGGCTTAGGTTATCTATTTGAGATGTTGTCTCTTTCCTGCAAAGTCTCTTTCTCTCTGTTGGTTTCCTGGCTGTGTTTGTGACTTATTATTCTCTTAGAAGAGTGTGAATGGGCCCTTTTTTCATCTCCGTCAGAGTGCTCAGTGCATCCTATCAGAGTCATGTTTGTCCTCTTTTCAGTCAACCACAATCCCTCGTTTATCTGCGCTGGCCCTCTTTCGGGTCGTGTTGTCTGCATGCTGAGCGCCCACAGGATTAGAAAGAGACACAACGGTGCATGTTCTCCCCCACTGTCTTCAACAACAAAGTCCACAATGCTCCAGTTGGGCGAATGATGTGTGCAGTGCGCTTTTCTAAAGATTGATTTCATTTTTTTCTTCATTTCAAACTGTGCTTTAGTGCTGCTAAGTGCAGTCTGTTTTCAACTGGTGGTGAATAAGTCACGTGTGACTATCTCTTACTTTTTTTAATGCCTTTTTATTTGTTTTTATCTTTTCTGCAAAAAACGAATGCTAACGTACAACCAGATGGTCATTATCGCAAAATAGAGACTGCCGCCAAGCTATGTATGCAGATGTATAAATCTGATTTCTGATTAAGTGTGGGTATAAAACCTATTGCGTTACATGGCATCAAAACTCTGCATGCATGACATAGCAGTCTTGAGCAGACAGATATGATTTAGTAGCTAAATCATCACACAGCACTCATGTTCACAGAAGTGGACTTCCATCAGAGATGACGAGGGCTCCGACTTACAGATGGTACAATTGAGCTCTTCTTTTGCTCTGTGCACAAGGAGTCTGGTCACGTCTGGTAATCATAAGCTCTTTGACCCATCCAGGTGTGCCTCTGCTTCCCCCGGGAGAAAGGAAGAGACTGATGAGGGGTCGTTTGCCTCTAGCTGCATTTAAATCTCAACATAAGACACCATTGATGAAGTGTCTGTTCATTAAGAGATTTCACCTAGGGGTTAATAACCTGAGCTTGTAACTGAAAAGTTGTAGATTCAAACCCAGAAAGGCTTGGTCATTGAGCTGCCCTTGTTTAGCAAAACCTTACCTTAGGTTACTAGAGGTAGACCTTCACTTTAATTCCCATAAGCTCCCATGGTGACTTTTTGTACTGCAAGCCGCTTAAAAATATAAACTGGCTAGAATAATGTGGCAAATATTCAATTCTATTTTATTCTAGTCTAGTCTATTACATAAGTTTTATAAAAAAAAAAAAACATAGTGAGTTGCATACATAGGCAACATATTTAGACAGCATAGATATGCAGGTGTACCACCAATTCGGTTCTGTTCTATTCTATTTTGTTCTGTTCATCATTTTTAGGCTGCATAGAAACAGTGATAAGATATATATTCTATTCCATTTTATAAGTTCTTTTCCACAATTTTGTGTTCTGTTTTATTCTGCAGATAACAGCTCTATTCTAAAACAAAGGGACCTGCCTACCTAATGACTGCAAAATTGTTGTAATGCATTCTTTGGGTCAAAATCTAAGGCACAATCATTCATGAAGCCTTTGTGATGAAGACTCTCCCAAAATGCGCTGAAACACACTTAGGCCCAATCCCAATTCTACCCCTTACCCCTAAACTTTCCCCTACCCCTCCGTTTGTCGCGTTCATGTGTAGGGCTGTCTCAATTCTCTTTTGGTTGGAGGGGTTGGGGGAAAGGGGAGGGCGAGATAGCTCTCCAAACGAAGATTTTTCTGGACCTCGGGACAACCAAGGGCTAAGTGAAATTTCTAACATGGCTGCTCACTCGAGCAAGCAGACCCATAAATGTAAGTAATTTTTGCCATTAATAAGGATTTTTATGACAATTTTTCATTATATGTATATTACCATCAATTTTGTGTTTGTGTTTACGGTGATGTTCTGGAAAGAAACTTTGCAAAGAAATCTCTAAAGTTTGCTAGCGGATAGCACCGATTGCACAATATTAAGAAATATATTTTTATGTCATATACCCGGTGACTTGACTGTATGTGGTCAACTGCATGTGGTCAACTGCGCACAATGCAGTTGACTGCATTGTTTTGTTTTGCTTACGGCCATATGTGTACCTGTAAACGAACGGTGCTTACATCGGCACATGTCCTCTGACGTGATGTTAGGAGCATGTGACAATGGATGATGACGTATAACAGTATAGTAGTGGTGTCCCATTTCTTAGGGGGAAAATGATTAACCCTTCCCCGTTCCACTTCATTTCAAGGGGCGAGGGGTAGGCAAAGGGCTAGAAAATAGAATTCGTATTGGGCCTTAGAGATCAATCCAAAACTAAATCCTTTACCTCAATATTTGTCCATATTATTAGTGTTTTTGTTAGTTAGCTTAGAAACAAACTTTTAAGCATTAAAATACAGAGCATTTTAAATTTGAATCACTTAATAGGTTTCATTTAGGTTAAGATGCTGCTTCAGAAGGTAGCTGTCTATGCAGACAGCAGGCAGCTTACTACAGTATGTATTGGAGAAGAGCTGTAGTGTGTTATTTAAAAAGGACACTACAATATTGTTTTACCTGATTTAATCTCTGTTTAACAAGCTTTCTGGTCAAGAATTGATTCTTGATGTGCATCTGCCTGGCAGAGGACAAAGCATGATTAAATTTGTTAAAACGTAATTAACCTTCGTAGAAAAGCAGAATGACACATTGAAATGTGTTCTTTTGTGTGCTTGAATGTGGACAGTAGGAGCTCTTGAGCTGTAGTGGGGACAGAAAATCCTCTTGATGCTTTATCAGCTATGCACACACACACACGCATATACACACACACACACATAATGTACGTAATACAGCTGAGCAAAAGAGTGCATGACTTTATTCTAAAGGGTGTGCTTTCTCACTCAGGCTGCAGGAAAGAGAAAAAAAAAAGGAAAGCTCTCATAACTGGTTTAAGCACATTCAGTGCCATTTGGCTAAACTAATTTGAATAACAAATAGAGAAACTTAAAAATAACCTTCTAAATGACCGCAATTTCTTTTCTTTATCTTCCACCTCTGTTTTTACCAGATTCACAGGTACAGATCTTTGTGTATGTGGCGCAGTCAGTGTATCTGTGTTGAAGCCCAATTGCCAAATTATTTAGCTGTAGTGGTTCCAATAATCTCCCTGCCCTTTTTGACAGTGCAAGATGCTGGCGAAGGATGCTTGTTCCTCTTGGCTGATGGAGATAAGAAAGAGAAAACATATCTATCTACATGATCCTTCCTTTTTCTTTTAAAATAAATATACACATTTTGCAGTGGTTGTGTACGTTTACGAGCACAACTGTACTCAGTTGTAGAAAAATGATGCACACTCATTTACGTCTCTGTAATTATCAAGTCTCTGGGTTAAAAGTTGAAGCTGCATTTGAAATATGCGTTATTTTCAAAGACTTACAACTGACAGTGTTCATGTTCGTGCTAAGCGTCTACATAGCTTTTGTCTATTTTAATGACAGACATTACAAATGCGGTAGAAAGACATCAGTCTTTTAGAAGAGAGTGTATAGCAGCCTCTGATGAGAGAGAGATACTCAAAGCTGTCAAAATGCCTCTTGATGTGAAGCACAGCCATTGGGCTGAATTCTGAGAGAACAGAAGACTCTTATAGCCACCGACCTCCAACAACTGTTGTGAAATTAAAATTCAAAATTGAAATTTGAAGGCAGTGCGTAAAAGTTACCAACTTGCAGTCGTTGGAGCGGATGGTTGGAGAGGGTCGTGGCATCACGATGTGTCCTTTTCTGCTTTTTATCGACCTTTTAATTGTGTGTGGATGTGCACTTGTGAGAAACGGAGAGTTTAAATTAACACGTTTAATTGGAAGTGTGTGTGTTTCAAGATTTCAAGATTTTTATTTGCCATTTGCGCATAAAAAACCAATGCACATTGGAATTCTAGTGCAGAGCTCTCATGTTTAACTAAGTTAACAGGCGAATAAAAACAAAACAACAAGAGAATTAAAAAAGAGAACAGAACATTGTTAAACTAAATGAAGGAAGTATCTATAAATATCTATTCTTAAGACAGAAGAGTTTTTTTCTTTAGATGCAGGTACTAGTACTAAATAATCCAGGTTGCATTGCAGATATTTCACAGTTATAGTATTGCACATTTTTTTTGCTATTGCACCTTTTATACTTTTCTACAGATCAAGGATATTGCTCATTTTCTTCTGTTTGCACCGTGAGTGAACTGAAAGTGTAGCCCACACACATTCATCAGTGACCTTGCGCTGTGTGTCTTCTGTTAAAATCTTCCCGTAGGCTCTCAAAGCCCTGTGGTCATAACATATTCTGCATTTCCTCTTTAATAGCAATTCAGGAATAAAAGATAATTTCATGCGCCCAGCTGGATGATGAGAACCCCTTTGGCAATTAAACCGTAACACCACTGATGAAATGATGACGAGCTAAATGATGCAGATTGCATATTTCATGCCCTCGGCCCCTTGAGTTTCGAGTTTGTCATGCTAATGATGCTAATATCACGTAATTCTTTGTGTGTGATACAAACAAACACAGCGTGAAGCGCAAGCTTCGTAACTCTCTTTTACTTTTGCTTCTTGAACATTTACCTCTGAAAATGTAGTTTGCTTGCGTACAAGACAAAATAAGATATTTAGCAGAATGTTCATACTGCCCTTTTTAGGACAACTGAAGTGAATGTTGAGCTGAAACTAAGCTTTTATATATTAATTAATGCTTTTATTTGTATTGGTGTAATGCTGCTGAAAATTCAGCTTTGCATCATATGAATAAATAGCTTTTTAAATTATATTAAAATATAAAACGGTTATTTAAAATTGTCTCAATATTGCAGTTTTTCTGTATTTTTTTAAGTAAATGCATCCTTTTTCAAAAACATCAAAAAGTCCACAACACTTTTTAAAAAGCTACTTTTTGTTGTATTAAAAAAAGTCAACTGCAGTAGAATAAATGTTCTTTTAAGCTTCAGGTAATGAGGTGACAGAAATGTCCCTTTAATTTCACATGACTTTCTGGTTTTGTGAATTTCAGGATCATTTAAGGATAAAAGGTGTTGTAAAACCCTGCAGTCGTTTTGATTTGTGCTTTGAGGTGTCTCATTTTGTAATGAACAGCAGCCCCTCCTCTGTTGCTGAATGTGTTCCTGTTGCCTTTTTTTAGCAACAGGAACTCTATATTTGGTAATGTTGTTGTTATTGCGGTGCTCCTGTTCTTGCAGCTTTGCCTTCGTTGTCATGGAGACGGCAGTTGTATTGAAGTGAGTGAAAGTGTGTGTGTGTGTTTATGTGTGAGAAGGAGTGCGAGCAAGAGGAATGTTGATAAAGTGTCGCTCTACGCATGAAGGTTGTTCAACACCTCAATCTGTATATTTATCTGGGCGAATAAACTGCTTACGGCACTCAGTATTATAACCAGCCTTGAAAACAGGCTATATTTCATTTGAATTATTGGTGCGCTTTCAAATTCATATCCACACCCTCAGTGGATCTGCTAGTCTGCAAAAGAGAACATAGATTTGTAAAGAACACCAGCTCTCTTGTAACATTGTAAGATGATTACTGTAAAACTGGAAGCTTGTGATTGGATCTCCTGAAACAGGTCTTAGCACAAAGACATACAAAATGTCTCGGAGATTATGAAATATAACAGTAGGGATTGTTTTTCATATTTTGCAGTTTTAGTCAAATTACAGGCAAAAAAATGTTTTTAAATAAAAATAATAAATACAATTTTGTTTTACATTTACAACTATAAATACAAATACAATTTTAAATTTTGTTAATTTTGTTAAATTCTACGTTCTCATTACTGTGGAACAACAACATAACATAACAACATAACATAGCATAAATTATAATTTGAGAGTGATATAAATTTTTATTCAATTGAATGTTTTATTATTATTATTTATTTTATTATTTATTTCAGTATATCCTGAGTAGAGCCAGAGTCTGATTATGTTCAGTAAAAATAGTAATTGTTCAGGGGGAAATATTATGATTTAAGTTTACATCTTTTTTTTTTCGTTTGTGTGTTCATAAGTTTTAGAATTTTAAATAAGTTGATAATTTGTCACCAACTTGACAACTTGCCCTGCTTAAGAGCCACTGCGTTACTTTAATATCAAAAAACATCAGTAATGTGACTGTAATGATCATGATGAAAACTAAGTGTAGACATAATAATTTATATTAAACAAAATGATAGATAAAATTCTGCAAAGTACATAATTGGACCCAGCCCCTCTACTGGGATGCAAGTTGGGGCCTGGTCACCCCCGGCTGGGTCGACTGGGTAAGGGTGTATGATGTTGCAAGACCCGAAACACTCGATGACCTCAGGAAAAACATCACTGATGATGCGTCCCAGTGCATCCATGAGATGTTTCTTAAATAATAACTGTAATTTGTAAAAAGAAAAAAACAAAACAGATATTCATTTATATTATATTGGTAACACTTATTTTTGATAGTCCACTAGAAATTCTACTAACAGTGAGTAACTTTGCAACTACATGTCATCTAGCAGTCTTTAGAGTGTTATTAGACTGTCTGCTTAATATCTTCTAACACTTTATATTGATGGGGGCGCAACACGCTACAGTACATACTGACTATCAGAAACTTATTCTACTAACCCTAAACCTACCCCAACAGTCTACTTGTTAGAGTTAGCAGACATGTAGTTGTGAATTAATGAGAATTAGTTGCTGCAAAGTTGCTTATAGTTAATCGACTGTCTAATGTGGCCTATCAAAATCAAGTGTAACCATTATATTTTGAATCCGTTTTAATTCCATATTATGAGAGTGTTGCACATTATGCTAATGAGAATTGGATTTGAACACGTTCTTGACAAGTGTCAGAAGATTCACTCTGAGATCCTCGTAGATCAGTAGTCTGTGTCACTCACTGTGATTGTATTTCCCAAACCAGATGAGCATACGAAATCAGCGCTGAATGATTCTGCGTAATTATAAATTCTCGCTCTGAGATTTGAGCTGAATGTGATCTGCATATGCATTGACAGTACTGCATTCCTGAATGCCCCACTGGGAGGTGAAACAGTCGCGTTAGTGGCATTTATTGCCCCGCGATCCCAGAGCCCACTGAATAATTATCATAATTACCATCCATAAATTAGCGCACAATTTCTCACTCTACTCTCGCTCTCCAAATGATGCGCCGGCGTATTGAAGGTAGTATTAGTGAGCTAACACACGTGCATGTGTATTTTAGTGAAGCAGGTGTGCATCCTGTGTGTGTGTGTGTGAGACTGCTGTACAACATTATTAGAGGAGGCAGTGGGTGTGTTTGATGAACAGGCATGTTTTGTCTTTTAATTTAACTACAGTCAGCTATGAAATACTCATTAGGAGTTCATGGTGTGAGACTGCAAGTGTGTGAGTAACAGGTTCATTAGCAGCGGTTCCTGACACCAAGGTGTGTTTGACAACAAAATCAAGACTGCCGGAATTTGCAGATTTGGGCAGAAATGTGGCAGATGTGCCTTGTCGAATACAAACATTTGTCTTTTGAAAACTCATTCAGAATAAAAAGCGCTTTGAAAAGCAGTAATGCTAGCAATTTTTATTATTTATATTATTATTTATTATTTATAGACTTTGCTTAAAATGAGAAACTGTAAAAGTAACTAAGTAATAAGAAACTTTGACTAAATATTTTCTTGCATCCATATTTTAGATGAATGGCAAACAGCTTTTGATTTAAACTGATTTTAAAGCTTATTTTTATAGCGTATATAGCTTCAGTTTGACCTGCTTTCACCCTCTTTTTGCTTTTTCTCCTTTTAGTATTTCAGTATTCTTTTTTTTTTCATCTGCGTTTTCAAGTGGTGCCAGATTTCTGCCTAGTGCGTGCGTGTGTGAAATTAAGTGACTTAAATCAGAGACATTTTTCTCATGCAAATTAATTAATTTGGCATTTTGGACACCTGTGATGCAACAGGAAGTGAAGATGATGCTTATGTAAGGCTTCCTGTGGTTATACAACTGCTTGACTCTGCACATAGTCATCTCTTTTTGTTGTTTTCTCTCCCTGTCTCGCTCTGTCTCTCCCTCTCGCTGAGCAATATGCATCTCACATCCATTCCACCTCCTACTTGCAGGCTTTTTTCAAAACTTTCTTCCCTCCTGCAGACGAACTCTGTTGCACAGTGCATTTGATTTTGGTTGGGATGTCTTTGCAGAGATTTTTAGTGAAGGAACGCCTCAGAATATCAGACAAACTTGAGGGGGGGATATATTGATTTAATCTACTACGCAGGTCATTTCATGTGAACCAGACAGAACACCTCAGCAACTGTGTAGCAACAAATTTCTGTGTTTCTGTGAGTTTTGTATGGGCACCATGGCCAAAAAAAAGGATGCCACTTTATTTACCAAAAAAGGTTAAAATGATTTTCCATGTTTCCCATAATTATGCCTCGCAATTAGTTTTACTGCAACTATTTTACGTAATTGTGACAGTTTCTCTTACAACTATTTCTCATTATTGTGAGTTTTGTATTTCGTATTTGTATTTCAATTGCAAAATGTTATATCTCAAAATTGTGACTATTTCTTATTGCAACTAATTTACTCCTAACAATTTTACATATTTGACTTTTATTTATTTTTTTTATTTTGGACTTTTTCACAACTGCAGCTCTTTCTCTATGAAGTTCACAATTGAACTTCATATTTCACACATTTCTGGCTAGTTCTCGTAATTGCGACTTCCTCACAACTCCAACTCTTTCTAGTAATTGTAACTTCCTCACAATTTGTGACTTTCTCGAATTATGAGTTTATCTCTTACAATTGAACTTCATGTTTCTCACTTTTTTGAATGTTTCTCATAATGGAGATATTTATGTACCTCAAAATGTGTTGTTACTGTATATCTCTCAGTTGCTATTGAGACCATTATTTGCAAACTATTATTAACTGTAAAATAACGTCTCAAATCTTATAATGTGACTTTATATCTAATATTGTCATATAGTGTGAATTTATATATTTTAAAGTGGAGCACACTTACCTACCTAAGTTAGAAACAGAATTTCATTTTATTTTTGTTTAAAAACAAATTTGGTCAAATTCTGGTAAACATTGCTCAGTGAAACATGACCACCCTCGGTCTGCCGCTCTTCTTTCTTCTACACATTTATGCATTTTCATTTATTTTCACAGTCTAGAAATGTGATACCACTCTTTACTAGTGACTCCAGCAGCCAGTAATTGCTTATGTTGCGCACCGTTGCTTTCACGTTGCCTCACAAAAGGCCTCCAATTTCCTCATTTTATTGAAATTGTACGTTACAAGTACATAAGCATCTGTTGCAGAAGACTTGGCTAATATGAAATAAGCTTATAAAAGTCTCCTCTTTAATGCTAACATTACACTCTTTCCTGTCATAGCCAAAGCAGCGGACCTCACTGTCCTCCTCCCAGGACATCCAGAAACCCATTCAGAACCACAGCGGCGATCCTTCAGAGGTCAGTTCATCACTCGGCTACGCCAGCTTCAGCACCAGCCCCCCTGCCAGCCCCCCCATCAGCCCCGCCAACTGCTCCATCGGATCCGCCGAAGACTACGGCCTCACTGGTACGACTGTCCTTTCTTTAGCATTTAGCGTCTTCTTGTTGTCTAGAGGATGAGATATCTCAAATATAATCCCTTACGACAAATACAAAAGACACGAATTGAGAAAATTGCTGACATGCAGTAAGAATATGGAGGTGTTAAAGTGTTGAGTGTCTGAGTGAACAAATAATGGTAGCTTTGGGATGCACTGGCTTTTTGTTCACAGAGATGCTGTTTCTATAGGCATTTCAGCCAGTGAGATCACAAGCTGGATAAAACAAGCCGACCCCTCTTACGTTTCTCGTACAGACATGTTAATTTCAGCAGGAGGCTTCTCTCTTGATTGGCTCAGAGTGCTTGTGCCAGAAGCAGAGTGATTCCCGCTGCTTTGAGCAGTACTACTGTAAAAGTGTGACTAAATTAGTCATCAAACCACCTTTTAAATGGCTTGAACGGCATTTTAAAGTGCCGCTCAACCGGCTTGTGGGAATGTCCTCGCTCTGGTATTGTTGCAGACAGAGAGGCCCACTGCAAACGCACCATCTCAGCAGACGTCAGTGTTTTGGAACAGGCGGTTTCGCTGCCAAGGCTGCCACTTCCTGCCTGTCATTTCCTCAGCATCCACCTACGGCACTGCTGGCCGAGTGGGCAGTTGATGCTGTTTCCATGGCGATGTCATTCCCGGTGCTGAGGTGGGGTAGTCATGGTGACGCTGGTGTACTTCGCAGTCCGTTGGTTTGTACTAATGCTGCGCACATGCTTGTCTGGTACCCTGCTCCCCTGACACATGTGTTCAGAGAAAATGGGGGGGGGGGGGGAGAGATGGAATCTAATTAAAAGAGTTACTGCTTATTCACTTTTGCAAAGTTGGCTGTTTTCAGTTTAGATACAGTCCGTAACAGTGGGGGATGTTGCAATGTCTTACTTTTTTTATCCCAGTTTTTTGCCACTAATATGCAAGGAAAATAATTACACATTTTTTATGTAATTGTACGTATTTTTAGTTTTTATTCAGCATATTGTTTATTGTATATTATATATGCACATTTTGTTGTAGAATTCACAAAATAATGCACGTTACATTTTATGGCTGATAGAAAATATGTATTTCTTTCTATCATGACTGGCATGAATGATTTATAGTAAATTCATTCCTTTCACTTTTTATGACTGATAGGAAATATGATTTTTTTTTTCTACAATTAATATCTTATTGAACATAAAAGTTTTAAGTTTATATGTGTCTATATGTGTCTAAGTCTATATGTGTGTGTACTGTGTATATTTATTATGTATTAGGGGTGGGCATAGATAATTTTTCTAGATTAAAATGGCTCATTTGAATTTTGCCAAAGGCATTCAGAATATGTGTGCTGCCTAAATAATGACTAAAAGTAAAGCCCTATTCATGCGGGACTAGTTTTACTGGGGGTCTTTAGAGAATGTTTTCTTTCACAGACGTACTTGGTGATTTTAATCCTGTCCGAATCTGCCATGTCTGTGTTTTTCCTCTCACAACCTCTGGGATAATTCTAGAGTCTGAATGCGATGTCTGTGATATTATTTTCACAATGCGTTTCCTTGTGTGTTTTGGCCAACGCGATATGCTGTATATGTTCTTACCACACGCATGTTTAATATATTTTGGTAAATAAAATAAATAAATAAATACAAGTAAAGAGCCAGATCACGTAAACGTTTAATAGCAGGAGCAGCACGCGCCGATTGTGCTTGCATTTTGGCAGCGTTTGTCACGCGCAGTACTGCAGCAGGCTATAGACAAGCATCTTATTCCTGTCGTATTTTCCAGGGTTCTTCTCCGAACACTGTGTGCCATGTGCTTTGATTTATGTCATTGCCAGCATACTTTGTTATGCAACGGTCTATATTATTCGATATATTTCTGCTCTACTCCTGCTACACGCTGCCGCACCGCTCCTGCGTGTTGTGTGAAGCTCTCATCCGTTAACATGGGCGGCAAAAAAAACGGTGAAAGTCATCATAGCTTGCGTAGTATGGACTCAGCTCCCAACCCAACTTTGTGAATAGATTAACTGCGATATTTTATTTAATGCGCGATAAGAGTCTCGCGTTAACGCAGCACGTACACACCGATAACGGCCCACCACTAATATGTATACATAAGTACACACACACATATTAAGGAAAAGTATGTTAGATTATTTATATATGATATGATTATTTATATATGATATATATTCTATTAAATATGTGTATTCCATATATATATATATATATATATATATATATATATATATATGCACACATACAATTTTTTTTAAATATATGTTTGCATTTATATGTACAGTGGGGCAAAAAGTTTTATCATATGAGAGACAAAATAAGAATTTTTTTTTTAAAAAGTCACATTGTAGAATTTTTAATGAATTAATTGGTAAATTTCTCTATACTGTACGTATTAAGAAATAAGTATTTGGTCGCCTGCAAACAAGCAAGATTGCTCACATGATCCCAAACACACTGCTCGGACAATGAAGTAAGAAACATTTCAATGTCCTGGAGTGGCCTAGCCAGTCTCCAGATCTCAACCCCAGAGAAAATCTTTGGAAAGAGTTGAAAGTCCATGTTGCTCAGCGACAGCCACAAAACATTACTACTCTAAAGGAGATCTGCATGGAGGAATGGGCAACCAGCAACAGCGTGTGAACACCTTGTGAAGACTCACAGAAAACGTTTGCCCTCTGTCATTGCCAACAAAGGGTATATAACAGAGTATACATTTTTTTTGTTATTGACCAAATATTTATTTTCCACCATCATTTGAAAATCAATTCTTAAAAAATCCTACAATGTGATTTTCTGGATTTTTTTTCTTATTTTGTCTCTCATAGTTGAGGTACACTTATTAAAAATTACAGGCCTCTCTTATCTTTTTAAGTGAGAGAACTTGCACAATTGGTGGCTGACTAAATACTTGTTTGCCCCACTGTACAAAATAAAAACTTTTTTTTACTTTAGTTGTCTTGCTGCCATATTTTTCTTCTGACTCTATTTTGTTTTTATTTAATTGTAATTATTTTATTTTTATATTATTGTATTTATTTATTTTTTGCACAGTGCTTTTTATGGCTGGTACGAAAGATCTATTGCTGGTAAATTCACCTCCCACTGACAGGTGTGGCAAAAAGTTAATTTTGAATTGTGCTGTTGGGCTTAGCTGTCAAACTTTTCTACCATTTATTAAATTCACTCCCTCGTATAGATCCCAACGGGTGTCATTACCTTCATCTCGGTCACCCCTGAAAACCTCCCCACCTGTGGATGTGTGACAGGAGGACCTGGCAACCCTTTAACCAACACTTCATTTGGCCTGTGAGCTACACCACTCCCCCTGGCCACATTACACACCATTCCCTCTGTACAAGACAAGCGATCTCTTAAACAAGGTAAACGGTGATAGATAGCGAAGGAAATGTCGCAGCAGAATACAAAACCCTCTTGGCGCCACAGGGAAGTTTATATCTCTGTTTGCCAGGCCTCTGCTGTGAAAAGGGCCTTTTCATCTCAGTCACTCTCCAGTCTAACAGGGGGCTTTTCAAATGAAGGGGTCCTGTGCTCTTCTCTTTGATGGCAGCTCCCTGACGGTTTGCCCTAATAATCGCGTCCTGTGTCCCACCGTCGCAGGACTTTGTAATAGTGGCGTTTCATGAGGTTTTTGAGCTTGTTTCATCCGGTGGTGTGAAGTTCTGAGATTCTTTGCCTTGAGCAGAAGCAGATTTTTGGGTTATCAACACTGAGATCTTGCAGTACGCTCTGTCGATGGCATGCGAAGACAAAAAAGGGCCATCACAGGAATCGCATGTTAGCATCTCCTCTGAGAGTCCAAGACATGAATTCCAAGCGCTGTTGCGATTGAAGTGGCGGATCAGAGTCAAAATCACAGTAAGGCATTGAAGTCCTCTCTCTGCAGCTCCAGGAATAGATCTTGCATTTTCATGCTTTCGTTCACCCCGTCGTCTTTTTTTTTCCCATCTTCCTCCTCCTCACTATTTATTAGCTTTATAAGGTCCATTGTGTTGTTGCCTTGGCAACTAGTGTTGAGTGAGGAGCGCATTGTAGTTTCTTTGATGCCGTGCCTACATAGGTGATGAAATGAAGTTCTGTCGTTTCCCTACAGTAGGTGCGAGAGAGATGGAGAGATAGACAGAAGCATGATGAGAGTGTGGAGAAGACAAGTTCTCAACGCTTTGGGTTACCAAAGGTGGTGTATTTTTATCCAGCTGCGCTTGGTGCAAACGTTATTGATGTGGTGTTTTGTAATCGTGGAGAGAGATGAGTGAGATTGCAGCGCTGCGATGCACAGAGGCCTTTCAGCTGCGAGTTACAGTCAAGTTGTTCTTTTTTTGGTTCCAAGCATGCTAACCTGTATCCTTAACCTAAACCCAACTGAACGGTTAAACAGTGATTTTATCGGGGATAGCAGAATTCAATACCGGAATAGTTTAATATTTAAATAAGCCTCAACTTATGACTTTTGAAATCGAAATTAGGATTGCATTGGAGTAAATTCTTCCGGTCGGAATACAATTAAGGCATTTTGCTGTTTCTCGGACGTCTGTGTAGACTGTGGAGTGATTGAATGAGTGAGTACTGAAGTAATTTGGTTATAGCTTATGATACAGTAACAATTACAGTAGCTTCCATTATGATTCTTGAAATGACTGCCCCCAACTCTGAAATTAAGGGCTCAAAGAAAATGCTGGGTTTCCTACTGGCAATTACAACAATGTGGTGGCGTTCTTGTGCATTCAATCAGTAAATACGACCATTCTGACATCACTTAATGGCAGCATCGAGTCCAGTCTGTGGGCTTCTTAGTAACGCCCTTGGGCAGCTATTTCCAGACAAGAAAGCACACTTCTTATCTATTTGAATGAAGACACAATGTAATATTTTTAAACTGTTGTCTCTACTGTATATATACAGTCAATTTTAAATTTATTCAGACTCCTTCACAATTTCTCCCATTACCACAGTTTATTCGCTATAGTTTAGAAAATGTTCATAAAATATTCCAAGAACTTAAGAGTTAAAGTATCAGAACAAATGAATCTTGATAATGTCAGATTACTTTGATAGAAATATGTCAGTTTACTTTACTCGGCTATCCCCGCTTACTTAAATTAACTTTAGTTTCATGCACCCACTAGTAGACTGCAAAAAATAGATAAATCTGGTGTCTGAATATTTCTTTGGTTTGACTGTATGTTTGCCTTTTAAATAAGAATTTATAGTATTAAAATTATGAGCAGAAGAATTTAAGTTGAGGAAAGTCAGAGTGTTGACATTTTCTTTTAAGGTCCCGTTCACAAGGTTCTTGCCATACACAAACCAATAACTATTACTTTTGCCAATAAACACCTCATTTGCTGCTTATTAATAATTTGTGGGTAGTTGTTAAGTTTGGATGTAGAATATGTGCTTTATAAGTGCTAATAAACAGCCAATATGTTAATAATAGGCATGCTAATAAGCAACTAAATAATGCAAAATAGTGCAAAATTAAATATTTCTTCTGTATGATCTGTATGTATTTCATGTATTAACATTATTATTTATATAAATCTTTTTTAATCCTAAGACATTAAACTTTGACTGAATTTACTAGTTTTAGATCCCACTTAGTTGATACTTTTCCACTAATCAACAATAAATCGTATCACAAATGACAAAACATATATTGTTTAGAAAGAAATACTTGGTCCACAAGTCTAGAATAAGAATAAATGTTGCCTATAAAGTTAATTGTCCCTCTTAATTAAAAGGTGTCCTGAGTGTCGTCTTCTGTACTGTCTCACAGAGTTCTTCAAATGTCTAAGAACTATAAACCGACCTGATGGCACTCACGTTGGTCACCGTATTAATGTGAGTGTTTTTGGTGTGTGCCCATGCACTCATGCAAGCATTATTGTGCGCTCTACTCTAATCTTTATGACTCAGTGTGCTAACGGGGCTCTGTGGCATAATTAAACACCTTCATTCCATTAAAGAGAGTTTGATTAGAGGATCTGTGTGTGTGTTTGTGTGTGTGTTCCTTGCAGTGCAGCCACCCACAGGGATTCAGAGATCACAGTCTTGTGTGTTGAGTGGTTATATAAAAATTCATGTTTTTGTTGTCCACCCATAAACACACAAATATAGGTGCAATTACAACTGTGGCACTCACGCACACACACTTACCATCTGAACAGTTCTGGTTTTTAATGTAACACCAATCTAACATCACTCTTCTGACAGCATGCAGACCCCACAGCACTTGTCGATGCTGGTTGCCTGGGAGATCTGCAGTTTGAGACAAACGGGAAAGCTAGAGCGAATTCAATATTTCATAATTGTTTATGATTCCTGTGGGCATATAGGGAGAGATACATGGCGATTCCATATAAGAAAGGGTATAATGAATAGTATATGCCACCCATGAGAACTGAGAGACTGACAGACTCATAGACTGATTTGAATCCATGTGTATGTAGACGTCGGGCAGCAGGCCCTTTAAGATGTTCAGTGACTGACAGGTCTGATATTGTTCTGTGGCTTTTAATATCTGAGAGTGAGTCAAGACGAACAGCACAGAAAATGAAACAAGATTGTACCAGACGTGATGCTGAACCCTTGACTGCAAGCATAACCTAACTTCCCCCCTCTGGTGTAGCGCTCATACATGCCTGCTTTATGACTGTCTGTAGGCTACACAAGCTCATTTTTTGTGCTAATTTATGTTAATGTCACAACAAGTTTTTTGGTTATTGGGATGTTATGCTGAGTTCTTGTTGAGATGTTTGATACGGCATTGCTATTATTATTGGTCTTACTAGTGTTAGTGATATGAACAAATCACAAATTGTAAGAACATTTCAGTACGTTGAGGACTCTTCATAGTGATTGACTTTTTTGTGGTTGGTTGGGATCATGTTTTTGGTGGTTTTTAGTTCAATGCTGTGCGATTGCTAGGACTTTACTTATTGTCCAAATGCACTGTTATATTTTGGTCTCTCTTCGTCCCTCCTTCGGTGTAACTCTGGGGAATTTTTCAACTTTTTTTGTGCCAGGTAAGCAATTTTATTTTCTTATTTTTTATTTTATTTTGACCTTGTTGAATCTCACCCAGCTTAGAAGTACCCCTGTCTGCTACCCAAAATATAAAAAAAGCTTGATTTGTATTTATACATTTTATTTATATACTCTATTTATGTTTATATATATGTATGTATTTTGTTTATGTTTATAGTATACAGTATAGTACAGTTTATATAAAATACAGAAAAACTGTATTATTGCCTCCCTATATGCCCCCAGGAAACTAATATTGTGAAATATTATTAAAATTTAAAATTAAAATATTATTTTCAAATGCAATTCATTCCTGTGATGGCAAAGCTGAATTTTTAAAACCATTGTGTCGTTTAGTATTTTTGTGGAAACTTTTGTGGATATTTTTTAGGATCTTTAAGTAGAAATTTCAAAACATCAGATGAATTTATATATATATATATATATATATATATATACTTTTAGCTAATTTTCAGTGTGCTTGCTGAATAGTTATAATAAAACAATCTGTTATATTTCTCAAAATGATTTCAATAAGAATTGCATAATTGCTGTATCCTGCAGACCCTAAGTAAAAGCAGTAGTAATATTGATTTTTCTCTGCGCTATTACAATATTACCGTCATATATTTATTATTTAATGAAAAAAAGTACGGGTAGATACATTTTTCTCTTTTTCTCTCTCTGCGAGCTGCTGAAGGTCTGGCAGGATCTCTGGCCCTATTTTTGGCAGGAAATGGGTGCAGTTCAATACGGCGCAGTAAACATTTGTTAACAAGCAATTAAACATGTGGCCTTTAATCCACTGGAAAAGACAGCCATCAGCTGTGTGTGTGTGTGTGTGTGTGTGTAAGAGGCTCAGCCCATTCTTACCACACACACGATGATGTTCTCCATCATTACTTCCTCCTGCGTCCACAACTCCACCCTGATAATGAATTTCAGACCAATCTAAACAGACGGATAACTTCAACACAGTTCACGTATGACAGCTCACAAATACATACGTGCAGAATACTCATCTTGCAGTTTCTCCCCGGAGCTGTGACATGACAAGACATGACAGTGTGTGATCGAGTATGTGCGCAGATGAGCGTGTATGTGAGTGTGTGTGTGCAGAAACATCACTGGAATGTTGTGTGGTGCAACAGTGGCCCTATCAGATCATTGAGAATGAAAAACTACGTGAAAGCGAAGGTGTAAGAGTGTGACCTCAGATCTGGGAGCTTCATTCCTCATGAGATCCTTCTTCTAGAAAGTCCTGCTGGCTGTTTTGCTGCTTCATACCCGTCCTGCAAAGGTAAAAACAAGTGTGAGAGGTTTTCAAGAAGGAGGTAGGTGGTTGCAGCATGTGATATTTTTAACCATGGATGGTTCTCTATGGAAATGTTTAATGGAGGGAGAGTAG
>JAUMHP010000044.1:9162652-9177066 GCA_032361065.1 Enteromius trimaculatus | reverse complement strand
CACTCTTTTTTAATTTCACCCCTGTCGGGCTTCAGATTTGCTCTTCACTGGCGGCCCAGCATGCACTGCAGCTCCTGTTATATCACTCGCTCTGGCTGATGTTCTCCTCCCTGCTGTTTACTGCATGTTCTGGAGGAGCTCTTTGCACTAGTGAGTCAGAAATACAGCAGTGTAAGCCCATCATCTTGACAAGACCCCTGTAAATTGCTCTTACACTCCAGACCTCAAATCAAACTTCAGTCCTCATTTACTTTGCTTTCAAAACTGCAAGTTGTCCATATATGTGTATCTATATTCTGAAATCTCATTTTGGTTTAAGTGTGTTAAATAGGATGTATCACTCTTGTTAGAGTCATTCTTGGTGTGTCAAGTTTTAATATGTGAAAGTGCAAATGAGAGTCAATCTTGTAAAGCCTTTCATTAAATAATAGTTCTTTCTTTGGATTTTTAAATGACAATTTGCATGCATGTTGTCATATGTGATTTTTATGGCTCATATAGTATGATATATTAGACTATGACATATATTGAGTGTAAATACTGGCATAATTTCAAAGGCCCAAACTGAGCAAAGATATGTAATTGGCTAATAATTAATTATATGCCCCAAAACTAATCTTTAACAGTATAGCAGACTATTTACATAAAATTGGATATAAATATTAGTCATCGCTCCACATCTCCCAATAAGATATTTAAATGTTTATAGTAATTTCAGCATTAACTCTCTGTACTTTTTATTATTTTCGTGTAATGTAATGCAGTGCAATACTATGATAATTGAGAGATGTACACAATATGTCATGTATGATATATTTTGAAAATTGTTTTTAATTGAAAATATAAAGCATGGATGTAATATAAAATATAATGTATGGGTAAGTAAGCCTACAACGGAGTTTTCAGCAAAGTTATCATCACAGGAAATCTATCAAACATGAAACAGGAGGCTTTAAAGTATTAAGATATATAGTAAAAGAGCATTTTTCTATCTTTTCCTCAGAGAGAACTTCTAAAATAGTGACTTTGAGTAGCCTGGATTCCTTTTATGATTCTTCTTTTGTACGTGTAAATTGTGCCACATTAATTTTTCCGTGCAAAAAAATCCTTTTAAACCTGAGAAATTTGCCACAGCTGTTATTCAGTTGCTTTTTGCACCTGTTATCTGTTCATTTTAGTTAAAAACATGGCATGTCTGTCTATTAAATTGAACGGGATGGATTTGTTTTTACCAGGGCATGATCTCTGCCCCCCTGTTTTCCCCTCAAAGCTTGAGCTTCTCATATGTGTCTTCATAAATTACGACAAGTAACCCAAGCGATCTAATTACGTGGGAAGAGTTCAGACGCTGTACAGCGGGATAGATTTCCTCCCGCTGACCCCGGATCAGCCTTTTGTACCGTGCGTGAGCTTTTGATGCATTCTCTGCTGTGCTCAGATAAGACTTGAGCACTTCTGCTGAGATCTCTCTGATTCTTTGCCCTGTGGGTCAGTTCAGATGGCGCTGCAGTCAATCTGCAATAGATTGCAGATTGTCTGTCTGTCTGTCTTCTTTCTTTCTCTGTATCCTCTCTCCCTTTTGAAGGCCAAGAGCTTTGAGCCCATGATTTTAGGAAGCCACTGTGCTGTTTCCATGGCTACCGGATGTCACCTGTTGTGGTTGCAGATGTAGATCTGACCTGAGAGGAGTATGGAAAAAACGACGGACATTAGACGCTATAGAGAGAAAATACATAAAATACATAAGTGCAAATTTTCCTTCATTTAATGCTATATTATACTATATAGATAATCTAGTTTAATTTTATTTACTTTTGCTTAATTTAATTTTTAATTTAATTTTTAATTTAATTTTTAATTTAATTTAATTTTTATATATAAATTATTTTACTTTATTTTATTTTATTTTATAAAAAAATCCAATCTCAGATCTCAAACCACATCTGACATTTTCCAAACATAACTGTGCAGATTTCTCAGAAAACGTGAAAACCCACACACACAAAACAATCTCTTTCCCCGATACCTCTCGTAGTTTGGTGACACATCTCTCTCAGTGATGGCAAAGATCTCGGAGCACTCATGCCTTTATATTACCCATAAATTGTGCATTTTATTTGATCTGTTTCCTAGAAGCTGAAGTGAACTTTCCATTATGGCTGTGTAGGTGTGCTGAGTGGTTTCTATACTGTAGATGGTTATCCACTTCTGCCTTGCTGTGAAGTCTGGTGAACACTCTCGTTTTTTCTTTAACATGCACCTTCACTGTAAGCTTTTATTTAGGCCGTAGTTTTTTTCATTTGAAGCATCTTAACTGATGTTAAATTAATCAAATACTGTATGCATGTTCTTAAACTATGTGCACCGACATTGAGCTATCAGTATTATGAGACTGTCGGCATCAAATCATTGTTTTGGGAGGCTCATTTGCATGTTTGTTATGTACTAAAGAGGGCGGAGGACGTTTTAATGGAGAAATAGAGGAAATGCGATTGGAACTATTGAGCCATGACACTTTCTTGCAATGTAAACACAATGTCTGAAGCCAGACAGATAGAGTCAACCTACCTTGTTATTTCTTTTGATCCTTTTCAGTGTGAGTTTTTTTCTGCAGCTTGTTTGTATTTGGCTTCTCGCAGCTGCCGGTCAAGGCCTCTCTGTGTTTTGTATGCCAACTGCTGTTTTGTCTGAGATGGCAGTGACCTTTACTACTTTTATGATAGCTCATGTTGTTTCTGTCTCTCTCTCAATGAATGAACTCATCATGGCGTTTAACTTACGGTCCTTTCGCTCTAGATGATCAAAACTGACACGAGCCCTTTTGTACAACATTATCATCTCTCTTCAGGGTCATAAGCGAATCTGGGACTTTGTTTTAAAGGATTGTTTCAGTCAGTATTTACTCACCCTCATATCGCTCCAAACTCATATGGGACATAAAAGACGACTTTTTTTTTTTTTAAATGTGCCGTCATTTTTTTCAGTGCTATTATGGAACTGGAGCTGTCTTCAAAAGTGAATGGTGAGTGAATGTTGTCAAAATGTGAACTCTCCTTTAAACCCACTTTATTTGTGTGTGAGATTTACTCAGTCTCTTGTTGTCTCCACCTTTTTTCTCTCCCTCAGCCTGCAGGAGAGTAATTTGATCTTTATCAGTTGAAATGCTGTTTACGCGAGCTGGAACATGGCTCCAACACTGGCAAAGGATGGTACGAGGAAGCGTTGAGCTCTGATGTCTCCCTCCGAGTGTTATAGATAGTGATATCCCGTTTAGTGTCATGTTCAGTAAATCTGACTGCCGGAGTCCAAAAACCTTTTAAGCATTGCACGTCTTCCATCGTCGACACACATATTTATCACTCGGGGCGCTGCCTTTTCACTCGATATAAATGAGGCAATGTAATACATTTGAATGTGGTCCTGTGATTTATATTACATGCCACAAGTGTGTTGCTTTAGGTTTAAAACACTGATTCAGAGGCCGTTTTGAGGATGTGTGGAGTTTGGACGAGACCAGAAATGCATTTTGAGAGCCGTTTTAGTTATTCATCAAAGCTGAATTTGCTCGCTCTCCATTTAGTCTTGTTTATTTGTGCTGTGAGCTTTATGCAAGATCAACGCTTTTATGATGAAAAATAAAAATAGCTGCTTTCTCTGTGTTCCTTTCAGATTCCTCTATTCCGGTGGTTATTTTGGCCTGTAGCAGAGCATTTGGTTCAGTTGATTATTCTGCGTTATGTGAAAGGAGATAAAAGGCAGCTCATGTGACTGTCTGGACAGGATCAAAGCTTGTTGTGCCAATATGTGTGTGTGTGTGTGTGTGTGCATGCAATGCTTTTGTTGAAGACGTCAACATTTTACTTGCATTAAATTATTACAGTTACGGTTAGACCTGTGGAATTTGTATTTTCTTAAGAAGCATCTTGTTATGTATTTCGACACTTCCACTGACAATTGCATGGTAATTGTAATATATTTTGAATATATATTAGATAAATAAACATTAGTACATTGAGTAAATAAAAATGATTTAACTCACAATTCCACCTTCAGTGCAGAAAATGTGGTAGAAGTTGTGCAGGTTTCACAGTGACCTAGTTAGTTGTGCTAATAAGCTTGACCTATTACTGTTGCTTGTACTTAAAGGTTAGGGCATTCACACAGACTGTGTTGAATTCAGGTGCATCACATGTCTAGCATATTTTGTGCCACAGATATGAATGATATCTCAAATTCTATTTGACTTATTAAGGGTAGGTGTGCTTTTACTTTTATAAATAACAGTGTTTGCCTCATAGACAGTAAAGCCAAAAATTCTTGAACAAATTTGATGTTGGTGCTAATGGAGAGATCTGAGGCTTTTTTTGAGACCAGAATATTGTTATTGTTATACATATTAATACAATACACAAAAACATGATATGCAAGCATCCACCTGATACATTTTTCCATCAAGGTGGCAACTGTTCAAACGAATTGCAAGCACCATTCCTATTGTCTTATAAAATATTTCTAAAGTTGTTTACAAAGGTATTTAAAAATCTAGTTATTTGTTTGCAAAAACAAACTACAGAGTGGGCCATTTATATGAATACAAATAATTACTTATAATTACTTAATAAAATGGTCACCACCCATCTTGAAAAGTTTCCACCCCCACTTCATCTAGTATATACTAATGTGCCACAAACAGGAAGTTAATATCACCAACCATTCCCATTGTATTAAGGTGTATCCATATAAATGGCCCATCCTGTATAAGCCTTACATGCTCACGACTGCATGCAATAAATTAGTTTACTACTGCAAGAAGAGAACTGAGAAGAACAAGAGAAACTGCAAGAACACCTTCATCTTGATCAATGCAGACACCCCAACTAGAATGTAAAAATCATAACCTCATTATAGACGTTGCTCATCAGACCTCAAGACCTGAATCAACCCAGTGACCTCCTTGAACCGAGATCTGTCCTGAGTTAAACTACAGATCACATGCTGCCTGAGGACAAATGCTTTTAAGAGCGCTTTAGTGAAGGGGTCTTGGGCTTCTTTACATGGGGCAATGCAAGAGACAGTTCTCGGTGGGCCGTAGGGAACAAGAGGAGGACAAGAACGGGGTCTCTCTCACCGCAGTGAACAGATTGGCTTGCCCCCAGCCTCGGGCCTTCGTTTGGTGCTTGTCTCAACACAGCTAGTCGACCGAATGACATATATATACATACACAACACTAGTTCAAGTACTCCAGTGTCTGGAGTACAGAGCGAGCACACATTTGTATTTTTTTGTGCAAAGTGGGACACTGTCCAGGCACTCAAAGAGACTTTGTCATGTTGTAGATGGTTTGTTTGTGTGTGTGAATCTGATTTGACTGATTCCTACACTTTTTTTATTTCCCTGGCAGATGAGGCAGCGCACCAGAAGTGCATAGAGCGAGACGACCGGAGAAACAGCCACGTTCCCGAGCAGTTCGCCGGCCTCCTCCACGGATCATCTCCTGCCTGCGAGTCCCCTGACAACCCTTATCAACTCTACGGCAAAGTGCGAAAGTTCAGCGTTCCCGAGCCTCCGCTCCGGCACGGGAATTTTCTCAGAGCTCCCGAGTACTCGCCCCCATTTCCTCGCACCAGCAGCGAGGCGTCTGCCTTGAAGACCCAGAAAGAAGCCAAACCGCAGATAGTATACAGGACGATTTTTCACACCCGGGTCAACCAGGGCCCGTTAACTACCACCAAATTGGGCGACAAGACCAGCGGAGGGGTGCATGTGAGGAGCGGGGAGGCCCGGAGCAAAAACACGGGAGGCTCCAGCCCAGCAAGCAGCAATACCGGCTACGAGGAAAGAGCCTGCACTCTTGGGAGGATGAGGTCCATGCCCAAAAACGTTTTGGACCTTCAGCTGTCCAGAAATTTCTCCAAATCAGACTCGAACTTGGTGGCCGTGTCTCCCATCGAGGAGGAGCAGTGGAGTTCCAGGGGGCAGAACAGCCCCGGTAAAAGCAGCCCCAACAGACTAGAGAGAACCCCCTCCTTTACGGCAGAGTGGGAAGAGGTAATAACGTTTTAATTACCAGCTAATTGCGGAATCATTTCCACTTAATTAATTCACTTAGCTTGAAGTAACCAAGCTGACTGGCTTGAAAGGTTTTCTTTCGGTGCTCGGCGTATGTTTTTGATGTGTGATGCAAAATCATGCCCTTTCGCCAGGAAGCCTAAATTATTCAACATGTTGTCATGGCAGCTAAATGATTTTTAATGCGTTTCTTTATTATATTAAATATGCGTAATGATAGGCCCAGGACACGATTCTATTCGGTTTTGCACTGACGGTGATGTTTTTCACTAGGGCAGCTTTTATCCAGGGTAATGTAGCATATAAAAAGTCAAGCAATCAGTCAATTAATGGAGGAAGTGCCTTTGAATAATGACATCCTAATTATACTGAGTGAACTGATAAATCAAAACAAAAACATGTCTAGGTCATAATTAAAATAATAAATAAGAAGCTATTGTTTGCAAAAAGAAAACTGAGTATTTAATTATTTATTTTCATGATAATTAAGCACATTTAATCCAAAGTTCTCATTATCGTTATGTGTCTAGACGTAATTTACTGTTTTTATTGTTGTAAGAATTTGTTTGTTTTTTGATTTGTCATTTTGTTTAACATCATAAAAATATTTGGTAACACTTTATTTTAAGGTGTCCGTAATACAGAGTAATAACCTAGTAAGTACTTAGTAGTAGCTGTTGTACTTACATAAAACAACATGTATTAACGTTATGAAACAGTTTGTACGTACAGTTTGTAATTATGTAGATGTAATCGGTTTCTACTGTTACACATTTGTAACAGACTGAGTGTGTTACACAGCTACTTATGTAACCAGAATATGTGTTGCAGACTTTATGCAACGTAATTATAAATTCAATTATACAAACATAAGCTAGTTAAAATAAAGTGTATCAAGATTGAACTTAAGTGTACTGTACTTCATGTGCATCTATACTGTACACCTTATCTAGCTGCACCTTAGTTTGATTTAACCCATTAGTACACAGCTTAAATGCAACACCTTTCTAATTACATTAAAATGACAGAATATTACACAGGCATATGCTACTTAAAATAAAGTGTATGTACTTAAATGTAAGTGTGTAACAGTAGCTGCTTATTATCTACATCTACATAACATACATAACATAGTACATTTTATTTAATTTAAGTACAATGGCTGGTACCTAAGTACCTAATTAGGTAATTACTCTGTATTATGACACCTTAAAATAAAGTGTTACCAAATATTTAACAGTTTTTCAATTCTAATTTAATTAGAAATATTGTTTTGTAGATATTTTATTTTTGATAAACAGCAATGATAGATTTTTTTGGATAATTTGCTTAGTTGACTCTTTGCAAAGACCCGCCCTTTTCAAGCCATGCAAGCGATGCCCCTCTCACTTTTTTTTTTTTTTTATAAATTCAATCAATAAATTCCATTCGCCTCTTTAATTTGCAGTTCCTCAGTTTATGCATGTTAACCGATCATCTCTTCCACTTTACTAGTTATAGCATTAAATAAACATGAATCAACACTGGAAGGTATTTTGTTTCAACCACGGAATGAAGTCAGTACACCATTTTTCAAGTTCAAATTCTACTCTCCTGTCCAGGTTCATTTTTTGGACAAAAATACCCCGAACGTCTTATACAATTTGCCTTATAGATACATTTTTATTAGAGATCAAATGGAAAAAAGAACAGATGATAAAAGAGATTTTATGTCTGTCTCACCTCAATTGACAGTCTCAGATTTCTTCCTCTTTGAATTCTTCTTTAGAGTTAAACCTCTTTCAGGTCAGCGCTTGTGTTTAGATACACAGAGGCTTCCCGCTTCATATGACGACTAAATCTCCACAGTCAATAAATTTAATGTGTCACGGCATTTTCTTTCCCAGCCTGACCCGGCTTTCAGGTCTTCAGAAGAGAACATATATTAGAAATAACTGATCAAAGGGGAGAGGGTAGAGTTCTGCATCCGTTGATCTGGGGCTTCCGAGCGGCTTTCTCTTTGGAGTAAAAACATGGTCCGCCGGGAGACAGAGAAGGGCTGTTCTTTGAAGGCAGGTGTTCAGCTTTACGGATGTGAAACGACACTTTCTTCGCTCTGAACATCACTGTCATTTTAATGAGGAGACATTCATCAAAAAACACTCTGCCGGTTCTCTCCGAAATGACATGTTCTCAAACGAAGCTGATCGTGATAAATTGCCTTCCCAAAATTCCCATTCCTCCCCCAGCTTTTAGCAAACAATTAAGCGGTTTAGGAGCGCAATTACTGACATTTAAGAAAAACCGAAAAGTGGGTTTGCGGGAAAAGAGGGGGAGAAGCCTGTGGGGAAATGCCATGGAATAAGGACATAAAAATAGGGATGAGGGCCTTTCGTTATGCAAACACGCAATTCATCTCTCTCTTTTCCTCTCCACAGATTGACAAGATTATGAGCTCCATAGGTGCTGGAATTGGCACAGAGTTGGAGGGGATTACGGAGGATCACTCAGGTTTGTGTGTCTCTGTGTGTGTGTGTGGTGTTGATGCACATAGTCAGTCATCCCTCTGCGTTTAACGTATATCCATAACTATTGGGAGCTCACTGCATAATATGAATATTAACTAACGGCTGTGAAGTGTGCAGCACTGTGAGACAGGAGGGTTTCCTTCAGACCCGCTCATAGACAGGGAGCTTTTTGAGATGTAACCATGGTTACTGTGCTGCTCTCCTCTTGTCACTGTGCTCTTCCTGTAGTCACCATGAGAGCAGGGGGGCAGGAAGTGGATGGACAGTGTTGACTCCAAGCGCTAGTCTTGGGACAGCGGGAGAAAGGAACATCTCATTGACTGGAGATCAGTGTACTGAGATTCTCTCAGCGATGATCAATAGTGAAAATGGCTAGAGCTAATAATGAATACAATAACACTGCCTGTCCTCCGCTCATCTTCTGTCCTCTCTCCTCCAGTTTTTGCTTTTCTCATGCCTCCTGTTTACTCCTCTTCTTTCTCTCACTTCCTCTCTGCTATCTCTTTGCATCTTCTCTTGTTTCTCCCATCCTTTCCTCTCTTCTTCTCTCACTTCCTTTTCTCTTTCCTTCTTTCCTCTGTCTTCTTTTGGCTCTCATTTTGTCTCCTGTTGCCTCCTCTCATTCTCTTGTCTCACCTCTCTTTGCCTCTTCTTTCACCTTTTGCCTTTATTGCTTTTGTCTCTCCACTCCTCTCCTCTCCTCTCCTCTCCTCTCCTCTCCTCTCCTCTCCTCTCCTCTCCTCTCCTCTCCCTTTGGGCTTTCCTCTTGTCTGTTGTCACCTCCTCTCCAGCAATCTCCTCATCTTTTCTTGCCCTTGCACTATTTGCTCTCCTCTTGCCTCTTCTACTTTCACTTCATCTCTCACTTTTGTCGTCCCTTCCCTCTAATTTCACCTTCTCTCCTTTCATCTCCCCTCACCTGTCCTCTCACCTTTTGCACATTATCCCCACTTTCATCACTTCCTCTCGACTTTCTTTCACCGCCTCCACTTTACCTCTCCTCCTCTCTCTGTTTCTCCCCTCACCACTTCAGTTGTCACCTTTCATCTTGCATCTTACTGTTTCACCTCCTTTCATCTTTACCCTCCCGTTTTCTCCTTTCACCCCTTCTTTCGTCTCCTCTCCTCTTCTCCTTTCCTTTTTCTTTTGCCTCTCCTCTCCCTTTCCTCTGCAGTGGTCCCTCATTTTTTCTGTGCACAGAAAGCCCATTTGTGTTGCCATTCCACCAGTGCTCACAGACGCCCACAGTGTGTGTGTGTGTGTGTGTGTGGGAGGGAGCAACAGCAGCTTCTGCACTCAGACAAAGAGGCTGGGGTTGATCTGATGGCTATTATCGGCAATGTGAGGTACAGCTAGTGGAAAGAAGGGAGGGAGATAGAGAGACCGAGAGGGAGGGAGAGAGAGAGCGCACAGTGGCACAGGATGCAGAGGCATACAAATGAGTGTGGGAGTGCTGGAGAAACAGAAATCTACCAAGCAAGCTGCACGCTGTCATTCCTATCCTCTTTCGCGCACGCTCGCTCGTTCCCTCCCGCACGCGAACACACACACACACACACACACACACACACACACGCACATGCCTGCACTCTCCACACGCTGAGACACAGGTTGAGCAGCACAACGTTGGTAATGCGCATCTCTCTCATGTGGATGTAATTTGGAGCCTTCAGCATGTCTACTTCCACAGCCAGCGTACTTCTCCACCAGCACGGACCCTAATGCTCGCTCTGCCGAGAGGACCCTCTTTTTCTAATTTGCGCTCTCTTTTTGCTTTCCTACCTCTCTCGGCTGCTTTCTGAACATTACTTTCTTCTGTCGCTTGAAATTACTTTCCTACCTCCTTTTTTTCCGCTCTTTCTGTCTCTCTCGTTTCCACTCGCGCTCTCCGTGGCTTGTTGAGCATGGCGGGTTCGTTTGACAGTCACTTTGCGCGGAACATGATGTGGCAGTGCCAGCTCTCACAGCCGGACTGTCGCTGCTACCGGGTGGATGGTTACTCACTTCTCAAACGCCTCCCTCTGCACCCCTTGATAGGCCCCCGCTGCCCCGTCCAGTCCGTGGGACAGTGGCTGGACAACATCGGTCTCGTGCAGTATGAAAACCACCTGCTGTCTAACGGCTTTGACAACGTTCAGTTTATGGTGAGTGTCTCCTTCACACTTGCATCTCTGTCTTTCCCTGCGGCCACTTTTCTGAGTGTGTCTTTTTTTTTTTCCCATTAGTCATCAGTTGTGGGTGGTGTGGGTTTGCATGTGTTTGTTTTTCAGGTGAGCTGTTCTGTGATTATATGAGATGTCCAGTATGTCTCCTGTTACATCACACTATGATATTTCCTTGAATATTGTGATGTTTCACGTGTGAGCGTTACCTGGCCTGTATGTTTCCTCCCATATCAGCACTTTAAGAACTTTGGGAAGCAAAGAGATTTAGTTAATTATACAATTTCTTAGAAATATTTGGTCTGGTTATGAAGATTGTAGAAATTTTAATACATGGACGTTCTGTAACAGAGTCATATTGTCAGAAAATAGAAAAGTAACAAAACTATTATTATTTCAATATTGTTATTTGTTTCATGATTACCTTTTGTGCAGTGCTGCATGGGTACTCATTGATACACTGCCTTCCACCACGTGGTCAACGTCATTCCTCTGACAATGCAAAAAACATGTCCTTCGTGGGTGTGTTCAGATGCATGAATGCGTTTGTCTGGTTTGTGTTGGTGTGTTTGTTTGGGGGAGAAAGTGTTAAGGCAATTCATCTTCAACTGCCAAAGCAATCATGGTTGTTTAGGAGCACCTGTAGAGATGAAGGGGCTAGATGGAAGATGTTGTTCCCGGATATAGTCGATCAATGGTGCGCATTTATGATTACCAGAAAACTCTTCTGAAGAAAGCGAACACATTTTTGGATGAAATGTAGCTCAGATGGCAGAAATGTAAAAATCATACTAGGCTTAGGTGTATGTTTCTGCTGATGTAAATGATGGAGCACAACAGTGTGTTTAATTGCTTAAGCTGGTCAACAAGCATGGTTTTGCCGGATGGCCCAGGAACCATGTTGTTGATAAGCTCATGCTTTTTTTCGACAGGGTAGTGCAATGATAAACTAAAAGTGTACAGAAAACCACACTCGAGTTGTTATAAGTGACCCATTAACTGATTTTCTAACACTTCTAACACACAAGCAGTGGTCAGTGGAAAACTAGCATTCTGCCTAATAATTTTTGAGTCTTTTTATTGTATAAATGCCTTAAATGCGAGTCACACATTATTTATTGTTAATTTCAAGACTTTTTTCCAGATAATATATCCTGAATATTTTATGCTCCTTTGGCAAATAGTTGTACTTGTTTTAAGTCTAAATCTAACAGAATTTAGTAGGGAAAAATTAAGAGTATAAAAAGTATAAGAAAACCTAATTTCCAAGAATATTTCTGGATATTTCCAGGGATAAAGGGATAGTTCACCCTAAAACAAAAGCTGCCATTCCAAACCAGCATAAATCTCTTTCATATTTTGAACATATCAAACAGTTGATGTTTCCCATTGACTTTATATAGTATATCTTCCCCATTATAGAACTCAGTGGGGACCAACAGCATTCAATATTTTTCAGAATATCTTTTTTAGTGTTCAAGATGAGAATTAAACTCTTTCAGGTTTGGTACGACATGAGGGTGAGTAAATGATGACAAAATCTTCAATTTTGAATGGACTATTTCCATTAAGTCAGTGAATCAATTCTAAGATTTGAATACAAGATTAAGTTTGCAATATTCAGAAATCCCTAAGTGTACTTGCTATTATTAATGAACTTTTAGGTTATCTCGTTTCACCCTGCAAGCTTCTAAAACAAGGTCAAGGACTGTGGCTCTACCAAAAGACATGATTTTACAACTACTGTATCTGTTGCTTTTCAGAAGGATGCATTTAATCTAAATGACTGTCATAGTGCAGATACCAGTGAGAATCTGTTCCCTTTCAGTCAGTCACTATGATGTTATGTCATTGACTGACGTGATGGGATCCTGGCTGGGAGACCACTTGACTCTGATCTTTGGAGAAAAAGCCAATGACAATTGGCTCAGAAAGAATCTGAGGCGGAGTGGCCAAGGCTTACAGCACTGCGGACCAGCCCACTTCAGCCCAGTGCAACTCGCTGGTTGATCAGCACGATTATTCAGTTCGCCAGGCACCCACCCAGGTTCACAGGTGTCAATTTCACTTCCGTTCATTCGGAGATGAATGCTGCGTGTGGAGAACGCCGTCCTGCTGGCGAAGGATGCGATCAAACCTGTCCCTCCAGCCGAGATTAATTCAGGGTTTTAAAGCCACTATTTAATTCTAGAATTCATTCAAGAACGGTGGGTCAAGGCCAATCCTGGATCTGTGTGTCCTGAATCGGTCCCTTCAGCGGCTTCCGTTCAGGATGTTGACGCCGAAGCGCATCCTGACTCCGCTTTGGAGGAACTATCTCGACGACTGGCTAATTTCAGCCCAAGGATCAGTTGTGTGAATACAAGGACATGGTGCTTCAGCATCTCAACCTATCTGGGCTTCGGGTCAACAGACATCTGCAGAGCTGCGGGTTGGGCGACACCCAATATGCTATATTCTACAATCTTCACATGTATCCTGTTTTGAGTAACATCAGGTAATTCTGGGAGGCCTGGCGGGTGTCAGCTTGCAGCGAACGCTTTCTTCCAGTGTTTCCATTTGGTCTGACACACTGTCCAGTCGCAGCCTGTCTGCATTTGGGCCTCCTACATGACGCAGTCCGGGTTGTGGCGTTTTCCATAGGGACCCCATGACATCAGTCAATGACGTTATGTTATAGTGACTGACTGAAGGAGGGAGCAGAGACGTTACATCCCTCTTGCCACAAGTGCGCTGGGGAGTCAGTTGCGATCGGTTTGCACTCCGCTGTCTTATATATCCATATGTATGGGAGAGTGGCTAGGCATGCAAAAACCACTGGCCAGTTCTCAATGGCTTTTTCTCCAAAGATCAGAGTCGATTGGTCTTTTAGTCGGGATCCCATGACGTCAGTCAATGAAGTAACGTCTCCGTTCCCTCATTCAGGGCATTACTAAAGTAACTAGACGTTACTAAAGGTGACTTTTACAAGACTCATGCGAACTGTAGTCCGCATGCAGGCTTAAACTGCGCTGGGCTGATGGGTGATGGAGCTGCGACTAAATCCTATACATTGTGTGACTGAATAAGATGCTTATGCATACGTTTGTGTGTGTAATGAGTCGTTTTGCGAGTGTTTAGTCGCTCATGCTGATTACCCTCCCCCAGCTCTGACCTGCATCCATTCCTGTGGTTGCCGAGGCAACAGCAGAGAGAAAAGAATAGAGTACAGAGTATTTTAGTTATAGAATTTTGTATGAAATCTGTGTTTCCTTCCCAACTGTTGTCAAGCAAATGGATTACGCCGTTTCCCCGCGGAGCATGTTTTTAATAGGGTGTTAAAAACCTCCCCAAGCTAGTGTTGATTTGTCAGCACTCGTCGTGGTGCAGACATTGACAGCTTTACCTGCCAGCAACACAAAATACTGAACGTGACCTTATCCAAGAGGTACGACAATCAAAACGCTATTTATCAACATGCTCATGGTGGTTCTTATTAAGTAATAATTGCTCACAGTTCTGCATTGTTTTCTTGCAGAAGTTCCAACGGATTCAAAAGTGCATTAGCATGAAATTGTTTTGGTTAGAATATTGTTGAACCCCAGTTATTGTAAAGGCGAGAATGTGTGGCTTTCTGCACAAGCTCACCTGCACAGGTGCAAACACTGAGGGGAAAAATGTCACATGTAAGGATAA
>JAUMHP010000044.1:9148595-9159044 GCA_032361065.1 Enteromius trimaculatus | reverse complement strand
AACAGAAACCATTAAAAATATCAGTGAAAACAGTTATATTGAGAATTAGGGTGTATTGAATAACATTATGTGACCACAGAGAAGCAAGATAATATGACACACTGATGTCATGAATATGAAAATTAATATATGCCGTCATCTAGCAATCTAAAACGGGTTTTAAATCAAATGTATGGAAGGTTTAATAATTTTTTGTTATTAAAATTGCAGTTCCTGTTTCAAAGTTTACAGCCATTGATATGTTCAGTGTTTAAACTGTTTAATAAACACTTCTGTCACTTTTTTTGAGTCTCTTAATTAGTTTTTTTTTTTTTATGTAAATGATTCAATAAATACTGTACTGTGCCATTCATACCGAGGTATTACCGTACCGTGAAATTTTGATACCGTTACATCCCTAGTTCAAACACAAATGTTTTGTTTTGTTTTTGGTTAACTATCCTTTAAACATTAGTGGATTGCTTACAAAACTAATTCTGTGGTATACTAATAATGTTCAGCACATCTGCATTCAGACAGTGATTCACAAAAATGCATTAAAAAGGGAAATAATCAGCATTTTTGTGAGTAATTGTCTGAATGGAGATGTGCTAAACAATGAATTGCATTGATATAAATAAATATTGTTAAACATTTGATCTAAAATGGTATTATGTTGCCCGCACTTTTACATTAAAATACATACTTTATAAATGAATTCACTGTTCCACACTGCTTCTGCTGTATGCATTATGTATACTGTGAAAAGTCTCCAAATTGTCATTATGCATCGAATACTCATATTTTGCATTTAAAAAAAAAAATGGCTAAGAGTTAAATCTTCAAAATGCAAGGTCCTCAAATCGACCTTTGTATTGCAAATGAACTGGAATTAACAACTGTGAAATAATTTTTTTCCTTGTCCCATTATTTGACCGAACTGCTAAGAGTTCAGACGTTTGTACACAAGCTTGGATTAAATGTGTATTCATTTCCAAGATGCTAAATTAATTTCGCTTGCTGAATTAAACATGCAGTGTAATGTGGCAGCAATGAAGCATAATACTCTTACAAAAACGTTTATCTTTGCATAATGCATACTGTGCTACAGTATTATATAAAAAATAGCAGGTAGTACTGTATGCAGTGTGCAGCAAGCAGTGTGCTTCCAGCAGGTCTGTGCTATGACTGATTAGTAATGTCTTGGGACACCGGCAATCAATCTAACTCTACTCGGCATGCCAGTATTCTGGTCTAGATTGTATTGCTGTGAATGGAGCAGATGCTGGTGCTCAGAAGTGATTTCATCAGCTATATATTATACTTGAGTGGGATCATCAAGGTTATCCAGCGTTGTGGAGTGATAACAGAGTGCATTATCTGTCAGCATGTTTTTATTCACCTTATGTGTGCATGTGAGTTTTGTGTTTTGGTAGACGGGGGAATCACATGGCGGAAATTAGATACTATTTATCCTATGATGAAAGTCTCATGTGTGTGTTTGTTAGGATTAGTGTGTTTTTTCAGATCTCTGGCCCTGTTGGATAGGAGGTTGATTGGTCTAATTGGAGTAACTGAAAGGTCATTAAAGGTGAAACCCAGCATGAAATAGCAGTTGCTTAATAGTGCTCCTCCGTGTGTGTGTGAGAGAGAAAGAGAAAGACAGCATGTGTTTTTTGCACCTGTGCACATCGAGTTGTGGATTGTTGATTTGAATAATGTTTGAAGGGCTTGTAGATCTCCTGATTGGGTTGCTCGTGTGATCTGAAGAGGGCAATTTTTTTAATTAGAGCAAATTGTCTCTTATGCCTTATTTATTATGTGTCCTTGTAAACTTGATGGATTCTGTCCAAGCATCATAATAAAAACAATAATAATAAATTATCACCAATTTGGGTATTATTATTCTTATTATTTGTGGCATACTACAAAACCAGTCATAAGTATCACAGGAAATAACCAAAAATACACTGTATATGTCAAAAGTATTATAATTTTTTTAATGGCAAATATGACATATAGTTCCATGATATTTTGTATATTTCCTAACGTAAAAATATTAAAAGGTAATTTTTGATTAGCAATATGCATTTTTGACTTTTGACCAAATATTGTCCTATCCTAACAAACTATAATGCACATCCATGGAAAGCTTATTTATTTAGCTTTTAGATGATTAAAAAAACTGACATTTGTGACTTGGTTTTGTGGTCCAGGGTCACATTTGTTTATTTGATCCTTTTTATTATTACTTTAACAGGTGTCATTTTTGCAGTAGAAATAGCCAAACATACACTGTATGGGTCAAAATATTGATTTATTATGATTATTATAATTTTTTATATTCATTATGATGATGATTATTATTGTTTTGACTGTTTTGTTACTACTTGCGGTGAACCTAATTCCAAAGTAGTCCAAATTATTACACTTTAAGACTGTTATTTATTTTATTTTTATTTTGCTAGGCAATATTATTATTATTTGTGCTTACAATTGTTATTATTTATATTTTGTAACTAAAAGAATGCTATCGTAGAACCTTTATAGTAGTATAAATGATATGAGGTTTAACTTTCTCTCTCTTTTCTGTTCACTGTAGGGTAGTAATGTTGTGGAGGACCAGGACCTGCTAGAGATCGGGATTTTAAACTCTGCCCACAGACAGCGACTTCTCCAGGCTATTCGCCTGCTGCCCAGGGTGAGTACAGACATCGGGGACGTCCTAGGGCTCCCAAGGGATGCTTTCGGCTCCAAAAATATCAGCTAACAATGCGTTTGGAAGCAAATTTGTAATTAAAAGAAATTCAACATTCCCTCAGGATTTTCTTGCTTCCATGAAAACAATGAATCATTCTGAGCGACAGCAAATAGTAACTAGTGGCTGCGAAGCTCTAAAGACGATATACTCTGACTTCATTTCTCAGTTATTGCATATGTAATGGCTCACTCGTAAAAGGTTGATACGTTATGGTCAGACAGTCCTGATGGGAGCATCTCTGATTTCAGTGGCGCACAAAGACACTGAACTGAAGAGCACTGTAATGACATGTAGCCAATCACTGCATGTGATACATGTGTGTGTCACGGATTTCATTACCAAATGAGGTTTCATGGTATCCACATTTATCACACACACTTCCCAGGGTGCACCCTCCCCCAAGAATAGTCAATTTAAGACCCCCCCCTAGAGTAATCCAGCAAAGCTTCTGGCATTGAGTGTGTGCGTATGTGCAGGAGACCCGACATCGAATAAATCTCACTTGTGTCCCAAACAACCTTGCACTCCCTTTCTCCTTCACAATCTCTGAAAGGACACTGAAGAGGGGAATGGTTGTGTTGTGATAAGATAGAAAGGACACAATTACCCACACACACACACTGCACACCCGCTTTTATTCAAACAGATGTGAAAAGCTCAAACATGAGCTGAAAGGGGTGAGTTTAAATGGATAGTTCAGCCAAAAATGACAAATCTGTCATCTTTACTCATCCTCAATTGGATAAAAACGTACGTGACTTGATTTTCCTGTAGAACACAAGAAAGTTACTTTGAAGAATGTTCTTGCCACTCTTTTTCATATTAGAAAAGTCAATGTGCATGGATTTGGGCTGCAAACAACCCACCAGAAAATGTGTTCTGAAGCCATTTAATAGCTTTTTCGGAAAAAAAGAACCAAATAAGTCACTATGATTTTCAACTTTTATGCTGCTGTTTTTCTCATTTTGGCTCTTAACGGATCGGCTGCCCATTATGTGGAAAACTAGAGGATGACAGAACTTTAATTTTTAGGTTCAAAATGAAAATGATTGCTTTAAAAAGAAGTTGAATTTAAGATTAAGTACAGGAAATGGTATGTGTGTGAGAGAGCGATATGAGGGCTCACTATGAAAAGAGAAAAACTCAACTTTTCATCTGCAGTCAGCGCTTTCAAATTCTGTTTTAGCTGATAGCTTCTCTCGGTCCGCATTTACATTTATGCATTTGGCAGACGCTTATATCCAAGGCTTGTGTGTTCAATATATATTCTTTTATCGGTAAATACGGGAATGATTGCCTAGGAATAAAACACACAATTTTGTTTTGTTAGCTTGTGTGTCTCCTATTTATCGGCTAGACCAGCGACAAATCAATATGGACCAGAATGGAAATTCAGGCTAGCAGTCCAAGCAGGTGTTTCCAGGACAGAATAACAACATTTCCTGTATCTAGACCTCTTTATTTATAACCCAAACTATGTCCAGCCTCTGGTTTTGTTGCTTTAACAGTTGTTTCTATGTTTAAGGTGCGGCCCATTGGTTACGATGGAAATAACCCCACCTCAGTGGCAGAATGGCTGGAGTCTCTGGAGCTGGGAGACTATACCAAGTCTTTCCTCATCAACGGCTACACCTCCATGGAGCTGGTCAAGAAGATCTGGGAGATCGAGCTCATTAACGTAAGTCTCGCTTACCTCACTTCATGTCTTCTGAAGTTCTGATTGAGTTTTCAGAGTTTTAATTGCAAGGGTCACAGTCAAGGGAAATATAAGGAAAAATAATAATAAAATAAATTGGGTAAATTAGGTATAAATATTAAATAAATGCGTTGATAATATGCTATAATATAATCAGTGCTGTTAACTTGATTCGTCTTGATTAATTGCATACAAAAGAAACATTTTTTGTTTACATAATAAATATGTGTAAACTGTATATATATATTTTTGTATATATAAATACACACATGCCTGTATATATTTATAAAAAATGTTACGTTTCTATATTACAAATATTTATATAATATATGAATGAATATAAATATATGCACATGTAGATATTTTCAAAATATATGCTTTATGTGTGTGTCTTTATATATACATAATAAATATACACATATTAACACAACAAAAACCTTTAATATTGGTGCAAGTAATCGTTAGACAACACTAAATGTGATATAATAATATGGCTAATATTTTAAAGTGTAAACATATCTAAATAACACACATATATATATATATATCTTTTATAAAAGTATGTGTAAATCCTGTATTGATGCGTGCACACACACACACACACACACACTTGTTTAGCCATATATTCTGCTACTGTTGTGTTAGTGCTGTTGGAATAAAGCTGTCTTATGAAACAAGATTTGCTAGAGGACCTTTGAAATGACATCCAGAGGTTGAGACATCATTCTGACATCCTATTGGTCGATTTGTCTTAATAGAGTTTGGGTTAGCTCTGAATCTTGCCTGTGATTGTGTTTGTTTGATAAACAATCCTGTCCGATCTGTCTTGCCTTCGACTGCAGCGAAACCACGTGTAATACAGCAGTAGCATCTCTGGTGTGACACTGACCAGAAGAAATTTTAGTATAACTTGATCTGTTTTTGAGCGTAGCCAGCATGTTTGGGAAATATTGTAACATAGCAAATAACCGCACACTGTTATTAATTCAACCTATCAAGCTCTCAGGTCTTTATCAGACAAATAACGGCATTTTTAAAAATTGCAATTCAGTAGTTATTCCTGCGGCCCATGTGGTTGTGAATGCTTGATGGATTTTTTTTCCTCGTGTTTGATGAAGATAAACGGGATGTTTGATGACAGTGAAATCACGTGATGTGTTGCTTTAACAGATATGGTGTTAAATGACTCTAATTACAGCCTCACGTATGCTAATTTCAATCACTTTCAGCCGAGGGAGAGAAAGAAAGACAGAGAGAAGGAACGAGCAGATTATATAATAATGTGGGATGTGATTTCTTTAGCTCTCGAAAAAGAAAAAAATACACACACACACCCACTCGCTGTGGAAAGTAACTGGAATGCTGCAGTGGGAATAAACACACTGTTTGGCCACAAGAGGGAGCCAGAGTAAGGAAAATTTGTGTTTTTATAGTTTTGAATGAATGAATTTAGCAAATAATATTGTTGGAGCTATTATGATTTTTTGTGTTTGCCATTGTGAACATGTGGCTGTGGTAAAACACTCTATTACAGCATGCTCGTGTGTGTTTTGTTAACCCTGTCAATCCTTCAGGCTCAGTGTTTAATTAATACACGCGACTCTATTAACACTGATGTTAGCAGAATGTTTGCTTAACACCACTCTACATATAGGAAGTTTAGCATTTTATGATTGTTTTATGGTAAAGTACTGTTTCATGTTCATTCAATCTTTTTTTCCTCACTGTGTTGTTCAAATTCTGTTTTTGCAAAAAGAGACGTTTAAAAAAATGTTAATGCTGCTCTACCGTGAATAATGGAAACTTTAGCTGTCAAGCTTCAAAAAAGTGTTCTGAAGCCATAAATTTGTGTGATGATAAACTCTCATATCCTATTTGCGTTTCCACAAAGGATTAAAGTGTCCCTATTATGGGTTATAAAAGTTTTGTGTTTTGAGAGTCCCAAACAACAGATTGACATGCATGCAAGGTTAAAAAACAATTAGATTTTCTTTTAATATGCATTTATTTTTACCTTATTTATTTAATGACTCTCAAATGATTTGTCCAACGATTAATTTTTCCAAACCCCTTCGGTGATTGGTCAATTTCATTTAAAGCAGCATTTATGAGCTTCAAATTCTCCAAAAGTGCTACCTAGTGGCAAGGAGTGAATTTGCATTTTTAGTCAGACCAAAGCAAAAATCAGGTTTTCCCAGGTTCGTGCAACAAGTGGGCGGGCAATATGCTAATGTTTTATGTTGACATCGACATGAATAGGCTTGGGACTGGTTTAAAAAAAAAAAAATCATTTTGATAATTCAGTGTCGACTCTTTCTTTTGAGAGACAATAACTTTACACGCTGTGTACTTTCAGATTTAAAACTTTGCAGGATGATTTCATTCACTTAGAGCTCTTTAACACACTGCCTGAAAGGTCATTTTCAGAAATCCATTATAGGGGCACTTTAAGTGAGCTAAAGATAACAAAAAATAAATGTGACCACAAACTACAGGACATACTACATTTTTAAGGGTCCGTTTTTTTAGTTTATGCATCATCAGAAAGCTAAACAAAAGAGGCTTTCCATTGTTCGGATCGGACAATATCTGACTGAGATACAACTATTTGAAAATCTGGAATCTGAGAGTGCAAAAAAATCTAAATAATTAAAAAATAAATTGCATTTAAAGTCATCCAGATGAAGCTAAAAATAAAAGAAATTAGTTTTTTGGTAAGAAATTTGCAAAATATTTTTGTACAGTAGAACATGATCTTAGGATTAGTATCCCAAAGATTTTTGGCATTAATGAAAAATCTATCATTTTTAATGCATATTGGCTATTGTATAAATATACCTGTGCTGTACTTAGTTTTGTGCTTCGAGGTCATATATAAATACTACGTGAAAAACAAGTGTAAGTACTAAAATGACTAAAACAAACAAAAAAATTAAATGAACTAAATATTAAAAAAGAATAAAGCTGAACAAAGCACATAACAAAATCTTACACAGTTAAGTGAAACTTTAAATCATCATCAACAACGGAATACTAGAATAGTAAATGTTCCACGGACAATATTCTTTAATATAGCCTGCGACACTCCAGCACATTCTTTAAAATGTGTCCTGTTGCATTTAATTTAAAAGTCATAGGTTTGCAATGACACGTGGGTGTGTAAATTAAGACAAAATAATTATTATTGCTTTAAAAATGATCCCTTTAACACAAGCTGGCACTGTGTGAAAAGAGTGCAAAAGCAGGTTGATATGCAGGATCGTCTTTGAGTGTGTGTTTAGCTATTCACGGAATGGGACATTCTGAACTTCCCCTAATGAGCCTCGCTTCAGACAGATCACAGAGCTCCTCTGTCTCCCGGGTCGCTGTCCTGAACTCTCTGCTGTAAATGAGACTGAGAGAGACTCTCAGAGTGAAAGAGAAGACACTTTACACAGTGTAGTACACAGCATTGCCCTCGTCTGAAGCCAGGCAGAGGAAGGGCGAGAAAGCCTCTGAGGGAGACAGGACAGAACACTGCCTTGTTTTCGTCTTTCCTAGAGAATGTCATCCTTAATATGAAACATGGTGACCGATAGCACAGCAGCAGCGGTTTGGTTCAGAGATTAAGAAGCGACAGTGTGAAGAGAGAAAGAGCAGATTGAATCAGCTCATAAACGCTCGGGGTAACAGATGCCATGGCTGCTGGACAAGACAGTGACAGTGAGTTATTGCTGCTCACAAACACAATTACACAAGCACACTGAGGCTTAATAAGGTCAAAGTTCATCTTATACCAAATTATTCACCTAAGTATCTTCTGCTCACCACGCCTGCATTTTATTTGAAAGAAAACAGGAATATCATGATTTTTTTTGTGCAACAGTTTTATTATATTTTAATGGTGTTTATCAATTGAATAGCTAAACTGAATTGGCATCACAATATATGCACATTTTTGGCTTGTGAAATGTTTATTATTATCACCAGTGTTGAAAACAATTGTGATTACATAATGTTTTAGTTTTTTTTTTTTTTAGGATTCTTTTACAAATAGAATTTTGAAAAGAATAACATTTAGTTAAAATAGAAATCTTTTGTAACATTAATGTCTTTACACTTACTTTTAAGCATTTAAATTCAACTTTGCTGAATAAATATATTTAATTTCTTTAGAAGAATAGAATAGAATAGAACTGTTGTTGTTTTAAACAACGGAAAACTGTTTAGCAGCTGACAAGGATTTGGCATAACAGACGAGCACAAGTATACAAATAAAAAATGAAATATAATAAACAAGAAGAGAGGTATTCCAGAAGGTAATATACAGTGTTGTGCAAGTTACTTCCAAACTGTAATACATTATATATTACTTGTTACTGTTATTTAAAAGTAATGCCTTACATTACAATATTACTGATTCAAAATTGTAATGCTTTACATGACTCTGTATTACTTTCACTAAAATAACTACAGAGAGCGTGGCGTCAGCACAGCTGAAGAGTTCTGCGTTCAAATACACGCAAGAGACTAAAGCTTGTCACAGCATCAGCAAAAGTAGCCTGATTACCAGGAATATGTCCGAAGAAAAGATAGGAAGATATTTTAATTATTTAGTGTTTTCTGAGTCCGTGTCACAAAGATAAATTCCTCTGATGCACCTTAAGTCATCTTTATGGATTAAAATTATAATTAAAGTTTTTGTTTTCGATTTGTTTTGTTTTCGTACCTGTACACCACACATGGATAATAGTTTTTGTGTCTTGCTGTTTTTTAACAATAAAAATTAAAAATAGTAAAATATTACTGAAACCTGATTAGTACACTACTGCGTTACAGCAAAAACTAATATATTACTGTAACATATTATGTAGTATGTAGTATGACCACTATATATCTAATATTACCCTATTTTTCACATACTATATGTTTATTTGCTTACTCTGTCTCGTATGTCACTGCTGTTGCTTGATTTTATTCATAGAGAATCAAATTGATTATCCAATGTCACCTGAATCAGTCTGATTTGGACTGGCCGTTACTCATTTTATTCCAAAATCCCACTTCTCATCCTGTTCTTTATGTGACTTTATGCATGTCATGTATGTTTTCTCGAGCTGTAATACATCTTCTGTTCACTAGGTGGCTCCATTGCTCTCTTTTTTTTTACATTTTCAATCGCTCAATTTCAAGATGTACAATTCCAAATCGAAATATCTATATGACAGAGAATGTTTACTTTGCCATGGTATTGATATTATATTTGCAATATTATATTTAAATTTGATATGTACTAAAAATATGAATGCATGGAAACAGCAAAAGTATCTATATTTGTTCGTTTGAATTTGCAAGCTATGTGACATAATTTTACTGTCAGAATCTGTGAACTGTAAAATGTCACTTTCAGCCCTGTTTTCCTGTTTTCTTACACAAATTATTTTCTACATGGACCTGGCATGAATTATATTAGCAGAAATGACCTGTTTACACATACAATCTTTTGAAAAACAGGCCGGTGACTTCTGAATAGGGCTAGTTTCATTGTGAAATTAAGAAATGGTATAATTTGAGTTCTGACACACAGGTTTTTTCCTCCCGAAGGAGCAGCAGAGTAATTCAGTGTGAGCAAGCAGAGACATTGACGTAAAGCAAACAGCCTCTTTAAACAAAGGCAGCTGATGTCAGTCGTCGAAGCTTTGGTGTTTGTATGTTGCTTGTATATCTCAATAGTGTCATTCCATACATGTAAGAGCCTGTGTATGAGTGTGTATACAGCTCTTTAGTGAGTGGTAGGCTTGCGTGTGTGTGTCCGGCCTCAGGGTTACCACAGGCATTCATCTGATAATATTCATAACAGGGCTCAACATGCCTGCATTCCCAAGCAGCTCAGTGATTGCTCTCTCACACACATACAAACATGACCATCAATGGAAAAAAGAAAATCTTTTATGAAAATGGACTTGTAAATGGATTTTCATTTTGCAATAGTAATAGACTCATTATGTTCAATTCATATATGTATATATATATA
>JAUMHP010000044.1:9115243-9143013 GCA_032361065.1 Enteromius trimaculatus | reverse complement strand
TAATAATAAATATTATATATATATATATATATATATAATTTATGTATGAATATCTGTCTATATATATATACATGCAGTGTGTGCCTAACAAAGAATGAACAACGTGAATGGTTACTTTATAAAACTTATAAGCACTTTCTGTGATACCTTCATATGATTTTACCCTATAATAAATCATATTTTCCTCATCATTGGGTTCACATGTATGCGGACAGTCTAAGGCCGGAGTGCTAACCTCACAGCAGTGAGGACGACTATGCCTTGGGATGAAGAGGCAGGCAGACGTCTCCATTAGGCTGCATTAGCTCAGTTCTGCAGTCAGCAGTGAAAGAGTCATGGAGGATCAGAAGGGAACAGCAGTGAGGCGGTGTTGCATAATGAAAGTGGGACCCAGTGTGCTGTAGTTCAGCCCTGGTGTATTAAACGTAATCTCACAGCTACGCCGTCCACATGTGGATGGGGCTCGAGGTGTAAGCTTTCTCATAACACAAATAAAGCTGCCAATAAGCTTTGAAGTCTCACAGGGAGCGCCAAAATGTTCTCACAGAGCTTCTCTTCCTCCTTAACATTGCCAGAGGCTAGATATTTGGGATTTTTTGGGGCTGGTTTTTACCAGGGTGGGGCTTTTATGTAGTTCACTGCAGTTCCAGATGGTTTTCCCGTCAGTGGAATGAAGAAAGAAGTTGTTTGCTGATGCTCTAGTTTCACACACCTTACACCAATTAGCAGTAATGAGTCTGAGGGTACAGCACTGCGGTGTGGTCTGAAAATACACGATTATGGATTCAGGTAAATTCTATAATAGTTTAATTTAATTTTACACAAGCTACAACTGAAAGGGTGAATATAAGCCAAGTTTTTTTATTTTTGAGCCAATCACCTAAGCTGCAGAAAAATACACATATTGACTAATTTACCATTTCTGTTAGATGTAATTTTGCTTTATTTGATCTTTGAATCACCACGGGCTCCCTTAGCCGTTTATGCACATGCGCACTTTTTCAGAAACGGCGTTAAAAATGAACGTGCAAAAATACATAATTAAAACGCACTTTAGATTATTAAGGTAAAGATAGTCATGCATGTTAGTTTGCTGCTTGTGCCAAAGAGCATATTTATTAAAGCCCATATATCTTACTAACAAAAAAAACTATGCTTCTAACCACAGGTCCAAAGCTGTAGTTCTAACCGTGTACGTTTGTGACGTTGATTGACGAAGGTTCATTTGAACTATGCTTTCGGGAAACACAGATTCTTTGAACTATGCTGGTAACAACGGAACCTTAGTAGAATAACCATGCTTTTGGGAAACGCACCCCTGATTAGCTAGTATCCAGTGCTGTGAAGTCAAAGTGAAAATAAGGAGAAAAAAAAGTTAATTTATTGCTTTTTGTATGACCCGAAAAGTCTTGTAAAAATCTCATTGGTGCAAAATTTAGCTTTATAAAACTACATTAAACATCAAATATGTTCTGATTGGCTGTGGTGCGTTTGCAGAATCACTTCCAGTGTAAAGTACAAAGCTTATATTCCATTTTTGCCTCTTTCTGTGTGTGTACTCGCCGCAACCTATATTGCATTTATCTTTTGATCAATTATTCAGCTATGGCTGCCCAGTCCAGCCAGAGAGCAAGTTATTTTGCTTTCTTAAAGCATTGCATTGATGTTTATTAAATTTGAAGCATCAAATGTGCAGTTTCCAAGAAAGAATGCACAGTCCTTCTTAAAATAAATAGATCAAACTCAAAGACGTCCTCTAAAACAACTACTCTGGAAAGTCTTTGGAGTTTTGGTGGGAGTGTTTAGTGTTGATGTTTCTGTGCGGCTGATTAAAACTCGATTTATTTATTCATTTTTAATTGTGTGAATGAACAAAGAGAATTTTAAGTAAACTTGAAATCCTGTTTCAGTCAGAAAGGTCCCATGTTGCACGACTCAAAAAGCTTTCAAATTCTTCTTGATATTGGTTACGAATGAGCGGGTTTTTATGCTGTTTTACACATGCAGCCCTTGACTGCAGCGTCTGCACAGATCAGATCCTTCAACACTTCAGTGGTATCAGACCTGACATCAGTCAGTTGAGCGTAAATCTCCTCCTGTCGTTTTAGCTAGTGATTTTACAGCACATTAGCAGGGTAAAGTAGTCATGTCTCACTTGTATTATTCCATTCGCTGTCACAGACACTGACATTTTCCAGCATAGGACTTTGTGCATTTAAGACTTTTCGCTTACATAAAAGCAAGATCTATCATTCCGTGTAGGGTGCAGGCGTCATGCGAGGACACTTCCGGGCCCTCTGCTGTTTTATCCTGTGGTGTTTTGAAGCTTGGATCCAATCAGCGGCCTGGTGCTGTGCGGGATGTGACAGGGCTGCCGGTCTAATGCCGTTGATCTGCCTGCTGTTGGTCCTTATGTCTCCGGCGACAGCGGCAAGCGCTGACTAAAACTAGATTCTTAACACCACAAGCAAGCCTATTTCAGATGATCACTTTATGAGATTACTTTGGAGTGGATGTGATGTACTATGCGTTGCATGCATGCTTTACTGATTTGAAATATATTGGATTAAGGAATTGCATTTCTTAATCATTTATATGGAAAGTGGCATTTATATTGAAAATTTAGTGGCCTATTTAGTGGACATGGCTCATGATGGTTGTCCAAGAAATGTTTCAAACTTGTAAACAGTACTGTTCAAAAGTTATTTTGCTAGAATACCCTAAATTGATCAAAAGGAGCCAAAATGATGTCTAAAAGAATTTTCTATTCATCAAAGAATCCTGAAAAAATATACTGTATTATGTTTCCACAGAAATATTAAGCAGTAAATTAAACTGTTTTTAACATTGAAAATAATAAGAAATGAGCAGCAAATCACCATAGAATATATTAGAATATATTAGGATCATGTGACACTGAAGACTGGAGTAATGATGCTGAAAATTCATAGGAACAGATTACAATTGGTATATATTCAATTAGAAAAAAAATATTTTAAATGGCAAAAATCACAACATTTTTTTCTGTATCTATAATCAAATAAACACAGTTTGTCTGATTGTGAACTTTTTAAATGTAGTGAGTGCTTTATATAAAATCTATCTATCTATCTATCTATCTATCTATCATCTATCTATCTATCTATCTATCTATCTATCTATCTATCTATCTATCTATCTATCTATCTATCTATCTCTCTATCTCTCTCTCTCTCTCTCTATATATAGTTTGTCTAAAGCAGGAGTGTGTATTATATAAGAAGTGTAAGTCTGTCTGTTTCCTAACGGCTGCAAAGTCTACTAATGTTTCTGCTCAAACCCACGGCTAATCAGTTTTGACAATATGTAATTTTGCACACTTTTACTGTTTAGTCAAATCACATTGTTCTCACTAGATGTTCCATACTGCATGTTCCACAGTTTTATTCTTGGTCTGGCATGTCTGTGGGTTTGTGTGCAAGAATGAGTAGGAGTGTGTGAGAGAAAGAGTGAGAACGTGTGTAGAAAGTGAGAGAGAAACGAGAGAAACTGTCATGACGTCTTTTTTTTTCCCCTCCTCGTCTTTGTATTGGAGGCTTACTTTTTCCTCTCGATTCCTTCTGATCCCCGCATAGAGAAAGATTCACGCCGCTGAACTCTCTTATTATCATTGGTAAAGGCGGTAATGTGACACGTCTCCTCATTGGCTCCTCACGTCCTCACTCACGGTCAGACCTCGCAGCATTGGTCGAGCGCACTGCTGTATATCCTCCTTTACGTTGCCTCAGAGGCCTGCTGGATTTTTACGCATAGCACCAGCACTCGCTCCATAGTTGCTAGGTAACTGGCAGGCTCTGGTTCATTTCCAGTTGTCCCCTGGTTGGGAGGCGCTGGTTATAAATGGATCTGAGATGGATAACGGCGAGTTGCCGTGACAATGGTGGCCTTGAGCTTGTTTGAATTGTACCTGCTACGGCTGGACTGGATTTGGTTCCTGAGGTGGCTTGTTGTTGACCAGACACCAAGCAGCATCAGACGCTGGACCGACGTCCCTCAGCGACCTTAAAACCACCAATACTAGTAATGAAAAATGAACAAATTAGTGCGGTTCCAAGCAAATCCTTGTAGACCGATAAAGTAGCCCCAGAACGCAGGAGATCAGGAAGATTTGTGGACACATTGTACACGCACGTATACTAGACCTCATCTCGTTCACCGTGTGGGTTGTGTTAGCTAGTAATCCTGGCAGTAGAAACCTGTTATGTCTGCGGTGATTGGCTCTCTGCGTTCCGTCCGCTGTAGCAAGGCAGACATGCCACATGGTATTTAGCTTTTCACGGAAAATGTTTTATGCCGTATGGAAAAAAAATATTGAGTTACTGAGAGAGATTGGAAGGGTGACGTCAAGCAGAAGAAACCAAAGTGCTCGCTTCTAGTTTTCGTGGGCTTAAAGGTCATTCGACCAATCGTGTAAGCTTTACAGCTCATTAGCCAATCAATGTGCTTCGCATGTTTCCCTTTAGAGAAAGAGAGTAGAAGAAATGGGGATGGTGGTGCAAAATTGAGTAGTCAGTGGGTTGATTTTTTGACCAGTCGCTCTTAAGGAAAAGAAGGCAACAAAAGTTATGCTTTAAAAACTAAACGTTTGTAACTCACTGCCTTAACAATGTTAATGAAGTTGTGTTGATTAATTTGTGAAATAAAAAAAGTTTTTTTAAAACAAAACAGAAATAGGGGAAAATAAAGTAGTCGACGTTACTTGTTGAGTTTGGTATTGGTTTTAAATAGTTAGCAGCGCGGGGGTGTCAGAATGTTCAGAAACGGTATACCGTTACTCCTTTTTTTTTCCTCAAACGAAGAGCGTATCGGGGCTTTTAGTATGCTAAATCCCTCTCATGGTAGTTGTGCTTCTTCCTCTTTAAAGCAGTAACGTTAAACTAAAGCCAAAAGTAGTGAAAATATACAGTACTAGTTAACATGACTGGTTGTGTTAGTTGTAAATCCACCAGCATGTTAGCCATAGCATGCTAAACCCCCCTCAGAGAACTTGCGTCTCTCTCTAATTCAACCTGTTTAAAGCAGCAATGCTCAAAATATTTAAACTACAACAAGGAAAAAGGACAAAAATAAATAACTAGTTGACATCACTACGCTAGAAATTAAATAATTTTGATCTTGAACACGTTAGCTGTTAGCATAGTAAAACCTCAGAGAAGTTGTATCTGTTCATTTATACTCTTTAAAGCACGGACGCATAAAAATAGGGAAAATAGACCAACTGACCTATCAGTAAGCGCCACACCCCTCTTAGTTACTCGGACAGCTAACAGAGTTGCTAACTGTCTTACAATGACGGTATATTAGCATAGACTCACTAACTTTACCGTTTATCTAGTTTATCCAGAGATACCTTGGTAAAGCACAAGATGACATTAACGGCTTGAGCAGATTCTAACTTAATGAGTGTATGACAACCAGAAAATGAACGTTTTTATCTTAATTGGGATTGGGGGTGAATGCTTTGGGACGTTTGGCTCCTTTTTGTTTGGGTTTAGGAAATAGAACAAAATAAAAGCTCACAGAACACCTGTAGTCGCTGTTACATTGTCCCAGTCACATTGTTTTTCCGTTATTGAAGCATAAACTTGATCATAAAAATGATGCAAGCTTTGGATTCTCCAATGTTTCTCTTTTGGCACTAAAGCCTATTTCCAAGTTCCACTCCCCATGCAACTGATACTCAACTGCCATTGGCTCATCTGCGTCTGAGGGGAGGGGCTTACCGATAGGTCAATTGTCAAATGGTGATCTTGGTTACTAGCAAAATATTTGCTGGGACATAGACTGTTGAATTGTGGGATGGAGGTAAAAAGAGGGGAAAACAGAGTGTGCGGGTGAATAAAAGAGGGACTTTGTGTTTCACTGGTCATTAAAATCCAATGCACGAATGCTGCTGTAAGCACAAACAGTACTGTATTCACATCCTCCCCATCAGACAGGCCTCTGCGCCTCAGCTCCCTCAATTAGGAAGAACCTCTCATCCATACCACAACTCATTCTGAGCTCTATTACTTATGTGTGCTGGTGCCTCAAGCATGAGATCATAGAGAGTTATGTGGCTAAGAAGTATTGCTCTGGCCTGACCTGACCTTTAAAGAAGAGCTTGATCTTTATGAAGACATTTTACGTATGGAGTTTTAACCTTTCGTTTTACAGTGTTCAGGCGCAATCGCAGCCCATATTACTCAGATGATGTATTTCCAAATGTGAATTGGGATGGTCAAAAGGCGGGACTTGATTGGATTGCAGATTGGGAAAAGTTTACATTATAAATAAAAGGAAAGCAACAACAAAATTACAACCAATATTAACAGTGATTTTGAAGATTGTTTTTACAGTACCTTCATGTTAGCCAAAGTTAAATAGTTTTAATAATTTGCAGTATTTTAGAAATGTTATTTATTTATTAACATCTCCCTGCTTGAAAAATGCTGGTTTAAACTAGCCTATAGGCTAGAAATTAAACTTAGAAATGAAAACAACCTAAACTAAAATTAAATTGTAAACGGCTAAAATAGCCTAACATACATTTCTAAATATTAATAAAATCCGAAACACATTTTCACTATTACAGAGTTTTCCCTCTTTTATCTCCTAATTGACTGCTTATTAATATTTAGTAAGGTGGTTGTTTAGCTGGGGAAGTATTACGGTTATATAGAATTATGCTTTAATATGTGCTTTATAAGTACTTACAAACAACCAGTATTCACAAAATATGCATGCTAATAAAAAGCTAGTTAAGAATTGGTCCTTATAAATTGTTTCCATAAAGACTATAATAGTATATAAATAATACTAAAATAACACTGGTGTGCCACGAACAACAAAACTAGGAACATACTAAAGGTAAAATGTTTAATATTGGCACCTATTGCATCACTAGTCAAAGCTTGCAAAATGATCAATGTGTCGAACAGGTTTCCTAAACACTCCCTCCATCTTCCATTGGTCAGTAAACAGGAAGTCCCAAACTCAAGCCTTTGGTTGAGCTGTGTCAAACTATCAGGTGGAAGTAAGGAATGTTTAAGGGGAATGAGCCGCTGAATATGTAGTTGTCTGTGATTAATATACTGGTATAGGAAAAAATGTGTGTGTGTATCAGTCCTTTAAAGTACATCAATGTCAACAGTTTGTGCGCGCCGGTGTGGAGATTACACTCCTGCCGCTGGACCGCTGAGGTTAATCCCCCTTCAGACCTGCTTCCTGCTCACTTTCTCTAATCTAATGGGATTAACTGTCATTTTACATCCAACACTGCAGCAATTACACCCACAGAAAAGAAGAGACTTCACAAGACTCCATTACGCATGAAACGGCTGAATGTTTTTAACAGCACTTCAATTATTGTGTGAAAATGTCAACGGTCTCTCAGGTTTGCGCTGCCCTCTTTTTACAGAGCGCCCAAATCTTTTACACACTCCCTGATTTTCTTTGTCCAGTGAATGCACAATGAGGATCTGCCTGATTGGGTGTCAAATAGGCCTAACTGGCTGGCAGATAAACACTCTAATTCGACTGCATTAATTTGTCGCAAATTAAGATTTTGGATTTGAAAGGTCGGTAGCCTGCTGCAGATAACTTTTAATGTCCTGCAATGCATTTGAGTGCTTTTCAATCAGAGTTTACAAACTAACAGCTTTCTTTCTTTGCCCATTACACTGTCTTTCTGCAATTTTTATTAACAGGGTCAGATTTACTAGCAGCTTGCGCAAGGGCAAACCATCTTTTGGCATTAAAATAGTAATATCAGGATTTGCTAAACATGCACAGTATACAATTACAGTAGCGCTGAAAATGGTTGTACACCGTTAGTTTTGCACCTGACCTTACTGAATATCCGTTTGTAGGAGTTTCCCTTTTAGACGCAAAAATTTACGGGGTGTGGTTTGCTAGCGTTTGCGCTCATCAAATTACTTGTGATTGCGCTATTACAGTATTTAACGCCCCAAAAATTACCGTGTCATAAGCAGTGTCGGGCAAGCTACTTAGAAAATGTAGTGAGCTAAGCTATCAGTTACTCTACATTGAATGTAGCTTAACTACACTATACTGTAGCTACTACCCTGAGAAATGTAGCAAGCTAAGCTACAGCAGCAAATTTTTATTGAACCAATTTTAAATCAGTGCTACCATAGTGATAAAAAATGTCATTCAAACAGATAGGCACACATAATTGTGCAATTATTTATTTAACAATCAGCTCTGCTTATTTGCAACTACTCTAATTTGAGCTGCGCTTGGTGCATTGGTGCATGGTTGATGTGGTTGCAACACAGTCTCACGAGCGATTCGTACATATTCGTACGAGGTGCCAAATTTGTGCCAATTCTTAATAATTCGTACGACCTCAGTTGTACGATTTTGTACGATTTGTCTAAAACCACGTGATGGGTAGGTTTAGGGGCAGGGTTATGTTTAGGTCATTCGTACAAATTCATACGAATTGGCATCTCGTACAATACGTACGTACTTGTATGAATTCGTACGAGTGAGGTCGTACAAATTTGTGCGAAATAGCTACCTCGTAAAATATGTACGAATTGCCGTGAGATCAGGTTGGTAAATGAGATGCCTGCGTTTCTTAATTTCAACATTATCAGTAAATCAGTCGTAGAAATTTCCACACACGTCAGCACTGTTTTAGAATTGTGCTCTCGCACTAACTTGCCCTGTTTAGTACATCTGGTCCCTAGTATTTAATTTGTAGGGTAATTATAGACTGAAAGAACATATTACAACGTAGTGTTACCACAGATACAGTGTATACCACTTTGTTGTGTACCGTTTGCATTGTTATGCAGAATTAGCACTTAGTTAATGAATTAAGTTTGTAATCACTAGGCCTCAAACATGCAGGTTAACAAATTTGTTTAAACTGAATTGAATGCAACAGTTTGTGCAAAAGTGGCTTAATGAACAGTTAAAAGAGATTCATTTTGCTCAGGTTTTATGCAGGAGTGACATCTTTATTTTCAGTATTAGCTCAAATAATACACACATTCCAGAAAATCTACCAGAAACCTTTGCCGTACTGTTTTTAGCGCACTAGAATCCCAATGCTACGTACAGTAGAGTTAGAATGTGAATCAGGATGCAGCTCTGGTGCTCTTCCACTGCAGTCAGCATACTGTACCCAGCGGTGCGGTTATGTTCGCGAGCAGTCGCAGTGATTAAAACACATGGCTGCTTCTCTTTATCACCCCTGCTGCATGTGTAATGCGAGACTTATGCATATCATCGGAGCGCGGCTCGTGTGATAGAGCCGTTTGCATTGTCGTCCAGTCTGTACAGTATTTCTCCATGGCACGTTGCATCTCCACTGCAGCCCGCTCTGCGCATTTGCATTTAAATTAAATTCAATCTCCTCTGCTTTTTACCTTCATGCAGTAAGGCAGCGCTGAACCTTACACACTCAGCATCCTCTCTTTGTTCATTTCCTCCTGTTTTCTCTCCTTTTGTTTGTCCGTTTCCTGCCGCAATGGCATCCAAGCGAGAATATAAATAGCTCTTATTAACTTCTGCATATGTGTATTCAGATTTAAAGACCTGCTGATGCATACTGTCTGCAAGAACAGCATGAGCATTCTTAAGTTTGCAAGCCTCAGTCTGATTGGCTTGCAAGGTTCATGCAGTCGAGCTTTTACATTTTTTTTTTAAATAATTATTATTTGCATGTTATGGCTGTTATTAAAATTATATAGCATTTTTAAAAAAAAATTAAAAAATCAACAAACATACAAATACTAAAATTAAATGCTACAACTAAATGTATCCATCACTTAATAATATACAGTATGAAAAAAATAATATTCATTTAGAGATTTGCTAAAGATTACATTGAACAGTATGGAATGGTAATATGGTAATATGAATATTAAAAAGGGAAATGTGTATTCACAGTGAAATATCTAATAGTAGGCTTTCTGTCAACAACAAAAAAAAATTATTAAATTATGTAACCAATATGGTACTGACTGTATTATTTATTATTAGTTTTTCAGACTAAATACATAGGAATTTGTGTATTCAATGGTGTGGAAAAGACAGAGAAATATATTTTTTTAAATTCTATAAAATTAGATAGATAGATACATAGATTTTGCATAGTGTAAATTTACATTTTTATTCGATGGATAGATAGATAGAAAGAAAGAAAGAACTGAGCAGGAATAGCCTTGGCCAGAATAACCTACGATGTGGACCAGACTTAATGTCCATAGTCAAAAACACAAGTCTGCCTACTTCAGACAAGCATAGCTGTGTGTTTGTGTACTTTATTTCTAATGTGAAACCTCCAGGCACGTCGAAATCACATTTTGTGTGGTTGGCGCTCCCTAACTGGCAAATTATCTCAAGCAGACCGTCTAATTTCAGCGAGCACGCATCCTGCTGTAGTCCTGAAGGGTTTTCCATCCAGTTCCAGTCTCTGTTGCCCTAACCACCTGTAATCTGGCCAGCGCGGGCCTGAGGGAGAGCGTCTGCTGGCTGCTTCACACTGGCTTGTTTGCGGCATCTCCAGAGGGTTTAAACAGGGTTAATGAGCCTCTGGTGCACACAATCCTAAACCTCCTTACACAAATCGATTTTAGACGTGAGGCGCTTTAAAGAGAAATACAGGGGATCATTAACCCAAAGCAGGAAAATGTGCGGCTCCCGTAAGAAGTACTGGCCATGAAGATAGAAGCGTTTTAGCCAGTATGAACAACTGCTTAGCCTGCAAACATTAGGTACTTTGTGCTTTCTGGTATTATATTAGATTGGCAAGGTATGGTTTGGAAGTGAAGGTGTAAATATATATACCCTTCTTTCCCACACCGTCACGCAGAAATAAATGAAGAATTTCAGTATTCAGTAATCTTTTTTATCACTGTGTCTACAAATTAATAAGTACATTTAAGTAAATTAAAAGTAAAAAAAAAGTTAATACATTTTATAAAATGTAGAAAAATTATTTATTATATTAAAATTTTAATTTATAATAATAATGCACCGCCTACTCTAAAACATTGCATTTGCTGAATACATAGCTCTCCCTGCAGTTAATCATTTCAAAACACAAATTATTCTGAATTATCGAGTTCATTCATTTACCAAAATGTGTGGGAGATTAGTGTCAAAAGTACTATGGGAAATCTTCATCCAGCGGTCATAAATTGGAAAGGTCACGTAAGAGTCCTGCTCCTTTTATCTGTAGGTCATAATCCCAGCATTGGATTGTCAGTTCCCGACACTATGTCGTAATTGAAAACCGTGATTTGTGCTGAAAGGAAATAGCCTCCCATTGATTAGATTTTCCAGGATAAAATAGTGGCGATCATTATAAATGAAGCTAGAGAAGATTGTTGCTATAGGGACAGGAATGATGCGGCCAATGAGAAGCTACCTTGTGTGTTGTGACTAAAGCAGCTTTTTAAAATGCATTTGATGCCTCTGCGCAACCTGGTTTACAGTAATGGCTCAAATGAGTGACAGAACGGTGTTTATGTATGCTCATTAATTGGGTGGAGTAATTCCCTGTTCGAGATTGCGGTATTTATATAGTGTGTGTGTGTGTGTGTAAGAGAAAGAGAGAAAGAAATGGGGCAGGATGAAAAAGGAGGAGTCTTATAGATGGTATTGATCTTTTTGTGTTTGTGGTCTTTTTCTGTGTGTGTGTTCTTTAAGTTTCATCAGATTGACCGGGTTTCTTTAGTGACCATCTTTTACTATTATTACACCCCTGATGCACCTCAGCCAGTAAAACAAAAGCAAAAAAGCTGCATAGAACAGACACATAAAACAAAAAAACGGCAGCATGATTTATTTGCACAATATGTGTGTGTGGTTTTGGCACCCGATTTACTGAAGGAATTAATGGAGAGAAGGCGTAAAGAAATATATAAAATAGAAATACTGCAGTGTATATGGTACCAAATACCAAATGGTAGTTAATATTTTTCCAATATAATGATCCAAAAAACGCTAGAACTTCAGTTTTATTTTAAATGTTATTTTATTTTATCAGATGAAATAAAACCAGGAAGTTTCATTATGATTTCGTATTGTTGTGAAACTTAATAGTGGTGAAATGATGAGATTTTTGCACTGTAATACAAAAAAATGACAAAACAGTTTAGTGAATTTGGCCCAAGTTGCAGAGGAACACAGGAGTAAACGCACAACACTCACTTTTCTTCTCTTTCAGGTACTTAAAATTAATTTGATCGGCCACAGGAAAAGAATACTAGCTTCACTTGGAGATCGACTGCACGAAGACCCTCCACAGAAACCACCACGGGCCATCTCCCTAAGGGTGAGAACAAATCCTCCTCTTTCTCTGACAAAATCTCCCCTCACACCATGTCTGCTATGTTTTTTACTCGACTACAGTAGCAATCACAAATGTAACGTTCCTCCTAAATGTCACCCATTATGCTGTATTTTATGTTTGTGCGTATGTATGTGTGTACAGAGAAATGTCACTTTCTCTGCGAGTCTTATCCGATAGCGGTCTTATGCCCTGAGCCGCTGCAGGGATTTAACTTGATCTTCCAGCCTGGATCAGACAGCTGCTCTCAAACGGCAAGGTCTCTTTTCCAGGACTCCAATCGATACAAAAGCCAGTCCAGAGCATCAAAAAGTTCTTGTTATATTCCCTCTTAGTCAAAGGTTGAGGACAGTCCGATGTAGAAACAGTGGCTAATTCCAACGCAAAGCAAAAACATGCACACAGCTAGACCTCCAATAAGCGAATCCCTCGAGAAAGCTATCCGTTAGCGTTCCCATTTTTATCTCAAAGGCAGTTGCTCTACTAACCACCCAAAACCTTTTCCGCAGGAGCCCACCGGGAACCACACTCCACCTCAGCTGTCCCCGTCTCTGAGTCAGGCCTACCCCAACGCCGGCTCCCTGGACGTCCAGCACCTCATCATGCAGGCCGACGCAAGACGCAGACGCAACGACAACTACTTTGAGGACGTGCCGCGCTCCAAACTAGAGAGACAGATGGCACAAGTCAGTATGGTGAGTTAGTGCACTTGCGTCAAGTGCACTACTCTCCTCTGTCCTCTTGTTTTGGTGTGAGCAACTTTGCTTTGTGCACCCTTATGTCCGGATAGCGTCTCGATAAATCAGTGTGGCGGTGTGTTAAAGCGCGTGTGTGTGTTGTGGCTGTGATCTCTCATTGTGAGCTTATCAGTGGTGTGTGCACCTGTGTGTTTTGCAGTGATTGGGAACTGAATGAGTTATTGCACCAAACGTAGTGACAAAAGGTTACAAAAACCCTTACGTCCTCTTTTACACGGTATCAGTTTTTTCTGCCCTGTGGCTCCATATATTATCATGGAGAGAGAGAGACAAAGAGAGAAAGAGGGGCAAAAAGGCTTTAGATGAATACAAAAAACTGAATTGATCTGCTTAGCAATGACACTGAAAAACAATTGTCGCTCAGAAATAGCTTGTAAATTTCACTAAAATTAAATTAAATATTACATTTTGAAGTTGAAAAACCTTGTCAAATGTAGTCATAAAATCTTTGCTATCATTTTTAAATAAGCAGAAAAGTATGTAAAAAGCTAGAAAACTATGGGTACATTCACATCAGCATTCCGCCGAGTTATTTATTTGGCTTTTATTGTTTTTTTTTTTTTTTAATTAAGTCTAATTAATATTATTAAGCTAAATGTAAAAAAAGCTTTACAAATTTTTCTTTGTATTATTTATTTCGCTCATATACATTTTTTGCCCATGTTCGTCCAGAAATTTCGATCACAGCACAGACATTTCATATCAGTGTACATGCAAAGTTTTTCCAAAGTTACGCAATATACTGTAGATGACATCAATGATCCCCTTTTACTTTTTACGTTGGTGAAAATTTCTCAAAATGCTGTACTACACATGCCAGCTCAGTAGATGACAATGGCACTTTGTAAAGTAACTCTACGTACCTGCACGGATCCGCGATTCTATCGACTAAACATGTAAAATATATGCACGCGATGCCACAAATTTGCGTAGTAGTTGTATACAGAGACGATAACTATTTTAAAACTTGTTTTCTAAAGTTGTCATGCTCCTCCAAAGCCAATCACGTAAATGAACTGCCATAAATCATTTCAAATTTTCCGGTCTAGTTCAAAACGGTGTTGTGTAAACATACCCTATGATTATTGTAGATGTACTTGATGAAGTGAAAAAGTATTCGAAAATAATTTATGCCATTGGTTTTTATAATCTAAACACTAGGCCTCGATTGAATTACCTTGTTTTTCCGCTACCTTCATTTTCAGCAAGGGGAATGGTGCGAGCCAATCACGTTACGGCCTCCGAACGAGGCGACGTCATCTACGCCGGTGCAGTACTGGCAGCACCATCCAGAGAAGCTTATATTCCAGTCATGTGACTATGAAGCATATGTAAGTATGGGTGTTAAAAGCGATGAATGTTTCTCAGATAAAAAGAACCAAAAAAACACTTTAAATGCGAGCGTACAAAGAATATAGATGTGGATATGGCCTTGGCGAGCTCCTGCAGGCCATCAGATAGCAAAACAGAAAAGCGAACGTGAAAGCTATCTGTGACTCCTTTAGTTATTCAGTGGTGAATAATGGTGTTTTAACCTTCAATCAATACAGCTTTTTTCAGCTCTCTCTGGGCCAGAGCATCTCTAGTATTAGCTTACATAAACCCACTCTGTTTCCTAGCAACAGCCGTGTAAATTTGATTGGCTTATTCTCCAGTGCCAAAAACACTGATGAAGTTTATGAACAGAATCCATGCGTGTAAGTGTGACTGACCCGCAGAGGCCAAAGGTCACGAGTTTATTCCCAGTGTTGAGCGGTGAAGGAACGGACAGATCAATGCTTATTCCGCTAGAAGTGAAATATGTTGCAAAATCAATTGATATTACACTTAAACAATGATGTTCGTGACTCATGGCGCTTTAAATCAGTAACGAGACGCTTCCCTGACAAAACACCGTGATGATTATCGTTTTGTTTAAAACTGCTGTTCATTTATTAAATGATCAAATGTATCAAATCTACAATAAATAAATAACAAGAACAAAAAGAATACAAACGGTATAAAAAAACAATAAAATAATTAAAAAAGAAAGTATTTCAATACAATAAAATAATAGGATAAAATAAAACTCATTACAATAAATGATAAATAAAGGAATATGATAAATAATGAAGAATTACAGATACAGAGGAATGCTCAAATTAAACTACAAATACATAAGTCATTGAGGATCTCCAATATCTGTAGGTGTGATAGATGGTCTCGAGTGGATTTTCAAATAAGAAGCAGGTTATTTTATGACTGAAAATGGGACAGCAGCACGGCCTGTCTGGGTTTTTACAAAACACTGTCACGCGTCCTGATGGTAGATGCCAGATTGCTTTCATGTGAAACACAGCCCGCTGGCTCTCAAGGTTGTCCTTGTCCGATACCCAGCAGTGCAGCGTAACACTTCACCAGAACACAGCGCTAACCGAGCTCTTTCCGACCAATCCCTTCCTACACACTTCATTGTACACGACTGCATTTCCATTCAGTTATTGATTTAGCTGGCAGTTGTACTCACAGCGATGGACAATCTGTACACACGTACCATTGGGAAAGCGCAGCGTTGCTTGACATAAAACTGTATTTTGTGTTTTAAAAAAGGACCATGCATGACCACGTTACTAGTTAACTAGTTACACGTTACTAGTTTCACATGCAAATAGGTCGACAATAAAAATGTACAAGCTTGTGTAAAATATATAAAATATTGTATAATAGAATATATAAAGTAGCTTTAGTGAAAACGAATCATTTATAAATGAAAAATATTTATGTTTATATATTTTATAGTATTATATTTATTTAAAACAAAAATTAAATGCAAATATTACAATTTCAAATAGTAAAGAAAACTTTGCTATAGTATTATAATATCTAGTTTAATATAGTTTTAAATTAATATAGGAATGTAATTGTATAATAAGCTATTATGATATATATATATGTACATACACATACAGTGTATATTTAGAAAATATTGACATGTACAGTATATTTTTATATTGATATAATTTATATTGTATATAAATATATTTAATATACAAGTATAACATATTTTTCTTAAATATGTAAATGCATGTGTGTAAATTTATACATACATAATAGATATACAGTACATGTTACACACATACAGTATATGATGTAAGAACGTTGCAAAAACGTATTAAGGATGCAATTAATCGTGATTAATTGTTTGACAGCACATATACACACATATTCTATGTTTTATGCAGTTTGTTAATTATTATTATTATTATTTTTTTTACATAAATGAATGTGCTTCTCAGTTTCTGATTGTGTGTGTTTGTTCTGCAGTATCTGGGTTCTATATTGGTGAAGGAGTTGCGCGGTACAGAGTCCACACATGATGCCTGCGCAAAAATGAGGGTAAGAGTTGTGTCGCCATGGCAACCACTAAACGATCTGTCTAGTCACGCTCCCGCTGCCCTCGGGTCACTATGACACACACAGTCATTGAGAAAACAGGAAATTTCTCTGCCATTAAAGGACTCGGTGAGAACACGGTGTACTAGCGGTTAACACGCTTGCAAGGCGATGTGAAGGCAAACAATATTTAGAGCCCGTTTCTCATAATCGCGTAAATAACCTACTACCCACAGCATACGAGTGACCTCGTTTTACCTCAGAATACACCTTCTCTTACCTCAGCACCTTGTTCTCGTGAGATTATTCAACACGGCAGGACAGAGGCCGCTTAGTTTTCGTATCTTTCTGATGAGACCCAGAGAGTTTGAGAGAGACCTGCCACCCCTTGCTTTCTCACAAACACATTAATACATTCAGAGGGTGTAAATTTAGGTCCTCTGTCTCTCGCTCTTTGTTTTAAGCAGAATATTTTGACAGGTACTGAACAGTAGAGACCCGCGGATGCACAGGAAACCGCTGACAGAGAGAGAGCGAGGGGGGAAATGAGGTCCAGATGAAAATATATTCCACTCTGACAACTGATATGACAGCGCAGGAAGATATGAAAATGAATTCTGATTCTCGGCAGTTCATCATCATCCTCGGCCGCATGTGATTTATGCCCCCGCAGCCCGAGGTGGTCTCCCAACCTGGTTTTGACAGATTGTCTCTGATTGGCCGACCAGCAAAACACCAGATTGGGGGACCAGCTAAAACCATCTTTATACGTGGCCTATGGCTTCAGTTACTTTCAAACTCAATAAGGCCACGCTTTAAACAGCGCGCAATGTTATTTTGACCCTTTTTGTTTGTCTCATGAGACGGCACACTATCTGGGTTATTGCAGGGGACTGACTGACATTAGGTATAAATAATTTAGCGCGTGTTTGAGTTTGTATTAAGCAGATCTCAGTCAGTGTGTGATGAGGCCTCATGAATGTTAATGTCGGAGACTGTAAGACTGTCTGCTGATCTCTCCTCCTCTCATCCTCTCTGCAAGAAGTCTACAGAACAGATGAAGAAGATCCCCACCATAGTACTGTCTGTCTCCTATAAGGGCGTCAAGTTTATCGATGCCACTAACAAGGTACTCATCAGTTTATACCCGGATTGTAATAGTAACTTTTATTTCCCTTACATAAGATTGATATTGTTGGTCAGTCAATAAAAAAACACAGCTGAATTAATATATCGCACGTCATTAAAGGACATTAGATAATTCTGAGCAAGCACTGAACAGATATTACAAGATATGCTACCCTAAGTCAGTTTATTGTGTTTTATTACAATAAATCCCATTATATTGACAGTCTTTGTTAGAAATCTAGAAAAGGGAAATATTATTCATGACTAAATGCTGAATTTATTTCCCTCTTATTTTTCCTCTCTAATGTTTAGAACATTATAGCCGAGCACGAGATCAGGAATATTTCGTGTGCCGCGCAGGACCCTGAAGATCTGTCCACGTTTGCGTACATCACCAAGGACCTGAAATCCAGCCATCATTACTGCCACGTGTTTACGGCTTTTGATGTGGTTAGTAACACATCATAAACAAACGCATTTCCTGATGAAGCATTTGAAGGAAAACGAGACATAAAAGACTATTAATGAAGCTATATTTGATTATTACTTGAAGATCATTATCAGTTTAATAGATAATAAAAAAATAATGTTGCAAACAAAAATGCCCGTATGGTGTTTAAACTATTTTCTTTAATGAGATCACTTGGTAGGTCTGACATTTTATTCTGCAGCATCCATGCAGTCATTTGAAGTACAAACTGCGCATTTTCTCTTCTCGAACAGCTACGGTTTAAGTAAGCTCGATGTCTTTTGTGTTAGCGTCTGTCCCAGTAACACCACAGAGCTGTCTCTGCGTCAGCTAGTCACAACACATGAATAATTGATAATACGCTTAAAGCAGGTTTTTAATCATTTAAAAATCACTAAGCTCTGAAATTAAGGGAAGAAAACCGATAAAACGCTGCCAAACGTAGTAGCACTAAATTGAACTGGGATCTTGAAGGCATTTCCCTCATTTTCTCAACTGATTTGTAACAGCGCAGGTCCCCCACGAGTGTGAATTGCGAGTTGATTTTTTTGAAAGCGCGTCTCTGATCATCTCTGTGTGTTTTCATATAGAATCTGGCCTATGAGATTATCCTGACGCTGGGCCAGGCCTTTGAGGTGGCGTATCAGTTGGCCCTCCAGGCCAGAAAGAGCGGCCACGGGTCGTCCACTCTGCCGGAGAGCTTCGACAGCAAACCCTCCAAACCTGTCCCTAAACCTCGCGTCAACATACGCAAGTCTGTGAGTGAATCTGCTCTTTCAGCACTAACACACACACACACACACACTGACTCTAACTTCAGCCTGTCTCACCTCATCCCTCTTTACACATGTGCACACCTTCAGTCTGTGTTGTGCTCAAGTGAAGCATCATGGGATACAAAGTGTCTGGTTTGAGCCGCCAGAATGTGCGAGCAGGATATAGTGTTGATTTGGTATATCGATTTGAACCTGACGTTGATCCGCTGTGTGAAACCCTGATATTGAAATATTTTGTAACTCGTGCAAACTTTTGAACGCTAATGCATATTTAAGTTTTTTTTACTTAAACATTGTCTGCTTATTTCTAAAAAATAATTTCTCTCTCTTTCTAAAAATGCGTAAGTTCAAACTTTAATCTTACTTTTACAGTACATTCAGGCCAAAGCAACCTTTCTCATTTTCCTTTAGTTTAATATTATTATAATTATTATAATAAAAACACACAAACTAAAATGAAAGATATAAAAATGAACACTAATTGGCAAAAAATTATGAATAATATAAAGCTGTTATATATTACATTTTTATCAACACTATGACTTACATACTTTAAATTGTGTTGCACATTAAAGTTCACATCTTAAAATCTTGCAAAGTTTTTTAAGTTAATAAAGGCTGTCATTTAAGTTAATGTTTCTATTCTGTTAGGCCTAACTGTTGTTTTATTGTTACAGGGAGTTTTACTTGTCAATGTTGTTGTTTGCTTCATATTTCCTCTTGTATTCTTCTCCTACTGTGATTTTTAAATGTAAAAACAGCACAGACGAACAAACTTTTAAGCCATTGATTGCTTTTGCATTTGCGCAGTCGTCTTTTTAGAGGCGCACGCCAATATTTCAATATTGAGAAGTGAGCGTGGGGCAGTATTTGCTACCCCTCAGCGAAAGTTTGTTTGCACGCACACCGGCACGTCGCAGCCTGTCCTGAGGGACAGAGAGGTGAGTGTTTGATCTGTAAACGGCACACTCCATCTCCTCTCCCTTCAGTGCGTTTAAGGATGAAAGAGATTGATGAAGGCTGTTTGCACGAAGCTCCAGCAAGTTGCTTCCTTCCTCTCCATCTGCCCTCGTCCCAGTGCCCCTAGAGCGGGCACGGTGCCTCCCTTCCCCCCCTGCCACCAACAGGGATATTACCACTCTCTGGAAGAGGCCCAGAATCATAAAAATAAAACACACCCTGCCTGTCGGAGTTGGATTAAGTACAGGAGAGAAACGCCGGATGCCCGGTTGAAAATAAACAGTTGCATTATTGAGTCCGGCTTGCAGAAACCCTCCATTTATGAGACGCTTCACTGTCTGTTTTAAAGGCCACGTAAAACGTGCGTCCATGATATTACAGTATATCTCTGTACAAATACTGGGCCAATTTGGCACTTTAAATGGAAGTGTGGTGTAGCGGAACCATGCACGCAATGAGAGAGGTGGCTGAAATGAGCTTTATAGGATCAAATCCGGCTCGCAATATTTTTCCAATCCCGTTTTCTCGTGCCTAAAAAGTCCTATTTGAAAGCGTTTTCTCCACAAACTCAATTATGTGGCAAATTGTGCTTTGTGTAACTCGGGGATCCTCTGACAATTCCCTTCCTGGATAGGAATACCCGTGTAGCTGCGCAATTTCTTTGTTTATTTTGTAGCGAAAGCTATTAAATACCTCAGTGCCTGGTGCCCTTTTATTGGATTTTTATTATCTTTTGGGGTAATTTGTGGTACTATTGGCATGTTACCCAAAATAAATGGAGGATCTTCACATTAATACCTTTTATTAATCATTTATATATATACATATACACACATACACACGTATACATATATATATATATATATATATATATTAGTATTACATTATGTAGAAAGATTGATCACATCACATGAACCTTCCATAATGGCCACATCCGGATTATACTGTATGAACCCTGAGTTTAGCAACAGCTACAAAGATCCCAATCCCATTTAAATCAGTACAGGAAATCACAGGCGTCCCGTGTTCATAATTATAACTCAAAAGTCTTTGAGAAAACTAATCCCGTCTGAATAGTGCTTATGTGACAGTTTATGTAAGAATGGATTTATGAATGATTTACACACATTTGTTCTGCTTGTTTTTTGTGAATAAGGTCCATTGTTGGTCTGAGTGTGTGTGCGTCTGTGTACGTACCCTGAACACTAACGGCATCCTCTGTGACTCTGTGTGTGTGGTGTACTCGGATATTGATTTTCCCTTGCGTAGGAGAAATTGTTCATTATGTTGAGGTACCTCCTCTCCATATGGACACGATGCGCTGTGTTGCTCCATTAGAACGGATTCCTTCCCTTTCTTTTTTTCATCCCGTTCTCTTCATTTGTGTGTCCACTCCTGCGTTTGAATGCATATGGGTGACTCTTCAATTAAGGGAATTTTACTCTTATTAATAATCAAATCTATGCATTAATATAAAGATATATGCTGTATATACGTAGTAGTAACTTGTCAGTACTAAAAAAAGGTCAAAAGCTAACTAACTACATTGAAGCCAGTTAAGCAGGCAATATTTATTTCAATATGTAACTATGAAATATTAAAATGTTGAAATGTTTCTGCCACTGAAAAGAAATGAATGACTTTTGAGATAGAAAAAAAAATCTGAATTTGGGCAGCAGCATTAAAATTGAACAAATAAATGCTGTAAATATAACAAAATGACAACCTTATTACACTTATTTGAACTGAAACACCCGAGTTCACTTGCTGCCTTCATTTTGTAACTAAATAATGAAACTGACTTTAAAATTCACGTGAGAAAAAATTGAAGAGCAGCTTGAAGTCTGTCATTTTGAAAGATAAAAATCCTCTAATAAAAGAATGACCTATATACATGAGTGTATACCTTCCCAAGCTTTGACCTCTGTGACCTCTTTGTTCCGCCTCTAGGTCATGCCCCCCTCTAGCCACTGGTCCCTGGGGCATATTTTCACCCCGCACCGGCCTCCTCTTCATCCTTCTCCTCTTCCTCCTACCTCACGACTCCTCCATCATCCACACAAAGTTCAATTTCAGGTCTTCTTACATTTCCCTTTCCTTGATTTCTTTTCCCCCCTTTTTGCATTTTCCTTTTAGGACTGTCGGTTACTTGAAATTGTGAAACTGCATTAATCATTTGTTCTTTATTATTTACCAACGTTAATGTTTTTATTTGTTTAGTCTTGTTTTTTTTTTTTTTTGCACTTCATTTTTACAGTAGCTCATTTATGAGACAACTCTTTCCTGCCAAACACATCATTTTCAGAGCTGAAATGTTTTCACTGTTATAGGGGGCGCTATTACTCATCTCCCGGATGAGTCCAGAACGTCCCGATCAAAAGAACATGCGAGGAAGATACAGAAATACTGATCTCATGTGAAAATAATCCAGATGTAGTCTTTCTGTTTTTTTTTTTTATAAAATAGAACTTGCATGTTCAAAATGTTTTGGGGGTCTATGAAATTTGAATGGAATTTATTTTAAAACTTCTGGCAGGGAAAGAGTTAAAAGGACATTTGAAAGTTAAAGAAAATAACTGTAACTCATACCTTAGTTTTGGAGAAGGACAGAAACGGCTGTAAAATTGGCCCACATTAAATATCTAATTGTCCTTTAGAAAATAATTTTCTGTGGTAATTGACTGTAGGGCTTTTCTCTAACCCCGAATATTTCTTTATTCCTTTGTTTTGTCGTTTCATCTCTTCTTCATCTAAATCCTTCTTTCCTGTCGTCCTGCGATGGTCTGTCCGTCCTGAACATGAGCTGACTAAACGCAGACAGGAATATTTCTCGATTTGTTATCCAAGACACCACCGCACCATTCCCTGAGCTGTGTTATCAAACCATTAAGCTCCTTTTCAGGTCGATGCCTCATATTAGAGGTTTATTGCGTAAGATTAGCGTCTGTTTCCTTTTTTAAAGCATTTGGATATAGAGAGGAATTAAAGTTGGTGTGGGAGTGTGCGTGTGTGCGCGAGCGTGTGTTTGAGAGCAGTCAGAGGTAGCCAAGCAGAGCGAGGATTATGTTATTTAATATTCATACAGCTGCATATGGAAAAACCTGATAAAGAACTCAAGACAAGCCAACAGCAGACGTAAACGAGTCGTTTGTGCGCTGCTTCAGTGCCATGTATAGCTCAGATTTATGTGGAGCAAGGCTGAGCTGCCGTGGCAACAAGGAACAGTGATTTGATTGGTTGATAAAGATGTACTAGTCGTAGGGTAGTTTTGACCACAGCAGATCTGCAAGATGGATATTATGTCACTGATACTCAATATACGGTACCAGATGAATTTGACAGTTGAAAAATAAGAACGATTGAGTGAATTGACTGTTTTTGCGTTGGTGTGACAGTCTGAGTGTCATGTGGTTAACCAATCACATGACACCCCCCTCTCTCTCTCTCTCTCTCTCTCTGACTGAAGAGGCGGTCACACTAGACTTAAACATGCTAATTATTTCATATTCCTTATACGAATAACACAGTATGACGTCATACATCAGGGCTTTAGTTTTCATAAGTAATAATCAATAATAATAATAATAATAATAACAATAAACACTTAACCTTAATGTGTGTTACGGTAATTGTTAATTAGGTAGATGATTGTTTTGGTGTATTTTTATACATGAACGAGTTGGATTGTTACAAGTAAACATGAATTAATAGCGAATGAATAGAAGTGACAATCTAAATTTACTATGTAATTGTATGATCTGTATATTTTAGTTATTGTAGATTATTATTAATTTGACATTAATGTAGATTATTGATCATTTCTACATGTTTGTTATGTGGAATTAGTTGTAGCCTATGTAGTTTCAATGAACATTTATATTTGGATTTATTTACAAATAAACCCAACATAAAAACTGACGCTAACTTGTTGAACCTTGTTATCAAGCGCTACCATGATAATATTTGTTTGTGATAATCCGATTTCTCCCACGATTGGTTCTTAACCAGGAAGTTACATTGTGACACGTCCCGTTGTCAAACTCATCGACGCGTACGAACGGAAGCGAGCTGTACCCGAGATCTAGCGTGACCGCCTCAAACTCTTAAAAGTGAGTAACGCGCCCTGACTCTCTTTCTTTTTCCTTTGTGCACCTCAGATGGAGCAGCCCTCAATGGATCAAAAGGGCCACGCCAACGTCCCCTGGATAGTCGAGCCAGGACAGGAAGCCAAAAGAGGAGCCAACACCAAGTATGAGACCACTATTTTCTAATATACACCCAAAATACTGTCCACTCCTGTGTGTGTGCCTTACAGAGAGCGCCCTCTAGAGGCCCCCCACGGAGCCACGGGCCCAGTGACCTGTGACAAGCCCGCGTCTCTCCGCCCGGCCAAGCCCGCCCGTTTACCGTGGCTTCTGCATGATGACGCTGCCGCTGTCTTTTTTCTCCTTCGATCTTTTGCCCCTCTCTTTCTCTCTCTATCAATTTATCTATCTTTCTCTTGATCTCACTCGCAACCCCCCCCCCCAACCCCCACCTCCACCTCTCTGGCCGCAGCACGATACGGGAAGGTCCCGCTCAGCCCTCAGGGCCGCCACGCTGCCGATCCTCCTCCAAAACCCACAAAAAAAGTGTTGCAAGCGGTTGTTTTTCATTCAGTTTTTCCCCCTCTCCTCTTTTGATTTCTCCTTCCCTCCGTTCCTCGCTATTCTGTCCTCGGCTTCTTCGGGAAGCGCCTCTTCAGCCTGTCCCCACCGTCCCCCTCGACTGCTTGAATGACAACTTAAAACCGTAATGCTGCTACAAGCCTTATAAACACACATGTTGTTTTTTAGAGTGGGGATTTGCTTTCTTTCTTTCTTTCTTTCTTTCTTTCTAAATAGACAGCGTAGGTAGGGTTAGCAAGGCGGGAGGGAAACGGAGAGATTTTTGCGAGGTGGGGCATCCGAAGCGGCTGGCATAGAAGCGGAGATTGGACTTCACACGAAGGACATTTTGCTTGTTTTTTCTTTCGTCTCGTAGCGAAGTTTTAATTTTTAGTACCAGCGCTTGTCAGAGACCAAAAAAAAAGAAAAAAAAAAAAAGTGTGCTGTAATTTAAATTCCCTTATTTAAGGAAGTTTTTTTTGTAGTTGTCTTTTTTTTTTTTTTTCCTAAACAGGACACAAGCTTGTTTTAGTCAGTCAAAGCATAAAACTAATTTGTGGACGCAGAAGTTTGTCTGCTAGCAGTTAACGAAGGCTTGCTTTACGACGAGACACTCGCTAAAAATTGTCTCTCGAATCGCGCGTGTTCTTTACTTTCCGAATGTTTTTTTCCGTCGCATTTTCTTTCTCTCCCTTTTTTTGGTTTTGCCTGTGAACGAAAACCCGAGCCTGTCCTGAGACATGCAGTGTAGTTGATGGAAAGCATGCAGTCCGTGTGAACTGGAGAAGGGGGGGCTTTTTTTTGATGGACACTTTGGATAAGTGATGTGATTTTATTCACAGGGCAATGGCGGACGCCCATGTCTATTACAGTGGAATTCAGAGAATGTAGCCTGCCCCTAACATGGACCCTCACTCTCACACGCATTGCAAAAACGGACCGCAAATACGGAACCTAAAAGCGTCACCGGAGCCTCTCGTATCGCACGTGTAAGGATTCGCACAAGGACTTTTTCGCCTGGGACTTGGCGTACGCGTACAAGGACCGTCGACGTGGACCCGTGGCCTTTTAACGAAACACTCGCATGCACTCGCACACACACTGCATAAAAAAACAATAGGAGGAGACCGTGGAATTGGAATGTACACTTTTCAAGATGCAGCGATTCGAAACGCGTTCTGAAGGACTTTGTCGCGTGAGAGACGGACTTGGGAAAGACTGTCGCAGCGGCGACCTGGACGCACTACACTGAGTTTTCACCGAATATCTAGTCCAAAATACCATGGCATGTCTGGACTGGGATAAAAAAAAAAAGGACTTTTACATGAATTGCTGTATTTTTTCTTTTCTGTTTTCTTTGTTTCTTTCTTGTTTTCTTTATTTCCTTTGTTTGTGGTTATTGATCTAAAAATATGAATATGCACAATGTGAATGGACTCATTGCACTGGACAACCACGAAACGGACACGTCTCGTGCCAAAATCACTACGGAGCGGTTGTTGGCGTAATTGGCGACGCCATGCAGATTATTATTGATATATCAGCAAGAAATGTTACTGTTTAATAGAGAACTATATTACCATTGCTGTAATATTTACAATTATTCTAATTCTTCTTCTTATCGTGCAACTGTCGTCTGATGTCGTCTTAACGTTACATTATTTTTATATGACGCGTCGAATAGGCGGCCATCCGAGAAAAGAAAAAAAAACGTATTGGAGTATTACGCAGGAACCGAACGTGCGGATGGCTCCACTTGCGTTTCAGATGAAAATATAAAAACAGATGTCTTATTTTCACTCATTGTCACTGTAGAATTCTGCCACAGTTGTGTAAATAAATATTTTGTTGACTCATTGTCGATATATGTAATTTAAAAAAAAACTACAAAGACAAAAACATGTATAAAGAATGACAGGGGGGGAAAAATCCACTAAATTGCATTGGTAAACAAGGTACCAAATTCGGCAGGTCAAACATTAAAGCAAAACAACAGTATGAGCAACGGGTGGATTTGTGACATCATTGCTGACTAACATATGTGTAGATAGGCTTGGGCTTCCAGCACACAGATTTTGTAAGTTTGGTCTTTATTTATATTCTTGCAAAGCACACGGAATAAAACCAGATTGTAGAAGCATTGTTCTTTCTGTGAGCCCCGTTCCTTTCTTTTCTCTGTGTATTTATTGTGTGTGTTTTTTTAATGTGTTGAACAGATTCTGGATACGGACAGATTAAAACATTTGAATCATTGAAGACGGAGCCTACAGGTGGTTTTGGTTTTAAAATCGGTCGGTGTATTTTTGTGTCTTTATTATTCAAACCGAAATACTGTGTTTGAGAGTAAAACAAATTATTTTGTAATTCAAAAATACAAGTTTGCAAAAAAAGTCGAAAGCAAGAAATTGAGAACAAAAGTGTTTGCAGCGTATGTACTTTTCTTTACAATCTTTATTCTTGTTTGCGCACTTGAAACACTTTTCATCGCGAAACCACAAGTTTTGCTCTCCTTTCTGCTTTCTTTTTTTGCGAGTCTAAAATTTTGCTCGCGAGCAAGCTGCATCTCAGTGGGCGGTCTCTACCTACCAGGATTAAAAGGCCTTTTTCCATCGGTCACTCTCGATTGAAGTGACCACGCGAGGTTCAGCCATGGCGAGCAACAGCATCGACAGGACGTTTACCGGGTGTGATAAACAAGCGAACGTCTTCAACTCAGCGACAAGTGAATTGACGTAGTCTCTCTTCTCACGCTCACATATTTAAATACGTAACGTTAGCTAAGATACCGATGAACAGAGGGGCACGAGATGACTCGGATGACGATTGTAATCAAGGTAAAAACCATTACGACATGCAAGACTCGTACAGTAGCGGCATTAACACTAAGCGACATGGCATTTGACTCGCGGAAGGTGCGGGAGCAGTGAAACGTTCAGCAGCGACAGTCCATCGGCACATGTCACAGAAAACCGTAAGTGTCACTGAGCAGTGGCATGCGCCAACGGCTTCCGTGCGTCAGATGCCACGTCACTTAATGTTAATACCGCTACTGTACGAGTATTGCATGTCATAATGGTCTTTACCTTGATTACATTCGTCTTTCGAGTCATCTCGTGCCCCTCAATTCAACGGTATATCGCCGAACTACGCTGGTGTCTCGCTCGCTCGCTCCTCAGTCAGACTGGCGCTGGCAAAACATAGTGGGCGTGGTCACTTCAATCGAGAGTGACCAATAGAAAAAGGCCTTTTAATCCTGGTAGGTAGGGACCGCCCACTGAGATGCAGCTTACTCGCAAGCAAAACTTTTTAACT
>JAUMHP010000044.1:9090955-9105436 GCA_032361065.1 Enteromius trimaculatus | reverse complement strand
GTTACTGAAGGGATACTTGCTCCACATGGAAGCCCACCACACCTACTGGGAACAAGTGCTTCTTCACAGGGCCAGGCCACTTTTCCAGCCTCTGGCCTACTAACGACGGCAGGGGGCCAAACCTTACCTCAGTGCTCCTCCATTCCTGTCCTGGACCCTTTCACCATTTCACACCTCTCACATATTTAACGCCTCATGACCGTTTCACCAGGCGCTAAATACCACTGGAATGGACACACGCTAAACTAGCTAGCCGCATCCACTTCTCGGCACGCTTCTGCTCTAACCCTCACACCTCAACATGTCTTCAGGACAACTGCCACAGTTCTAGCCTTTCACAAGCCCCGCCATCAACTCACTCCACAGCTTAGCCCCACTGCAAACTACTAGTCTACCCCTCCAAACTTGCAATCTGCCCAACACTACCGCTCCTCTTTAGTTTGGGGCCCACATTTCACTAACAATTCTCGAAGCCCCCCCCCCCCCCCCCCACCCTTCTAATCAGCACCAGCTGTACAAGCCCTCAATCCCTCACGGGGCCTCACTGTCACATCCCACCCAACAAAACCCTGCTGTTACGCAGCCTCAGACGCTCCAGTGCCAAGGACCCTCCTCACACAACGTCCCAGAGACTGCGGTTTGGGAAAAAACGCTGCCGCTCACCCGGCTACCTTTCCTTCGCTCCCTGGACAAAGCCAACTCTTGCCTCCGAATGCACTTCTGTTTGCAAACAACTAACGCAATTCACAGCTACGGCTCTGCCTGCGCATTACAACGCTCCCTTCAGCTCAACGACCACATTTGGACATGACTCGTTCTCGTCAGCCAGCTGCCAACAGGACCCGTCACAAACAGACAGAGCGTGACCGCTGCTGTGTCTGCACTTCCATGCGTTACACAGCCCTCCTCCCTCTCGGTCACACACACACACACACACACACACACACAACACCACATCTACATTTCTCACCCCTCTAACAACTTACCTCGAACATGCCCACATCAACTCCGCATTCATCTACTTTCATGCAGTGAAGCACTGGGGGAAGTGGCAAAAAACACATTTCAAACAAATCAATTCAACATTGCGCACACGCAAATCACACATTCGCCAACATCCCTCGGACCAGCAATGATGACACTCACACGCATTGACTTGGCCTTTCATTTCATTGTATTTCACAGTAACGTTACAATATGCTTCAACTACACATTTTACAATTCCCATAGTGGACAGCAAAAACACACACAAAGAGGACACATTGTTGGATTCAATGTTATTCAAACACCAGTAACAAAAAGCATTACAAACGTTACACTCCTTTCAAAACTCTTCCACATTTTTGCACTCAAAACACTTGGCCAAACGCCATTTTGCTACAAACATTGGACAATACTTTGAACGTTTCACAAAACCCAACTACTGTCTTCCTCCTTCCACCTTCTTTAAAACATAAAGGATGCCGATGCCGTCCACGGTGACAAACGTGCTGAAATCAGCACACACGTGGATCTTCTTCAGATTGGCTCCCATCGTGTAGAACGTCTGCAAGGCCTCTCCGCTCTCCACGCTCCACCACTGCAACAGTGACAACAAAACAATACAATCAGCAAAATCACCTTCCTGTATGTTGGAAAAAGAACTGCATTTTCAACACCTTGGTTGCGTACAGCAGCGCAAAAACCTGGAAACGCACACAAAGCAGCAACGGACATGCCGTCGAATGCATGTTAATGCAACTGTTCAATGACTGCAAATGCCGGAAGCTCGCCACCACATTGGCCTTTGGCACGCTCGCAAAATGAGCCCACCGTCCAGCTACCAAACCGTCAGTAACCACGCACGTCTTCCACCGCGGTGCTTGTTTTTACGCTCGCCACGTGCAGATGCGCAAACACAGCCCCTGACAGGCTCTGTTCAAAACGAACACCGACCGAGACGTGCTTTTCCCCCACCGTGTATCCCACCTCCAAGCGTACCGCTGCGCAAGGACAACGCTGCGCTGTGAAGATACCGCTCTTACGCTTTCTGAAAAACAGCAATTTCCTTTCCCTGACTGCCTCAACTAAGACTGTCTGCTGGACCTCAGACTGACCCCAGTGTACATGCCCCATCCGACTACATCCTTCAACATTTGGAACGCTTCTTTCCCACCGTCAATGGCTGCCAATCGCTGTAAAGTCAACCCCATCGTTTCGCACCTTTTAACGCCATTCCCTTTTTACCTTTTCTTTTCTCTCAAACTACTTGCAAAAACAACATGCTCACAGCAAACAAGCAATGCGCACACCCACGCCAACTCAATTGCTCGGTGGTGGACAAAGTAGTTCTACTCAAGTACGTTTCTCAAGTATCTGTACTTTACCGCACCACTTTTATTTTTAGTCACTTTTTCTTTAGTGCTTTCACTCAAGTACTTTGTGCGTGTACTTTCTCCACCTCTGCATTGCTCAAGGTTACCTTAGTCAACTCGGTCAGGTTTCCCTCAGACAGGAGAACAAAAAAAAAACAAAAATAATAATCACCCGAGCACAGTGTAGAAAAACAAGCCTGGTCAAAAAGGGTTTCTACACATTTCTTTTTGTCCTCTTTCAACAAGTCTGGTAGCCTTGCATCAACGTGCTTCCGACTCATGTACTGTAGCCATAAATTGCACTACGCTCATGTTTTGGTGCTACTTCGACTCCCGTTCGCTTAAATGGCATGGCTTGCGTAAATGCCATATTTCTGCTGTATGCTTCAATTCACACTCTACCCTCACATCAGCATAAAGGCAACAGACCAAACACCGCAGCAGACGGACGAGCCTTTTCAAAACACAAACTTCACATTCCGCCACTAACAAAAAGGCCACACAAAACGTATGCACATTCAGCCTTACAAATGCTATTATGCAAACGGGAAAAATGTCATTAAGGAACAACATCTTCAATTATTCACCAGGCCAACACCAAGTGTCCTACACGCAGTGGACAGGATAGCAGCCTGAACAGACGCATCTGCTCTACTCGTCTCCAAATACATGTGCGCTTTAAATGCCACTTCATGAAAGACATTTGCATTTTATTCACACACACACACACACACTCACATTTACATCTCTATATCTCTATAGCTCTACCTTTTTTTACCTTCATTATTAAAGCAGCTTTAATAAGCTAAATGTATCCAAAGGGCCAAGTGATACGCCGTCTCAGTCAGGAAGGGTTCCAGGAAAGTGTGCCGCATGAGGAAGAAAATTGTGCTGCTCTTTATTGATTCTCTCCTCCCCCCCCCCTCGTTCAAGTGAGTGAACAACTGAAAATACTCTCCTGAGAAATCACATTTCTTCACAAACACAAGACGGGGACGGCTGAGCTCACAATATCGGGGGGCAGCTGTCATCCTCTGACCCCGAGGCCGCTGCAAAGTTGAGCCACATGCCCAAGGGTGCAGAGGAAGTGGCCCTGTTACTTCTGGTTCGCTCTCGCCCCCAAGCGTTCTGGGTTATTGACCACCGACACCACTGGACAGGGTTGGCCGAGCTACGGCTGCTACTTTACTAAAAATTGGGGTTTGGACAAACCTTCTATGCATCCTCGTTTGTAAGCTTCATTGACTGTCATATCTGCAGCGTCGCAAGGGACAATCTTGTACGTCTGCCAGCACTTGGCCAGGCTACATGTAAGAAAAGCCCCATATACCTTGTCTAAATGCGCTTCCACAAGAGCAGGGGCAAAACCAAGACAAGAGGGGGAACCCAACGCTGACTTCAAAAGCTCAATTATTCATTTAACACTCCAAAGGCTCAAATATTCATGTGCGCGCAAACCCTTTTCCTTCTTTCCCGCAATCTCATTCTCTTTTATTCCGTTTCTCTTTGCACACTTCAGACAATGGCGAGAGCAAGAACAGAGGAATCCTATGACTCCGACAGGAACGGGGGTGTGCGCGCTGTGCTGTCAGCCCTCAGTAGCGTCTTTCCTGTGTGAACGCGCTCTGACGGCTCATCTGCCAGGAGTCAGCACCCAGCACTAGACCGTGCGTCTGCCTGCCTTCAGCTAAACGTTCAGATCGCCTTCAACCAGATAAACTTCACTCATTAACGGCCACTTACAAAAAAATAATTAATAATTATTATTTCAAACACATTCCAACTTGTGGCCTTTCAAAGCTTGTGAAGTTTAAACCTCACCTGAGGTTTGCCTCTTAATGGCTGATGACCAACCAAAACACCCTTAATCTGTACCCTCTGGACAAATCTAAAATCAAGGACAATTCGTCAAGCATCAGATGGGAGGTTTACGAGATGGCATTTTAAGCAAGTTAAAGGGACCTTCAAAAAATACATTAAAAACTAATTTGACAAACGTCAAGTTACAATTTTGGTTCCTCGCTCACACCAGCCTGTCAAACTGTATCAAAAGGCTTGGAATGTAACATACGAGACACAGGATAGAAAGGCAATTCATAGTTGCCCAAAGCAGCCGTTCCAGGCACTGCGCTACTGGCGCGGAACACAAAACAGCGAGTCTTCAAGCGCTACGTGTTGCAATCTGTGTCGAGCTTTCTTGCGGTACAATTGCTTGTTCTGCTGCCCGAAACAAAAAATAAAAAAACACAATCACAAATGGATTGACCAAATTCTCTCAGAGGCCATTCAATAACGAAAGGCTACAACCAGAAGCGCCAGTATAACAAATTAGTTCACTTGACAAAAACACTTGTTTACCTACAAACAACTCACAGAGTTCTAAATTCTCCGCCAAAAAGATTGGATCAAGCATTGATAGGAAAGGAGGAGGAAAAAAATTAAAAAGATAATAAAATATAAAAATACATCATTAATAACATTAAGACTGACACAATGCACAGACCCTTTAAATCACTGACAAACTGCTTCTACTACAAAAATATCTGGATTTTCAGAAGTCTTCAAACCATTTTATTCAACTTACGACAACTGGGCACATTAATATTCAATACAGTTCAATTACAATCAACTGTTCCATGCATATTCCGCAACAAAAAAATAAAATAAAATATCCCATTGGTTTCTCCTTCCATTTCCTCGATCGGTCACTCACAATGATGGTCAAGATGGGTATGAACGTGTACAAGCAACAGTTGTGACAGCAGGACGACAACAAGCCCGTCTCCCTTACGCGTTCACACACCTCAGAGGAATTGTGAAACTCCGGTCGTGCCCTTGGGTCTGGGTCTAGTGCTGCAATAATCACACCGTGTTTTCCTCACCGCTCTACCACGGCACAAACAAAAGGAAATAAAGACGCTCTTATTTGCAGGTGAACGCCGTGGTGGGATTCTGAGCATTAAACCGCTGAGATAAAAACGTTCCGTCTGGTAAAGGTGAAGGTCTGGATGCCCTGGAGCTCATCTGTGTAAATTACTAGGAGAATTACCAAATCCTCCAGAGGACAAACGCCGCTGTACGTGTTTGAACCAAAATGCGTCTGGCGGTGTGATTTAACGCGTATGAGCCTCTTCCTCGCAAAAGGTGTCATATCCTAGCTGACCTCATCCGTTTCTGCTCTCCTCCAGGACATATTTCTCATGCGGAGGAACGCCATGTCACTTGCACGCAGAGCTACAACAACCGTTTCTCTTTTATGAGTGAAAGCTAAACTGAAAGCAGCCTTCATAAATCACTCAAACGCACAAAACGTTTACCTCTTGGAGTGAAGGGCAAATTTGTTTGCCATCCCACTCGTGCATGCACAGTAGCCTCACTTTTCCTGTATGCCAACTCACAAGGTTGCCTTCATTTCAAAAAAATACTAAGGTGACACGATAGCCTGATCCAGACAAATGAGACGGCGAAACAAAACTCTAGGAATCTGGAAAAAGAAAATGCTATGAACAGACAGATGCCCTGCGGATTTGTCCTTTGCCGACAAAATTGGGTTGGACTGGTAATGACAAACATCCTGGTTTCAATGAGGACAGACAGAGACAAAAGGACAAAATGCTACTAAAATAACCGGATTCATACCGTTTTCCATTTTAACTGCGTGTCTTTAGGAATTGATGAGGGATGACACTTGAAAAAGGTGTACCTCACCCAAAAATGACATTTCTGCCATTGCTCGTCCCGTGTCTTTCCGAACCCGTTACACCTTTACACCCATTACACCATCTTTGGAAATTAAGTTCTTATTCCTGTGAAATTGGAAATTGCGATCATTCATTACAAATGATCAAACCGATATAAATCTAAAACTTGACTCTTCTGTAGACAGATTATTACGCCGGAATGAGAGAATTGGTCCTAGTCATATCACCCTAAAAAAGCCACAACTTTGCATTTTCCGCCAGCCTTAGTACACGATGCCACTACAGAAGAGTCAAGTTTTAAATAGGTTTAAACGCATTTAAAAATATCTCTTTAGTCTTTTTATAGTGCGACGCTAGCTGGTCTCATCGGATTCAATGATTTATGCTAAGCTATGCTCATTTTGGGACCACCAGACCCGGCGATCGGCTGAATGGATTCCAAAAACGGTAAAACGCGTCTGTATTACTCTAGGGATGTTGGAAAATGAGCCTGTTTCCAAAAAAAGTGGAGTGTTCCTTTAAGGACATCATTCAAATTACGGAGAATGCTTTGCACAAACAAACAAAATAATGCAGCACTGACACAGAACACAAAAGACAAGAAACCGTGTGCAAACAAATGACTTGACCCTTGTACCTTAATACAACTACATTTAACCATTAATGTCACATGGATTATTTTAACCATGTCCGTACTACCTTCCTGGGCCTTGAATGTGTCAGTTGTGCTGCCGTCTACGCAGGATCACAAAGCTCTCAGATATTTCTAACAAAATGTATATATAAAATAAATGCAATATTTCTTCATTTCACTTCTGAACAAATTAAGGCCTTATGTGTCTGGAACTACGAGAGTGCAAGTAAATAATGACAGAACTACCCCTTTAAAAATACTACAATAGCAGCATACACGGTTCAGGTTGATGCTTTAACACGCATTGTGTCATTGCGCTTAAATGCGGTTTACAATTTGTCTGAATATTACACAAACGCACAAAAAGACAGGTGCATGTGGTAAACGTCTTACATTGAATTGGTTCTACTTTTAAATGCCATTAAAATAGCTTATTGCTGTCCTGTTAGGTAGTTTCACTGAACTACAATTAAGAATTAAGTCTTATCCAGCAAATGAGCAAGTGTCAAACTATACCTACGGTATGCCTCAAATTAGTTTCAATCCGTCTAAAATCAATGCAATCGTTCACTAATGCTATTGCTAATCAATCTCTAGGACTCTGAATCAACCAAGATCTATGGCCTGCTGCCATCCACGTTTTATCTCACGACAAGTCAACTCAGTCGCTTTTCTACTCTGACACCATTTGCAGTTCAGTCCATCAAAGAACAAGCGTCGCTAACGGCTTCATACAAATAGAAACATGTCGTTGACAAACTGCAGAAGGCACACGTCAAAAGACGTAGATGCGGCTGAGAGGCAGATCACCTCAAAGTGAATGTAGAAAGCTGCTGTGCTGAACAAGCTCAGGCATGGCAATATACAGTATGCCAGACCATTTCTGCAGTCTGAATGACAAACTAAACCGACAATTTAACCGGAGCAAACCAGGGTGCGGTCCCTTTGTGTTATGACACCTGACAAAATTCTGCTTCTTTTTATTACTTTGCTATTCTCTTCTATCTTTTGGGGGCCTTTTGGTCTCGTTTCAATTAAAACGATTGGTGATAGAACAGATGACGATGAAAACAATGTTGCAGGCTGAATTCAAACTTGTCTGCCACAACTGAAAATTGCTAGGTCGTGGCTCAGACCATAAAGTTGTTTGAAAAATGTCAGTGGCCGTCTATATCGCATGTCTGAAATGAAAGCTACAGACAACATGGACAGGAAATGAAATGCTCAGGAATCCTTCACAGGATCAACTATTGCAACAGAAGAAAAAAAATACCTGACTTCACACAACATCTGCTCTGGTATATAACGGATCCCGCAGGCGACGTAAATTGTCAAATCACAACAGAAGTGCAGGAAGCACAGCGTAACGAGTCACGTCTCGCACGCCTCCTTCCCCTGTGTGGTCGTAGCAGATTTACGGCAGGTTTGGTTCGGTCTGATGAAGAGGTTTAGATGGGGATTTGGCACTGACGCGTACGATGATTAATTTATCCTTTCATATTACAGACGGCAGGATCCCCGAGTATGAGGACAGCCGGCGATCAATCAGAGCTTATTACCAGGTCTCCAACGGATCCGTCGCTTGTGTGCTCGAGCTGAGGGTCAGCCTGATGCCCCATTTGATAAACTGACAGATTGATGCGTAATGAAGCGTCGTTATGTTGTGACACTTACACAATGTACAGATGGCTTCAAGTATATTAATAAAGTCGAAATGCACCGTGGATAATGGCTGACAGTGTTGACCGAAGTTAGACACGATCGTGTCAGGAATGTGGCGAGACTCTGACATGAACAATCAGACAAGCGTCTGCTTGAGAATACAGAGGAAACGGTCATGACGTCACAAACAAGAGACTGGCAAGGAATGCAGGGCATTCAATAAACGCATAACAATAAATGGTCATCAATTCAACACCATTCACTGGGTTGTCTTCATTTATTTACACCTTCAATATCTGCCAAAGCGCTCTCGTCCTGTTTTTGTGCGCTTGTCTAGCTGTTTTCAGAAATTAGGCTGCGGTGATTTATGCTGCTTTTCTAATTCACGATATAAACCTTTATTTTACTATTTTTACCCAGCCCTAAATCGTAACCACACATGAAGCGCTCCCAGGTTGAATTCAAAAGCAAATCAAAAATAGCTCTTTTCCAGGGTGCACCGCTGAGCGTTTGCTTGTATACTGTGATGTCAACTATGTAACGCCTGTACCTTGATGTATCCTCCCGTAGAGACCAGTACTCTGTTATCGGGGGAGAAGTGCAGGTCGGTCACCCATCCACCGTGGAAAGAGTCCATGGAGTCCTTGGTGTCCCGTGAACAGATCTTCTGAAGAGCTCCATCCAGCATGCTCCACAGCTTCAGATACACAACATTGTTACAAAAATAACAGAGACGTGAGCTTTACAAAAAGAGCCAAATGCTGTGATGATGTAATTCATGGCCTGTGGTGCTTTTTTCAGTGCTCTCGTTTTTTCTCTTTGCGAGCAGCATCTTTAATTGATAAGGTAGTTTTATTTTTCCCGCTTTACATTTTTCAGCACTGAGGCCTGTGTTGTCGCAAGACAAACTTAGAAAAAGGAGGCTTCGCAGAACAGACAAGGAAGGGAAGCAGAGTTTTGAGGTTTTCACAGTCTCTATTTGCTCTCGATGTGCTCATAATGTCTGTTCGCATTCAGAGTTACCCAAAACTCACCGTTATCAATTACCTCTGGTCCTCTCCCATTACAAGCACAACTATCCTTTCTTCACACTGATAATATTCAGTTTGAATCAGCTTAGGATCATACTTACCCTGATTTCTCCATTGTCGTCGCCTGTCGCAAGTCGCTTGTTGTCCCAAGAAAAACGGCAGCTACGGACGCAGTCCTTGTGTCCCTTCAGCAAAAAAGTCGTTTCCCAAGAGGCACCGCTCCATACCTAAGGGAACAAAATCAGCGGTTTTCAGTTGTTATACTACATGAAACCAACAACAATCTGGTAACGCTGCTATTTTGTGCTGTAAAATATTAAAATAAATTGTAACAAGTATTGTAAAATACATTTTTGATAGATCTCTTTTGGAAATTGTTCATCTAATAATAAAATGAAATCACGCCAAGGTTCAGCAAGTGATCAAAACTGCTGCTTGAAATTGGTCTTTCCAGCTCTAATTTTACTCCGAGTTAGTCATTATTTGTGGCGGGTCCATTTGGCATTAATCATTTTTCTGATCAGCTCTCCAAATTCACTTTGCCGTCCTCTCTCTCATCCGTGAGAAGCTCTGGCAGACACACGTGAACATGGCATCTCATTAGAAAGCTCTTCTGGTAGAACAGAACTTTATCTCATTACGCTCTCAGATGAACAGACTGGACTCTGACCTCTGATACAACAAACACAAGACGTCATGCGCGCGCTCGTGTGTGTGTATATCTGTAAGATTTTGCACGGAGCTCACGCAAAATTAATTAGGCAGAATTTGGCTGTACATGGCATCATTAAGGCAAGCACCGAGGGCTCAGTAAAGATACTCCAGGTAGTCACCCATCACAGTGCAATGGTACCAACACAGACTCACACACAGAAAACGCTAGTAGTGCAAGGGGAGCAGGTGTTCGCCCAGTCAGATTCCAGAATCTAAACAGGCGGCCAAAGCTTTCGGAGTTCAGTTTGAATGCACACGTCAGCGGACACTGATCTGATGTATGAATCTGTGCCTCTTCTGACCTTAGCAGTCCTGTCAGCCGATGTGGTAGCGAAGAGACGTCCGTCAGAGGACACATCGCATGACAAGACAGCACCCTTATGACACTCAAGGTCTTGCAGCATCTGACCTCCGTTCAGATCCCAGACCTGCAACAAAAATAAATTGACTGCTTTGCTGAAAAATGGCAAATTTCTTGACAATTGTAAAAGGATTAAAAAAAAAAAAAAAAAAAAAAAAAAAAAAACAAAAAAAAACATACGCGCGTAACATTTTTGAAACAATTTAAGAACAGCCTTAGACAATTTCTATACCATGAACAAAAAAACATTGATGACCAATTGATGACCATGTTTTGCACTGAAAGCAATGCGGGTCTATAGAAAAAGTTAAATGAGGTCTACATGTCATCCTACACACTCGGTGTGCTTTAAATGGATAAGTTGCGGAGGAATTAGTAGAGGTTCCGTTTACCTTAACAGTGCCATCAAACGACCAGGAGAACAGGTGAGAGGAAGCAGAGTTGTTCATCAGGTGAAACTTCCTGACAGGCTCCTTATGGCCTTCCAGCACCAGGCACTCTCCTGTCCTCCACTTCCACACCTATACAGACAGACAAAAGACCGCGTTCATCTTCTCGAAAGGTTAACACTGACATTAAAGGTCTCCTGAAAGGGATTTGCCAAGCATATAGCATTCAATCATTGATTTTGGATTCCAACCGACAAACTTTGTTCAAACTACTTTCTATTATTCATTCTAACCGAATTTTTCTGTGCATGCAGCGGTTCACAGCAATAAGGTACTAAACAGCCCCTCTACACACACACACACACACTCTCTCTCTGCTAAACACAATAAATCAGTGAGCCCCGTACCAACACAGTGCCTACAACTTCTCAAACAACTGCTGCAGAAGACGTTTGTGAGCATGTGGCTTAATTACTAAACTGCAAAGTGTGATATCGCCACATCCTAACACACGGTCATTTGTCTGCACTAGCACGACGTAGACAAAGCGTCCATGGGAAGTATGCAAGTATGATTTCACATGAGCTTTTACATAAACGGGTAATGATGTTAAAACTTGGATTCTCATAAGATAGATATGCTCTGTTCTGTAGTCAAATTCAGTGAATTACCCGAACAGTGGTGTCTTCCGAGGATGTGATTAGGGTTTCACCCTCATCGGTGAACTGACAGTGGTGAACAGTCTTAGTGTGACCGATGAGCGTCTGTGATGTTTTTCCAGATGGAACCTCCAACACCTTCAGACAAACAGACAATGTAAAAATCAGATCATTTAAGTACACTTTAAATGTACACTTAAGAGTTAGTTTGCTCCTGTGTCAAAAAAAAAAAAAGCCTAGAATGACTATGGGCCCTCTCTGCTGCATCTAAATCTTCAATATGCAAACTTCAAAAGCTGCCTGGGGCTACAGGAGCATGTGCTGTGTTTTTGGAAAGTAAATAAGAGTTATTTTCGCTTGCGGGGCTGGTGTTCTGGATTTGTATGCACATGATCAAATGCATATTTTAAAAGTCGAGATTAAATGTCTACAGAACTGTCAGCGCTAAAGTTACATGATTCTAAAAACCAGTCTAATAAGCTGATGTGGTGCACAAAAATCATTTCTTAAAAATGAAAACAGATGTGCTGCTTCATTACGAAATCTTAAGCTTAAGCTCAACGGCATCGTTTCAAACGTGTAAAGGTCAAGTAAAAATCACTGCAAGTGTGAACAGCCTGTAACATTGCACATACTTGTACCTGCACTGTACCTGTCTCTAGCCCTAGTGCCAGCACAAAATCACGCTGTATGTTCAGCAGCTTCAAGGCTTTCCATCCAGCGTTCTTCACAAAGTGTCTAACTTTTACTCTTCCTGTCTGCGCACACACACAAATACCTCTCAATTTTGCCACTCACTTCAACAATGCCAGGGTTCTCCATGTGGGGAACAAAAAAAATAAAAATAAATGCATGCAATGAACCCATCATTACATGCTAACTGCATTTACTAAACCACAACTGCTTAAGTAGTGAGTGGTTCACAGCTGCCGTGTTCTACACGGTCCAGTAACAATCTGGTGCCCTCTTGTGTTTCAAGATGTTACCAACCTTACTGCAGGTGTCTGCCTTGTACGCATAAAAAGCTGCAAGTCACGTAATAAAAGGTCAAACATCAACATCAGAACTTAAAAAAAAAAAATATTATATATATACACACATTTTTTTTAAAAGCCAAAACAATTAAATGCATTTTCTATTTCAATAATGTGTTGTAATTGTCTGTAGTAAAAAGTACGACACAATGGCTTAATTTGGACTGATCTGGGTACATTCTTTTAAGTTTTATTCATTTGTCCTTGTAAATTCATCTGTCCGTCTCTCTTTCAGGTTAACACAATCGGGCAGAGACTGATAGGAGCAATCCAAATAAATGGCTGTTTGGCAGTAAACGGGTGTAATGTAAGATTGACAGAGCATTGCTTATTTTATCAGTCAGCTGTTACCTCTAGGCGTCCCCGCTGTCCCAGATGCACCAGTCACATCTATTACCCTACAGTACACGCTTTGCAACACAGGAGGACAACACTCGCCTCCAGCGTGATGACATTCAGTAGAGAGAGAAGGGAAGGGACAGGTTTGGTAGAGGAAGGAAGGGCGAGAGATTAGAGGGCTGAGTGCAGTTGACAGCCATGGCAAATCTCATTGCCGGAGGTGAGTCAAAACACCCACAAGCATCCTGAAGGCTATTTTTACCCAGAGTGCTTTGCATGCTCATCCAAAAACCCAAGAAATTGAGCAGAATATTAGAAAGAGAGCATGGTGATCCCACAGGTGAGCTAAAATACCTGTACAGTACCGTCCTCGGTCCCTAGGGCCACAAACAAAGCATTTCTGCTGATGCACGTACAGCGAATCCTGGATGGCAATTCTTTGCTCTCGAACACAATGACACCCGCCGATCCGGTCCGCACCTGATGGCAGAGTAACATGTCATTTATACATTCAAATTAAACCAAAAAACAGCAGCGATCTAACATTGAACGCGCATGTCTCTGGTGGAGCGCACCTGTAACCGGTTTCTGCTGTCTGGTGCCACTATTGTAATGTCACTGTGGGAGAAGAGAACATCGGAATCCCTCTTCAGAGCCGCAGCAGAGGAGGTGTGAACCCGATCGGTCTCCCACAGCTAGACAAGCGTTAACACTTCTTGTGATAACAGGTCAATACTGTTCAAACAGTAACTCCACAAAACGGTCACTCAATAAAAAGAGAGGAACTAAAGCTAGCTTACCCTGATGGTCTGATCATCAGAAGACGACAACAGGAGTGAGCCGTCAGGTGAAAACTGGACACAATGAACCCAGCTCAGGTGACCATTGCATTCAGCTTTCTTTTTACTGGTCTCCAAGTTCCACAACTATTAACAAAAAAAAAAAAAAAATCAGCAATTAGGATTACCATATTCCATGTTTTCTACACTTCTGTTGAAATGTTTGGGGTCATAAACTAATATTCCTATTTTCAGCAAAAATGCACTAAATTGATCAACTGACAGTCAAATATTACAAGTCACTTTCAATTATATTAATACTTTTTAAACTACTTCTATATAGAAAGTTCAAAATAAATGCAAAATTAAAGAAAGCTGTTGTGGGGTTTTTTTTATTGTTAAAAGCCATCTACAGAGTAATTAAAATGAGTTTTCACTTTGTATTGTGCTGTACCTCCACTGTATAATGAGAGAGTGCAACGGCCAGTAGGCTGCTGTTGGGACATGCGTGGCAGTACTGCACTGTGCTCAGACGACTAGTCTTCATCTCCAACAGCATGTCTGACGTCTTCACATCAAACACCTAAACGCATAAGACACAGGTGACATACAAAGTTAATAAGCAAACCATGAGTGCAGAGGAAACCGTAATAACCACAAGGAAAAAAAAAAAGACTTCTAAAATTCTATAACTTAAGCAGATGACAGACATTTGCATTTTATGAATGCTTCGAATCGGTGCATTACATACACATTAAGATTTTGCCTGTTAAATTTAAGTGTTTTATTGATGTGAATCAAATTATTATTATTATTATTAATAT
>JAUMHP010000044.1:9049460-9066222 GCA_032361065.1 Enteromius trimaculatus | reverse complement strand
GTTGCCTGCCTAAAAAGTGTGTGTGCGGTTGTATTTGTGTGCATGTACACACACACACACACACACACACACACACAAGCTTGTTTTTGTGAATTGTGTGCACATTACATAGGCGTAATGGTTTTTTTTTTATTCTGTACAAATACTTACTTGCAGAAACCTTTAGCATTTTTACTTTTTCACAAAACCAACAAATGAACTGTGATCTCGCCTCTTGTTTCCTGTTGACAGGTCTGACCACAGGCATGGCAACAGCTCAGTCGGTGTTCACCCTGGCTGTGAGCATTCTGCTCATCACAGAGTTCATTCTGGCCGAGAAAGACTACTACGAGATCCTGGGTGTACCCAAAGATGCATCTGACCGGCAGATCAAAAAGGCTTTCCATAAATTGGCCATGAGGTATCACCCTGATAAAAACAAAAGCCCTGATGCAGAGACAAAGTTCAGAGAGATCGCCGAGGGTGAGTCAGCATACCTGTGTAAAACCACGCACGACACACCCTATTAAACATCCAAGGTGTGGTTGAGCAGCTATTAAAGCTATGTGCTTTTCATTCCCAGCATACGAAACATTATCAGATGACAGTCAGAGAAAAGAGTACGATCAGACGAGGAGCAGCCCGTTCTCCAGAGAGAGCCCGAGAGGAGGCGCTGACCACTTCCATCAACATTTTAACTTCAACTTCGATGATATGTTCAGAGACTCTGACAAGTTTGGACACAATCCTCATTTGCATAATAACAGACATTTCGAGAGGCACTTTCAGGCCCACGAAGAAGCACGAAGCAGGCACAGGAGACACTTTCAGCACTCTTTCGGTGGAGACATATTCGATGACATGTTTGAGGATATGGAGAGGATGTTCTCTTTTAATGGACACCAGACTCGGAGTCAAACCAAGTTTGCCGGTTCCGCCAGGCAGCACTGTAGGACTGTCACACAGCGAAGGGGCAACATGGTTACAACATACACAGACTGCTCTTGAGTTAATGCGCACATGGACGTTTTTTTGGCTGTGTTCACTAAAACTGTAATTAATTCTGCTTTTTTGTGTTTAGGATCAGTTCCGATGAACTCTATAAAATTGTCTGCATGAATGATTTTTTTTTTTGGCCACAACATCCTCAGTTTAGGGATCCTAAGTCTGACTGATGTTAGTAACAGTTAACATTAACACTTATTCACAGTAAACATGATGACCTCATCCATATGGCTTAAAATACTTCAGATATATATTAAATACATACATAGGTATGTCAAACTTTATTTACTTGCATTTTTCTAAGAAAAAAAAAAGTTTGGTTTAAAACTGCATTTTTCCTTAGGCCTGTAAACATATACAGTATTCAGCCTATATTTTGGGCAGAAAAAATAATATGAGCCAATATTGGGGGTTAAAATAGCACTTTAATTGTGAATATATTAATAAACTCTTATTAAGCTATTTATCATTTGTTATGAAGTCAAGATTTAGGGTCCTTAAAAGCATATTTAGTTTTTACGGTAAAGGGCTTCCACGTTTGTTTACATCCGATGCCTATAAAACACATCATTGCATTTATCATAAAGTGCTTATCATGTCTTGAACCTGTTTGAGACATGTCAGAAGATCACTAGAAGACATTCAATGTGGTTTAGAAGTTAAAAAGTCCCCAAAAACTGTAAATGTTTGGTTTGCATGATTTTGCACAATGCCATTTAATTGCTGTCCTGTCTTTAGCAAGCATTTAACAGAATTTGTATATCTTCCATCTCGGTTAACGTGACACCAAACAAGTAGCTCTTTTAAAGGGGAATTCCCTTACATGTGCAGTAATGATCAATATCTTGCTGTTGAGGTATCCTGTTAGCTGTAGGGCTTTCCTGAGGGAAACGCACATACAAAGAGCTGTATATGATCAAATGAAGAATGAAAAGAATTAAAATACGGTTACTATTTTGTTTCAGGTTGGTATCATGTTAAATTTCCATGTAAATGGAAAGTTTTTGAGCAATTACCTGAGGCACTTGTACAAGAAAGCCACGTATAATCATTCTTTTTCATCTATATATATATATATATATACATATATTGTACCCTCCCTGTGGTATAGTAAATGTGAATATATTTATCTGGCTTTCCAAAGATTTGATCTATAGCAAGACTATTGCTGTGCCAATAAACAATTACCTCATGTTGAAGATTTGTCATGAAAAGCAGTTTTAGTAACCTTATATTTTTGCTATTTTTGAATATTATGGAAAGCTAATGTTTTGCATTGAAAACTGTTTTTTGTTTTTGTTTTGTAACATCCATTTAATGTAAAATACAAGCAAACACATGCTTGGGAATGGAAAAACATGAAACAGATAGCTGATTCCATCATAAACTAATTTTCATATCAAAACAATAATTACGAGCTCCCCAAATGATCAAAAAACGATATGCAAATGCAATATAATATTCCAAAAGCACATACAGTGCAGTTTAGATAAACCAGATTCAAACTGTTGACGGTAGCCATTGACTTGCAGTTTTTGGTACTTCTATAGTTTAGTGGAAACTCATACAGGTTTGGAACTATATGAGGATAAGCAAATACTGACAGAATTTTCATATTTGGGTGAACTATCCTCATAAAAATTATATTTGAAGATAAAAAAAGGAATGCATTGTTTACTTGACATCCATCGAAAAATCAGGAACTGGAAAAAACCTAGGAGGAAAAAAATATTCTGGGTGTGTTCCAGTTATGGAATTATATGACAGTTGATAGACTTATCATAAACTTATCAGACGGTTGCGTGCAAACATTTTAAAATGTGGCGTATTGCATTTGTTTTACAGTTTGATTTAAAAGTAAACAAATAAAGTCATAAATAAATAAATAAGCTAAGTCTTACATGAATATGATTTGCTTGCTTTATAATAAAATAAATAAATAAATGCTTAATAACCTGTCTTGAGGATAAAAGGAATAAAATGAATTACTTTTGTAAACTAAACACTCAAACAAACAAAACAAAACAAAAACAATGAAAAATAATAAAGTCATATGTTTAGCTGCCCTTAACGTTGAAATGAATTCAACTTATTTTTTTTTGCAAAAATAAATAAATAAATAAAAAACTAATAGAAAACAGCCACCCAAACAACCAGATCAACATTTTACCGCTGCTCTTAATTTTATACTGAATTTACAAATAAATGCATTAACATATTTTAGCTGGCCTTCAGTAATATAACTTATTAGCTTTTGAAATCAAAGCAACAATAGTTAAGGTTTAGGCCTGCTGTTAACTGAATAGAGGACCAAAAATGTCTTGCCATCAAGCTCCGCTATTAAATATACAAAGGACTCACGCCAGGCCTAACATCAACAATTACAGCAGTATTGTTTTCTTACCCAGAAACAGTAAGCCACGTTATAGAGGTTAACTTCATCAGACAGCTTAAGTGATCTGTTTACCTGTGCGGGCTCTTTGGGAACTTATTTTGATTGAGTGCCAGTAAACAAAGAAGTTGAATAGGAGCTATGTTGTGGTTATACTGCCCTTCCCTCATTGGGTTTGGTATTAATGGTCCTTTTGAATAGGGGTTGAAGAGAAGGGGAAGGAAAGCAGCTCTTTGTTTGAAAAGATAAAGCCCTCGCTACTGCTTCGGCAGAAAATGTAAATACTTTGGCAGGCGTGAAACGCATACATAAATTCATAAACCAATGGAAAAATTCACACAAACATTTAAAGACAGATAGCGAGGAAGAGACAAATCCTATAAAGTTTTTTTTACATTTTACCTCAGAGTTAATCATTCATTCATTATTTACATATTTAAAATAACTTTAGATTAAATTAAACTAAAGGGTTTTATTGGTAAGGTCATTCTGTAATAAACATTTGTACGGCTAAACAGTTTTTTTTTTTAAAAAATGCTGAAGATTGAAGTGCAAATGTAATTACCTTGTGAGGTCTTCAAGCACAGTTTCCCACATTTTATCATCCACAGCAGACAGGAAGCAATTCCAAGGTTTGTCACAGATGTTGCAGAACAGTTAAACCCTGTCAACAGAAGAAAAAAATTGTTTTAGAAAAACATAAATAGGAGTGTACACGGTGCAAAGGTTTCTTGAGAAAATTTCCCAATGAAACAATTTTGCATTACATACTGTATTACATAACAAAAAATCCTACGGATGTAGGATGATATGTGTTTGTGGTCAATAAGCTTATTTATTTTTTTTTCTTAAAGAAATTAATAGTTTTATTCATCAATGGTGCATTAAATTGGTCAAAAATAACAGTAAAGAATTATAAGACTGAAAACGTAAAAAAAGGTTTTTTTTTAGCTTTCTATTCAGCAAGAAGTCATTTGAGAAGTCAAGAAAATTTTTACTATGGTTATGACAAATTGGTAATCATAAGAAATGAAGTTGAAAAGTCGTGCGCTACATTTTAAAATATATTACAATAGAAAATAGTTACATTATGTTGCGATAATATTTCACAACATTACATTTTTTACTGCACTTTTTTTTACCCCCCTAGTAAAAAAGTGTTATATTTAAAATACATTTATTTCATACAAAGTATAGCTCAAATCTAATAAACATATATACTTCCGTATCACATCAAAAGTATAATTTATAATAATTACTTGTGCTCAGTTATTTGTTAATATTAAACCTAAAATGTGTTTGAATGCCACTACTGATGAGGACTGGATTTTTGAATAATATTCTTTCTAATAAACATCTTTAAATGCAAGATGTACCTCAAGCATACTTGCAGTAGTTCCACTTTTGTCTCTTTTTTCAACATCATTATTAACCTCAAACTTCTGAATGGTAATGTAAAGCTGTGACAGCTGTTTTCTTTAGTAGATAACTTATTCTTTGTTTTAATTCATGGAAGTCTGACTATAATTTTGACTTAAACCATGCATTACAGTTCCTAATAAAGTCACTTTAAAAAGACATACTGTACATAACAGCCGTTATGACACAAGTGACAGCAGAAATCATTTGCCAGGGGATTCAAAATACAGCAGATTACCTATTGTCAGTGAGATTAAATGTTTACACAGTTCGGGGCCATAAATTTCCACCCACCAGCGCACATAGCGTATTGTTTTATGTCCCAGAGCAAACTAAGAAGACTTGCAAGTTGTGACAGATCTTAGTGGCTGATTTGTAGTGTTGAAATTGCTCATTAAGCAAAACTTACCTGCCAAAGCCCATTTTAAGTGTTTGTTTTTGCTATTCATACACCATGTTAACAAGAGACAACAGTATTCATTATACAATCAAGTGTAAGATGGTTATCTTGACAGCTTCAATTAACGTTAAGTGTACTGAAACAACAAACATAACAGCATATAAATGCCCGCACAAATCATTTGCAATTTTGCCAGGATGACTAATTAATTATTGTCAAAGAGATTTCACAGTTTGGGGCCATAAATTTCCACCCAACCGCGAACAATTTCTAGCATATTGATTATTCAGAATTCAGTGGTAATCTCAGTCGACTGAAGTGCTGAGGTCTCATAAAATTTATCCGGTTCTTTTATCAGTAAGCCTCTTTACTTTCATTCTCTGCACACCTGAAAGGGGAACTACGGGAGCCAGTCAGTTGATATTTAAAACTTGTGTCATGAGAAGGTGAAATGAATTAACTGCTGTTTTACGAGCTTAGAACAATACATGGCAAAAAACAATAAAATGCATTAAAATGAGCTGAATTTTCATGATTTGCCTTCAGCTTGACGGATAAAGTTGGTACACAAGATTACCATCTTTCCTTGCATGATTAGTTGACAATCTAATATGAATAGAATTGGTGTAGAATTATCTTTAGGACGTCATGTGGAGGAGTTTTTGTTTTTGCTAAGAATGTGGCTAAAATAAATGAAACAGCTTCGAATTGGTGCCGTCTTTTGCAGATATGCATAAAAAGTTTTCCGTCACACTTGTTTTCTCGAAGCGTCCCACCTCAGATGTGATTTCCCAGCATTCTGCACCTTTTTTTTCTTGCTGTGATTATCAGATCGGTTATTGTTTGATGCTTCTCAGCACAATTTTACAGGACCAATAAACTAAAGTGCCGTTGACAGCTTCTGACCAGAAATGCAAATGTTTTCACAAAGGAGAAGGAATCCTGGATAAACTAGTGGTTAGTCCCCCTCTCTCTCTCTCTCTCTGTCTGTCTTTTTTCATGGATGGAGATATGGAGATTATAGAATAGAGGGACTATGAGTCCTACCTGGTCTTCATTTCCAAAAAGAGAAGTAGAGTATCATTGACTGCTCCATGTAATGTTGACGTGGCACATTTAAATGGACCCATGTATAAAACAGGCCCCATTGCTTAGTTGGCCAGTGAAACAGAAGTCGTACAATATATCTGTCCACATATAATCACTGAGACATAGAGGACATTTGCAGTTGAACACAGTCGAGCTCTACATAGATGCAGAATTAAGTTTTCCAAAGCCAGAATGGTGAGTCTTTTTATGCAATGTTTTATTTGTAATGCATTACCCCCAGAAATGTTCATAAATTATGTAAAAAAAAAAAAAAAAATCAAAAACCAAAAATCTGAATATAGAGAATTAGATTAGTGTCTAAGATTTGTATAAGCCAGTACAGTAATGCACATTAACATCTATTGTAAAGCAGCAAATCTCTACCAGGTGGCCAGGGCTTACTTCCAAAGAGGCTTCAAGATGGCTTAAAATGATTTAAAATGAGACAAAACAAGCATTATGATAAGCTATATGATCAAGAAATGTATTATTATAATTCACCCCCTCAATACCTCTTTCTTTCATTTGAAGAACCAGGATTCCCACAGGATTTGTGTCCAGAAGCCTAATTTTAAAAGTGTGGTTTCCAGACATGGAATAGTCATACAAACGTATACTGTACATGCATGTATCACTTTTAATTGTAATCCATTCATTATTTAGTTAGAAAATGAGACCTGAACATAAGGGATTTAAGGGCTAGGGAGCCTCTAAATTTTGTTATGGACACAATGTAAAAGTTTGAGAACCATCGATCTAAAGAGCAAAAGGCAAACATGCAAGAGAACCCCGACTAATGAAAAACTGAAGAAATTGCTCTTTGATGAAATTAACTTAGACCGTCGAGTCCATGAACACACTACATCACCGGCCTATCACTGAGCGGTAATTAATGGCTCTTCTAATAGGATCTTTAAACGAGTGGGCGTGCCTGGCGGATGCCTTGATTTATGAAGCACACTCCACTCTCGGTCTGAATACACTGAGGTGCGAGGGGGAAAGGGGGAAGTTCTTAAAAGACATTACTTACGGAGTCTCTACGCTCTTTCTGCAGTGTGTTATAGACAGAGGAGGATCTGTTGAAGAGAAAACCAGATTACAGATTTCAGACTCCTGATTTTTACTTTAGGAGCACACCTTAAATCAGCCTGCAATGCAATTGTTCACATAATTTCCCTGTTTTAACTGTATTACTGACAAGTAATAGATTTAACTCATACAAAATTACAATGTGCAGTATTCTTTTCATTTCAGAGGGATACGACATTACTCATTACAGTACAAGAACACATTCATGGATACAAACAAAATTTGTGGCCAGTACAAAAAACTATTATACAAATAAATTAAATGTAAACATTTCCTGCAGGAGTTCTGCAGATGGTGGCAGATTCCATAGTGTTGGGGGAGTGTTGTGTGGGAGTATTAAAGATAAAGATAATCTAAACAAGAAATTAATATTGTTTTGCATTAATAAGTACAGCTATTAATAATATTAAATGTTCATTTCTTGTTTATACACATTCGATAGAAAAGCACTAAGCTTGCATTGGGAAGCTTATAAAATGTATTTTATTAACACAGTAACATGTACAAAATCAATTTTTTTGTAGAAACATTATATATGTTATTACATATACCATTATTCTTCTATAGCGTTATATAGGATTGACCAATAACTTCAGTGATTATGTCTGATTTAGAAGAAAAGTTCTACTTTGTGAATTTTATTATTTTATAAATAGAAAGGTGCAAAACACAAAAAAAATCTGATTTCTTGATAATTTAATATTTTTTATAAACGTGGTTTTATGATTCAAAAATCTAAAGGAAAAGGTAGCAAGTCAATACAAAAAAAGCTCCTCTGCTGCCATCTACAGGTTATAATGGTGGTCTGATATATTTTACACAAGTACATTTATGTACACCACAGTATATTTGTGAGATTAATGTGCAGAATTTGAATGCAAAAATCGTAACTTATCCTGAGCTGAGTTCAAATGCTTCTCTGAAACGCTCACAATAAAGCTGAAAGCTCAATCTGAAAGCATTCTGCATCATCAGTCGTGTTATTTCAACTCATTGCAAAGTTTCTTAGTGTTTTCCAGAACTCCAAAATAATGAACAGATGTGAAGGTTATGGGGTTGGATGTAAAAGAGGAGGGCATTCAGACCATGAGGGCACCACTGACCTCGTCTCCGCTTGAGCTTACGCCGTCTCTGTTTGTTGACGAAGCAGGCCGCTAGCGTGCTGAAGAGGATGGCTGCTGCCAGGAAACAGATGGTGGCCACAATGCCTGCCACCACCGGCCGCGCCAGCCCCTCGTCTGGCACCTCAGGCAGCGGGAAGTACTCTGAAAGACACAAACAAGCTCGCCTTCAGCACACACACACAGAAGTGCTTTCATTCTCAGTGTGGCCTGTTTCAACTATAAACCATACAGCTCATCTCGAATTATTTATTTAATAGGAGAGAAGATTTAAAAGACTGAAACAGAATGAAATAGTTGCCTATCTTGATCCGTAAAGACATTCAAAATCACTGTGGCATGCTTTAAAAAATTAAAACAAAGCCTGAATGGCTTTATTGAAATATTTTGACTGCAGAGCACAAACGATGTATTTAGTAAATTCAATCATTCAGAGGATAAGGACTGTCAGTAAAACATAATAAAATGGTAATAATGGCAGTGTATACACACACACACACATTTTGGAACATATTTTACAAAAAAATATATTTCAAATAAATGCTGTAATTTAAGAACTTTAATTTAAGAATCCTGAAAAAAAGCATCAGTTTCTATAAAATTATTAAGGAGCACAACTGTTTTCAACATTGATAATAATAATAAGAAGAAATCAGCATATTAGAATGATTTCTGAAGAATCATGTGATGTTAAAGCAATGACTGCAGTCCCTGCTTCAGCTTTGCCATCAAAGAAATATATTAAAATATATATATTTTTTTTAAATTTAAACTTTCTGTTTTTTGAGACATTAAAACATTTTGAACTCAACTAGACTAATCATACGGTTAGCGAAATAGATAAAAAATATATATTTATTTAAAATAAAAACATAAAATTAAAACAGAAAAAAGCACCAATATTAAAAAAATGACTTGTTTTAATTATGTGTGTGTGTGTGTGTGTGTGTGTGTGTGTAAAACTGTGTGTGATTTATTTTAAATCCAGCAGATGGCAGCAGAATCTCATCCGACCAGAATCATTTCACTCCATTAATGCTTGTGTGGGCCTAAACAAAAATGTCACAGTATAACATGATATTATGTGCAATAAATCTCACAATACATTTTCAAAACCCATATGGACTATAAAAATCCTCAGAGCACTGACCTGTGCTAGAGACTCCCACTACATTACTGGGCTCACTGACAAGGTCCTCCATAACCGCCATCACTCTGAACTCATACCAGGCCTCCTGCAAAACAATGCAGAGACACTTGCAGCATGCTTTCTTTAAATAGATGACTAGAAAACTCAATTCATTCGAACTTTAGATGCAGTAAATTAGAAATCTGTAAGTAGTGTGAAGCAATTTGAATACATTTGCATCTAAATGTGACAAAAAGTGATAAATATCCAAAAATAAACATAAGAGACACTGTATCTTCTTAACTTTTTATTAGTGTAATACCTGGAGGGAGATCTACATACCTTTTGCTCCCCCCACTTAATAATTTAATTCATTTTTAATTCATTTTATAGTTACTAATACGTTTATAGTGTACGCTCAAACCCTTTTTCACCTGCAGGAATGCCAATGCAAGCCTTATGTCAATCTTTTGAAATGGTCACCACAGGCATACCTGAACCAGGTCTCTAGCCAATAGCTCTGTCTCTCCAGCAGGGATTGCATCATCAAGAACATCCCACCTCTCCCCAAGGCGGAACTCCATGATGTAGTGATCAATTGGCGACGTGTGATTGGCTGGAGGGATCCACGTGAGTAGGACTCCCTGCTGTGTCCGGTTGGCTGTGAGGCACCGTGGTGGGGTAAGCAGCACCAGTGGTTCTGGGGTACTTATAGGAAATACTAGAGGAAACAAAGTAAAGCATTGAATCATTTAAAAGAGCAGCATTTATCTGACATATATTTTTGTTACATTATAAACGTAACAATTGTCTTTACAGCAGGGTTATTATAGTTAAATGGGTCATATGATGTTGCTAAAAAGAACATTATTTTGTATGTTAGGTGTAAGGCAATGTATTTATGCAGTTTAAGGTGCAAAAACACATTATTTTCCCCACACTGTACATTTTTGTTTCTCCTGTAAGCCCCGCCTCCTGAAATGGGTTGAGCTCTGATTGGCCAGCTATCCAGTGCACTGTGATTGGCCAAATAAGGCAAGCACTAGGCAGAAATCTTACGTGTCCCTTGGCTATGACACCAAAATGCATTACAAACGAGACATTTGTTGCACCCAGTGGAGAAATAAATGATGTTGATAAACATATTTCGGGATAAGCACACGCGAACAATTAACCACTGCTGGCTGTAACACGGCTCGGTTTGCGTTTCCACTGCAGTTTAGTACAGCTTTAGAGTGGGCAGGATTATTCACGTGTCGTTATCGTTGACCCGCCTCTACCGTTGTGACATCATCCAAAACGTGTAAAAGCTTAGCGACCTCCTGAAAAAGTTTTCATTCCACGTCGCCCCATCAAGTTCTCGCTGGATCCGCTCCTTGGCTATCAACGAGAGGAACGTCTGTACTTCCTCAATAGACCACAAAACAGCCATTTTTGGTTGATACAAAAAGGTGCATTTCTTTAAACAAAAAAGTTGCGTCCGATCCTTCGCTGGCTGTGCTGATTTAAATCTAGCGGGTCTGTTGTGTCTCGTGTCGCAAGTTCAGTGACGCAGTAATGACGATTTCCTCCGGCCAATCAGTGACCAGCAGAGTTTACACGTCATGTTTTGGTAACGGTTCGGCTCGCTTGGAACCTCGGCTGAGGTGATACTAAAAAAAGGAGCAGGTACTGTTCCCAGCGGAAAACCCCCCAAAAGTGAGCTGTATTGAACCGTGCCGTACTATGCAGTGGAAAAGCGCCATAGTACTGTCTTTTTACACTTCACATTGCAACAGGCCTCATACACATAAAATCCATATCTGCATTTGTAATCAGAGAAACAACAAACAATAAGCACTAAACTTCACTGCTCAAAACTTGTGTTTGAATAGTAAGTAGCAGGTTTTTTTAATAAGAAAGTGTAACTTACTTAAAGGTTGTGAGTCAGAAGCGCCAGACTGTCCTTTCAGAGGTAGAATTGCTCTACTTCATAATATCTGTGCACATTCAGCACAGGTTGCTCTCCAGGTATTAGAAGTCAGTCCTCCATAAATGCACTGAACACACTAATATTTGTAGTGAACTGTTCTGGAACAGTGTTGTGAATACAACTTGACCACTGATTTCTAGGTATGTACTCTTTTGGAAGCACAAACAAAGTAGTTTCACTTTCACAGTGAAACAGTGCGTCCAGCGACTGGCAGCAAGAAAGTATAATAGTTCCGCCTTCTTTCTTTGTGTAAACATTTGGGCGGAGTTTGAAAATAAACCCACTCTGTGATGTAGAAAAGTGTGTATTTAAACGAGCTGTTTTAGTGGTCATGGACGGGCAATAACTTTTATAAAGAATATCTCTCTGGTTTTGAAACATTAATCTCTGCAAGTTCAGGGATCTTACTGTATATATGCGCTAACAGCTTCCAAAGAGAAAGGAAAATTTGAAATCGCATCATATGACCCTTTTAAATAAAACTGTTTCATAGTATAAATAGTATAGTATAAATAAAAAAAGAAAGAATACTAAAAATTACCAAACATATAATAGTATCACAGTTATACTTAAAAAGAACTGCTATATGTACACTTTTGGTTAACTTGATTAATCTTTTCTGAATAAAATATTAATTTCTATAATATAAATAATATTATAAATTTAACCAAAAAAGTGATAATTGATAGTGATAATTTTGCTAGTATTACAGTATCATATAATTACTGTCAGCTTATCAGTATCAGCCAGAATGACTAAAACAATAATTACAACAGGGATTGCTGCAATCATTCAATTCTTCCAAACAAATCTATTTCTGTCAGGCAGAGGTGATCTTGTCTCTGTAAGTTGTATCATGCAGGTGGCCAACCTAGTGTGTTCACAGTGACGACCTCGCTGAACGGGCCCGTCCCCAGCTTGTTCTGGGCCAGGACGCTGAATTGGTAGGCCGTCTCGGGATCCAGGCCTTGCACCAGGAGCCAGTGCTGCCCGCTGGGCACAGGCATGGACAGCCAGTCATGCGGTCCTAACTGCTCCCTCTTCACCCTGCAGGAGGAGTCACATGCACAGATGGAAAGAGTTCAGCATGGCACAAGAATTCATGCGCGAACGCTTCGATAATGATTGCAATGTCGCTCACAATACTGATGAGAGCACTGCCTGCAGCTAAACGTAAAAAGACGGCTTGTTTGGCTCAGTGTGAGTGTTCAGTGATATCCAATAACACAAAACGGTCTCACAGTTTCCCAGAGGAAATTCTGAAGAATGCGTTTTCCACCGCTGATCTTTACAAAAATATCCTCATAGATCTTCAGTGCCATGTATGCCCTACAGCCCTTTCCCCTAGATCTCTTGAGAGTGGCCTATGGCTTAAAATGAGTTTTACAGACAATATATCTCTATCTATAGAAACCACTAGAATAGTTCCAATGTTGTGGATAAGTGGAGTAGTGATTTTTATATGCTGATAATGTATTGTTTTTTTTAACTACAGATGCCCTGGACTGTCACATCATGTCCTGTTGCACATATCAATTGCAGGTAGTTTTGCATGCTCAAAACTTTGTGTAGCTGCACTTACAGCCAGCATGCTTCATTCTGATAAACTGCTACCCTTGGCATGCACAACTCCCGTCGGATCTCCCGACTAAATTCAAGATGAATTTCTAAGACCTTCATTGTACGCAAGCAACACAAGGACATCATGCATGACCCCCTTCAGTACAGTATAATCATCCTCATGACACTTTATTCCCTCCATTTATTATATATGTATGGTTTATTTAAAATAAACCGCCTCTTTAAGGACTATTCAAATTAGTCTTAAAATATACATTAAAAAAGAATATAAGTTAAAAACGCTGATCATCTAAACAAGAATGAAATAAATAATATGTATAATATACAAACTAATAAAATAGTAAGAAATAATAAAAATTATATTAAATATATTATGTAGTTTTATATATACACATACAGTATATATATATATATATATAAGCCTGATTCTTCCACTAATTATAAAAAATGCACGTAATTGTATTGTATCTTACAATTCTGGTTATTTTTCTCCCTCAAAATTGCATACTATTAATTCGTAGTTCGTACATTTTCTCAGAATTACATGATATAGACCCACATTTTATGAGTCATGAGTCAGAATTGCGTGATATAGACTTTGTATCTCACAATTCTGACTTATTGACTAATAGCAGGATATAAAGTCAAAATTGCAAGATATACTTCTGAATATTCATAACAAATGTGAAATTAAATGTGAACTCACAATTTCTCACAAATGTATAAAAATCAAGTCACAATTCGAAGAAATATATAATCAGAATTTTGAGATACAATCTCAGAATTCTGACTTTTCCTCAGAATTGCAAGTTTGTGTCATGTGAATTGTGAAATAAAAAGACTAGGGCTGGGACTCGATTAAAAAAAATTAATCTAATTAATTACAGGCTTTGGAATTAATTAATTTAAATTAATCGAATTTTAATCGCATATAAATATTTGACCTGAGAACAGTGAGAAGTAAGGTTTTTTCATATGGATTTTTAGTATACCATTGATTAATGACTGAATAAATAAGATTAAGCAACAAAATATTATTTATTTTTGTTCAACCAAGTCCAACAGACTAATATTGTGCCGTGCGTGATTTCACATTGAGCAGTATATACTACACACAGCTGTTGTTCACTGACGAGCTGCGCAGAACCACGTTCATTATCAGCGTGGATCTGCGCAGCTCGTCAGTGAACAACGGACTTCAGAGTGATGTGAAAATCATTTCAATTACTTATTCACAGAAAACAATATATTGTTTTAAATTTTAAAAGACATGTTTTGAGGGTGAAAGCCAATATGCGTGGGCATGAGAATAGTCATGAATATTTAGTGATAATCCCCGGAAGAGACAAAGACCACTCCTCTAATGGGCCATTAATGGGCCATCAGTGAAACTGACAGGTAAGTCAGGTAGAAAGAATGGGAGGAGATTGAAAATGTTTTTTAAAATGATTTTTTTTTCAGGCCCAAAAAAGACGTAGTTCTGAGAACACATCAGTCATTAGACTTTATAGCTTACAATTGCAAGTTCATATCTCACAATTCTAAAAAAAGGCAGAATATATACAGTACTGTGCAAAAGTCTTAGGCCACTAGTGTTTTTACCAACAAAAAACGGTTTTAAGTCAGTTATTGCAGTAGCGTGTCAGTTGGAAATATCAATTTACATTTCCAAACATTATTTTTATCATTAATTGTAATAGTGTAGTGAGATTATTGTCTGCACAAGGAGTCTGAGAACAGCCAGTGCTCCACACAGAGATCTGATCTGATCATCATCCAGTCTGTCTGGAGTCACATAAAGTAACAGAACAAACTGAGACAGACTCAATCCAGAAGAACTGTGGCAATGTCTCGAAGATGATTCAAAAAACCTACCTGGAAAGCTACCTGAAAAACTATGGGCCAGTGTACCTCGGAACAGAAGCTGTTTTACCAAAAGCTGTAATACCAAATATTTATTTGATTTAGTTAACAGAAGTTAATCAATAGATTAAATTATGGCATTATTTTTGAAAGCATCCTCATTTTACAGCGTTTTTACACGAGCGTCTAAAACTCTGAACAGTACTGTAGCTTTGCAGGTAGGTTTTCAACTCGCAAATGCGTTATAAAGTCACAACTGCAAGACACAAACTCGCAATTCTGAGGAAAATTCTGAATTCTGAGATTATATCTTGCAATTCTAAATATTTATTTCTCCGAATTGTGACTTTATTTTTTTTTACATTTGTGAGAAAAAGTCAGAATTGCGAGATATGATGTCTCATTCGCTATAAATATTCAGAATTTTATCTTTATATCCTGCAATTCTCATTTTATAACTAAAAATGATTCTGTTATAGTTTGTATCACATTATTCTGAGAATATATTAATTGTGAGACGTAAACTTGCAATTGCAAGAAAAGTGGTTTTCTAGTGTTTTTTTTTTTTATCAGTGGTGGAAACAGGCTTTCATAAATATGAAATATACAAAATTCATTATCTCAAGACAAAAGCTTAAATATTTCACGCAACAATATATAAAGTTATATAAGTCCTATATTATTCAAAATGCCATCTCTCTTACAGATTGCTGTGCTAAAAACCAGGCATCCTTTTGAGATATTGAAATTATACTGTGTTTGGAATATAAATGCCTTTCAAACAGAAAACAATAAGGAATCAGGTTTATACGTCATTCGCCCCATTCCTATTGGTGAGTCATAATATTCCACTGAGGTCTAATTGATCACTTCCTTCATGCCCTTATAGCTTGAGGGTTCACAGGCTCTTGAGATGTGTGTTATTCACAGCATCTCAGCGGTCGCTCGGCACCTCTCCTGCAATGCACAGGAAGTAGCAGGAATGCGCCAACTATCTGCGTCAATGAGGCTGACGGGAGCTGTTGTTTAATCTCACGTGGGTCACCTTTAAAGGCCATTCATACACAACCTTTAAAGCATGAGTCACACTGCCCAATGTTTCAAATGACACCTTTAGTCAGCTCTTGGCACAGGTCTCCGATAGTTTGGGCACCCGTGGTGGACACATCAGGCCAGAGGATAATGATGATCTAAGAAGAAGTCGGAAGCGGAACGGAGAGAAAGTTCTGGCCCTTGGGTGAGGATTAACATGTTTTCATCCTCCATGGGGCTTCTATTCTTATTCTTCTATTCTATTTAGCTTTTGCATGTGTGGACTGCTGCGTTCGTAGAAGGTACCAGGTACTAACTTTAAAGAAATACTGAGCGAATATAGACAGGGTTCCGTTTTATAAGGATGACAAGATGAACAGCAAAAATCATACTAAAACTAAATTCAATTCTTATCTGGGCCACATACTTGGAAATAAATATGATGCGTCTCATTTCTTGATGTGCCTGGTGAGAATTCATGTCCGTTTTTGACAACATATTCAATCTGAAACAACATTATTATTTTTTTTATTTTTATAATTATTATTATTTCTTATTCACCCTTAGCATATAGAAGATGGAAAACAACAACGAGAAAGATATATTAATATTGTAATATGTGCCTTGTACAGTTAAAATTACAAGTTGCAAAACAAAACAAAAATTGGTTTTATTTTGAAAAACAGTTACA
>JAUMHP010000044.1:9032771-9048028 GCA_032361065.1 Enteromius trimaculatus | reverse complement strand
TATTATATTATATATTAAATATCCTGCAATATATATTGCAGGAATAAATTACATTTAAAATTTATAAAATCAAATGTTATTTTACATTTTAAATTCAAATAATATTTTACAATAGCCTATTACTTTTTTGTTGTTGTTATTTTTGATAAATAAATGCAACCTTGATGAGCATAAGAGACATCAAAAAATGGACCCCACACTTTTGAACGGCAATCTATAGGTACAGTGGCTCCCAAAAAACCTCAATATATGAATATTAAATGAATATATATGAAAATATATGAATTATTGCACTATAAAATATCAAACCAACTAACATTTCTCTTAAAATGACAGCAGAACAAGCACTTTTTATTAAAGCAAAAAAAAACTTTCGTCCAAATTTCGGAAACGTTTCACGTTTAATTGAACTATAAGAAAAATGGTTCATAAAATATTTTGATATTTTGCATGCAATCAAACAACATTATTATTGTATAAGTGTCTTGCACATTTTGGGATCACTCTGCTGTTTATTTCTATAACAATCTGTCTTCCTATTTATGCCTGCTTGTTTATATAAGATCACTTTCATCACTCAAATAAAGTTTCCTGTCTTGACAAACCCAATGTATTTGTTTGTTAAACTCTCCGCTGTGAAACACATACGCTTGAAGCCATTGTATAAACTTTTGCGCTGATTTCTTTGCAAATGCATTGGGCCAAGCTTATCTAATTTCACAGAGAGAAGATTGTTTGTGACTGCTTTCTGTGTCATATTACTAACCGATCTCAAATCACCTTCCTCTTTGTAAGATTGCAATCAAACACTAATGTAGTGCTGCTGTATAATTTTCATACTGGACAATAAACACTGGTCTCATAACAATGGTGCTCTTTTATGACTGCAGTTTTCTACATTACATCTCATCATCTTTTTCTTTTTCAGCATTCCAAAGTTCGTGATCACTTGAATGTGTTTTTTTATGTGGAGCCTGCGTGTCATTGTTAGGTGGCTGTGGTTGTTATCTGTAAGAGTGAAGAGGATGTGGTTACTGGTTCCATAAAGGTGGACGCTAGAGATGTGTGTTAGACTGAGATCAGGGTGTGTATGTTCGGGCCGACAGAAACTGTGGTTTTGGGTCCAAAAATGGCTGGTTATTTATGTACGGTCGTAGATCATTTGAGAAAGGCCTGTTCACTCCCACAGCCCCTCGCTAATGATAAAAGAGGTCTGCACCTTTTCAACAAGACGATTTCTGTGGAAAACACACTTACAGTAACACATTGTTATTTTCTTAATTATTGGTTCATCATTAATACAACGGCATTTGAAGCAGCATTACCCAAGGATCACATAAACACTAATATGGTAAGAACTGATTCATTTTACAGTTTTGTTTAGTCGTTTTTAAGTCCAAACCGGTCCCAAAACATGTTTGGACAATTCAAATGGTCTCAGGGTCGTTATATTGGAGCAAACCAAACACTTTTTAGTGGCCACTGTTGAGTAAAAGTTCAAAAATTGTTGTTTCTTCTTACCAGAACAGTCCGCAGGAATATCAGACTGATTTGGAGGTGATTTTGGAGTTTCTGGAGGAGCACTACAGACAGGAATCTCGAAGAAAAGCCCTATGGAACAGTAAGAAGGAAGCTTAAAAGGGTTAAACAAAATTCCGTCATCATTTACTCTAAATATATATCAATTATTTTTCTACTTCCAAATGTCATATTACTTGCAGTTTCTTTGCATAATGTTAGCAACTTAACAACACAACTTTTTTTTATTCAGTATTACATTTAGCAACATATTATTTACTAATATAGTTATTATATTTTAAAATGATTAAATTGCACCTTCCTCATTACAAATGAGTAAATACAAATGTATTTAAATACATGGCAGAAGTCTGAAAATAAATTACATTAAGGTATATTTTAATAGGTGTCATTAATTGACATTAGTTAATATATTAACTAACACCAACAAACAATGGCCAATACATTTACTACAGCATTTATTAATATTTGTATTAGTATTGTATTCATATTTTATTTATATAATTATTCATTGCTAGTTCATGTTAGATCACAGTGCATTAACTTATGTTAGAAAATGCTACAATTAGCATTAACCAAGATTGCTGTAGTGTTGTTCATTCTTAGTTTATGTTAACTAATGAACCTTATTTTAAAATGTTACCAGTGCTTGTCAGTGCACTTTTAAGAAACCGTATTTCAGACAATAGAAATTAACGAATAAAGATGCACTGTGGATTGCACTTAAAATGTAATGTAAATGCAACATGCAATTAAGTGTCTGAAAACACTTACTTTCAGGTATATTATTTTTAAGTATATTATTAATGATCAGTACAAACTTTTAACCAATATAACATCGTATTTACAGTACATGCATACACTCCTTTCTAATGCACCTTTGTGAATCTTTACTCTCTCAAGGTTTATTTGAAAGAATCTCTCTTGTAAAAGACTTTTAGAATTCATGGCATGACAGGAATTGGTTCTTTTGAGAATCGCTGATCAGTACAGAGAGCAAATACTCTTTATGTCTTTTTCACATGGTAATAGCATCCAAAAAAGCAATTGACTTGATCAATAAAAAAACACACACACAAAAAAAGTCTGTAAATCATCACTAACTGGTTTTGTAATGCCCTAGCAGCAAGGGATCTTTCTGTCATGCCAACCAGTGAAGGTATGGACATATCTAGAGAGAAGCTACCTGCTGGAGAACACCTTAACAACGTGTTAGAAAAAGAAAAGTCCCAGCTGCATCTTCCTGCACCTCCGGCTCAGCAGGTAGACCATCCACTTTAACACTTTATGTCATTTGCTTAGCCTTTTCTATTTTAAAACCAAATGCTTTTGTCAAATTAATAGGTCATGGGACCTTCTGCCAAAGCAAACGGATGCGAATCATACACAGACAGCGGAGGGAATTGCAACAGTAATGCTGTTGATCAGTCAGAGGTCCTTCACAATGCACCCGACGAGTTAACCGCCCTAAACAGACCGGAGAGACCTTTAATTCTGAAAACGACACCTGAAAAGTCTGCCGAATCATTGCCCAGCATTACACCTGCAGAGAAAGGTCAGTTCTGCTTTTGTGGTTTATTCTGATGCTATCTCGAAGGTGAGGAATAACCTAGAGGAACTGCAGCTCGGGAGCGGCCCGTCCTACCCATAACTGCCAAATAGAATCTCAGTTCTCGCTCATTTTCTCTGGTCTTGTGCGCCATTGATGCTTTAGAGATGCTTATCTTAATTACGCCTATCATAATACAAGCCTGTTTTTATGGGAAATCGTTTCCATAGGCCTTCGCCTACCCCCTTCACACACAAACGCACACACTTGAGCGCCGTTTGACCGCAGTCATCTCTATGATTGCAGGGAAAAAGCTACGTCTTTTCCACTTCCTGTTCGAGATGCTGGAGGACCCAGGCATGGCTCAATGTGTGTCCTGGGTGCCCGCTTCGGCAGGCGTCTTCCGCTTTTCTGCCAGACACAAGGAGCGCGTGGCTGAGCTCTGGGGCCAGAGGAAGGGCAACCGGATGCCCATGACCTACCAGAAAATGTCCCGTGCCTTGAGAAATTACACCCGCTCGGGGGAGATCACTAAAGTGAAAAAGAAACTGACTTATCAGTTTAGTTTAGCAACTCTCTCTACTTTACAGAGCCAACACGGTGTAAAGAAAGCAGTATGCTGATCGAAATATGGCTGAATGATTGTCTCAAGTGTGTTACGGTCATTATTGGTTACTCTCGTGATATCGTAATTGCATTGGTAACAGGAGGAGGGTAAAATGAGTTTCTATTTTTTCCTTGCTCGATGGAGGTGATGAACTGTGGTGTTTTGTATAGTAGAATCTTACCTAAATAATTCACTTTTTGCTGTTCTTTACATATCTTGAAGCATTTAAAAAAGTGTATGTTAAAAAGAAAAAAAGCATGTATTTTATAAATAAATAAATAAAAATCATTTATAAAGTAAACCTATTTCTCTATACACTTTTTTTGTTGTTTCTTTATAGTTTTCTTTATCAGCAGGCATTTAAAAGTGCTAAAACAAATCAAACAGACTTAATATCTTTTCCTGCACTGTTCATTTGTTCCCAGTAGGTGGCAAAGCTGCTACACTGCTTTTATTTTTATTTTATCACTTGCTTATTGTTGTTTATTAGTTCTACATTTTTTTCTTGTTTTTGCTGGACAACAACATAATTGCACTTAATGGCAAAAGCAGATTTTAAACATTGAAAATTCAATTGTGATATCTGACATCTCTATTTTTATTTGTATTTACACAGTTAAAATTCAAATAAATGTTTTAGTATTATTTATATACTATTATAGTATTTATCATTACTTGCATAAGCTTCTATGGTTACATATTCAGTTTTCTTTTTTGTTTTAGTGTAATTAAAATGTATAAGATTTTAACATTTTTATTAGTCTATTTCTATTGAATAATTTATAATTTACATTTAATTTATATTTTTAGTTTTTATCATTTTTAGTACTTAGTTAGTTGATAATGCAACCTTTGTAATTGCCATGTAAGTTTTTTTTTCTTTTTTCAGTTAAGGTTTTTCATATAATATTTAAACTTAGCAGCTCTATTTCAGCTAAAGAAAATAATTTGAATAGTTAGTTTTAGTTTTACTCACAAAATGCATTTGGGTGATGGTTAATAATGCATAAATGTCATTCAATGACGTATCAAAATCTCAAACCGAGTGACATACACAAACAAATGATGCTTTGCTCTTCTCAGAAATTGCTTTACTTTTCTGATCCATTTTTGCAATTAGCATATTTTAGTGAATGCATGGAGCATGATTATTTTACCACTTAAATCCAAACCAAATTCTTTTTTTATGCTAAATGTGCATGTGCTGTCTTCACAATACATGCCTCTTGCTTCGAGGTTTTGTTACATGCTGCAATAAATTGCATTCATTTTTAAGCATGGCTTAAGTGTTTGAATGCTTTTTGGAGCCACAGTAAGCAGCTGTTGAAGTCGATCTCTTTACTGGCATCATTACTACAACACCCTACTAAAAAAGACAGATTATTGGTTTTGTCTGACTGACAGACTGAACACAGGGTGCTCCTCGCACATGGTATTGTGTGATTCAGAGATGTTTTTTCTCTCCCTTTATAGTCCTACAGAGTTTAATTCAAAGGAAGGAGTGGAGTCTATTTCTGCAGCGGGTATTCGTGCTTTTCATGCTAGATCACTACATCTAAAGCACTGCCTGCTCAATTCTACTGAACGCACTGAATCTTAATGAGATGTTGAAATTCTGAGGGGATATCTGTTCTTCTTTCTTTAGGTTCCTGTGTGTGTGTGTGTGTGTGTGTGTGTGTGTGTGTGCATTAGTGCAGGCAGGTGCCACTCTGAGTCTCTTGCCTGAGCTTTTTATGGTGACCGTGACAGCTAAATCCCCATGGGCGTCATGGACCTTTAACCACCAGTCTGGTCCAAATGGTTTTGTGTGTACTTAGTGGCAGGCCCACATGATAGTTTCCCAGCACCCTTCCTGTCGAGCCATACACACAAGATTATAAATGGGCCCCTCGTTTGGAGGGTCTGATTTTAAAAAAAGGGCAAAAAAGTTTTATTCTGTTATCACTTAATGACTTTATGAAAATTCGGTCATAATTTACTCACTCTCAAGTAGTTCCAAATCTGTGTGAAGACAAAGAAAGATATTTTGAAAAAAAGTTTTGGGTCACAATTGACTTCCATAGTAGAAAAAGAAAAATTCTATGGAAGTCAATGGTGACCCAAAACAGCCTGGTTAAGTAGTTGCAAACCTCTGTTAGTTTCCGCCAAACAGTTGATGTTACCCACTGACTTCAAACAACTGTTTGGTTCCAAACACTCTTCAAAATATCACATTTTTATGTTCAACAGAAAAAAAGAAACTCATATAGGTTTGGAACAGATTAAGGGTGAGTAAATGATGACAGCTTTTTTATTTTGGGGGGAATTATCCCTTTAAAACCACTTAGTCAGTCAATATGGTTTGTTATGCAAGACTATGGCATAACATTCATAACCTACTTGTTGTGCATCACACACTCTGCCAAATACAAAAGCAATTTCAGATCAATTTAGCTAATGGGACCACATTCTTGAGAAAAATCACATTCTCAACAAAGATTTCTTTGAACGGCAAGTGCAGCTCAGTAATGAATAACTGCTGTCTAGGTCTTTCAGGACAAGAACAGCATGAAATTACTAGAGAAGAGTCCTGACTTAATTTGTAATATATGTTACAGGAGCGTTAGAACCGTCTAATATTACTTTGCCCTCAAAGAAGCTGAAATTTTCAATCTTTGGCATAATCATGTCTGCAGCTCAACTAAAAACCCCACAGGCATTGGGTCAACTGTCAGGTGTTGTAACATTTTACCACTTATTATTATTTTATAACTTATGAGAATTTAAATTATGCCAATCTGCCTTTTTTATAACCATTTCATCCCATCCCCCAATATTTATAATACTGGGGGAAAAAGAGAAACTCTTTAAGACTTGAATGTATTTTTGATTAAAAAAATGTAATGTATTTTATGAAATTAATAGATCTGGACAAGATTCACATCATGCCATTGACCTCAATTTCACTCAAATAAAACCTTTCCTTCATATTTGAGATATCATAAATTACTTGTAATTGCTCACTAAAACTATTAAAGCTTCGGGGCCTCACTGTGTAAACCGCTCTTACATCTGCAAGCAGGGCCTGATTTATAATGAGAATTTAAGTGTTAACAGGATAATTAGAGTCTTGACAATGGCAGCAATTCCATGTTTCCACCGTCTTTCCAAGCTAGTTATGTCAAATGTCAGAGTTCAGGTTGGCATTCTAATTATAGTGTATAAAAGCATCGCTCAGGCATCTTAACAGAATTTATAGTCCTGGTTGTTCAGATCACAGCCCTTGGCCCTCATCCACATTAGCTCAAAATGATCTCTGGCACTTGGCTGAAAGGTGAAGTAAATGTTTCCTATTTTTCTCACTAAGCCCTAAATATCACACAGAGGCTTTCTAGTGAAAGGGTGGAGCTTAGACATTGGGAACCCCTAGATGACAACACCACCTACTAATATCTCTTTCATTCAGCCTATAGTGAATGCCCTTGACATGGGTCTTGCCAAGCTTTATATTAACTCACATTGTCACATCAACCACTGACTGGCAGGGTCATATCTACATTACAAACACCTTATTGCCAGGAATAAAGACCAAGTATTAAAGAGCAGTTTGCATATAGTTTGCATAGTTTTACACTTTTAGATACATATGTAGTATATTATTCAAATTATTAAAAATGTTATTATATTAATATTTCAAATATTTTAAAATGTATATTTTCCTTTTTTATTATTTATTACTTTTCACAAGTAAATTTATTCATTTTTAATGCCAAAAATCATTGCAAAGATGTTCCAAGAAGATATTTTGTACATTTCCTACTGTAAAAGTATGAACACTTAATTAATTCTAAATATTAAAACTAAAATGTTTTCATTTGAACAACATTCAGATTTAGATTTTTTTGCACCCTCAGAATCCAGATTTTAAAATAGTATCCAAATATTGTCCTATCCCAACAAACCATACATCAAAAATCTTATTTATTACTTTCAGATTATGTATAAATCTCAATTTAAATCAATGTACCCATATGACTGGTTTTGTGGTCCAGGGTCATATATTACTAAATATATATATATATTTTTTTTAATCAGTTATATTATTACATTTTGATTAATTACTAAATATATAAATTGCAAAATGCGCATGTTTTCTATACATTTTTATAATTTATTACTATTTATTGATATATTTTGCTTTTATTCCATACTTTTAAATTATGAAAGATAAGCGCATTGCAAATGTTGCACATTTTTATATATGCATTACATTTTGATTGAAGGGTCAAGCGTTCTGCATAAAAATACCCTGCAGAAGTCTTTGTGATGTATTCAAAGCGATGCCACCTTGTCAACAGAAATACCTTCTTTTTTCTGCAATGCAACGTTATCCAAAGCCCCTCTCTTGCTGTCTGACTCCAGCTGGTGAGGAGACAGGGCACAGCGAGCCACATCTAATCCCAGGACTTTAGGAGCGAAGGGGAGGGTGGTGTTAGAGATGTTTTTTGGGCTCTATTATCAAACACAGAGAGGAGTGGCTAGGATGAGCGCTATATAAACCCCATTTATTCATCACCCCCAGATCTGTTACTTTCTCCTTCACGTTCCTGCGTTGCCCTCATCCTCATTGACTTCCAAACTCTCTGGTGCAACTTTCCTTACCTCTGTTTCTGCACCATAACACCACTTGGCTAAAGGACACCCCTTGCCACACACACTGGGCAGCCCAGACTCACCTCTGAACCCCTTCAACTGGTGCCTGGTCCACCGGAGAACGGCTCAACATGCCTGAGCCCACAAAGAAAGGTGAGAACCAATCCTGTCCATCATTACGCACAGAATACATACTCCGATGGGGAATCTGTTGATCAAGGAATGAAAGGTAGAGAAATGTTTAAGGAGACATATCATCATTACTAACAATCATGCTGATAACAAATTAGCAGCTCTGTTTTGCTGGTTTGTGTCACCTTTGGTCATGTTTTTTAACCGAATAGGCATGAAAGACTAACCTTGAAGAGTTTTCTCAACTTCATATGGCAAGCATTAACAGTATAGAATACTACATTATAGAAATATAGGAAAAAATGTGTAAAATTGCATGTTTTGAGTTGCATGTTATGAAACTGTCAGTTTATACATCATATAGCATAACATATGTTACAGTAGGTGCTTGGTAGAAGTAGAAGCAGGGGAAGAGGTTTGCATCACCCCTGCAGTCACGAGAAGGACAAAATGACCCAAGTAGACATAAAAAGCTCAGGGATGATCAGGAGCCACTTTGGAATTCACATTGTGCTGGATGATGAGGTGATCCAGGCAACTTTATAAAAAGCAACTATTGTCATGCCCGTTGCTATGATGGATGGTGCATAGTCAAGGTGATTAGGAGCGCAGAGTCAGCTGAGCTATACGGGATTCTGGGTATGGAATGGTGCTGACTTACTCGGCGCTGGGTTTCAAGTCAGGGAGCCTAGCTTTACTGTGGTGCCAGAGGCATTTCTGATGGATGATGCAATGCTGATGGCCTGGTGGGGATGCTACGCCTTCAGATGGACAAATACTTCAGGGGTGATGATATAGAGATCAGCTTCCACTGCCTAATGGATGGATGGAGAAGTATGAGGATGCGGAATTATGTGTGCTCTTTGATTTTCATCGCATCATTATTATTATTATTAAATGGAAAAGACTGGCTTTAATTTATTGGATAGAAAGCAGATCTCATATGCATGAATACAACAGCTCTGAGATTTCATCATTCGTGACATTTACATTTTTATTTTTGGTCAGGCTATGGCTTTCCTCCGAGGATGACTCATATTTTAATATCGGCCTTTAAACATATCCACACTGGATGGGATCCGTCCACTTCTGGACAATGGGGATTATGATGCAGAATGTGGGGGATTTGGAAGACTGATGTTATGGAAGCTATTTTGATGATACTCATAAACATGGTCATAAACAGGCAGGTGGTGCGATCCATTTCGGTACAGGGTTTGCAGATGCAACCAACACTCGTTGCAAGTGCAATCGGGTTGATTGTGATGATTTTTGTAGGTTGCAAAAATGAATGAAAATATGCATATGGTGACTGAAACCATCAGTCTATCAAGAAAACATGAATAAAATATTTATATTTTTTTGTCTTGTTTTCCAGTGAAAACACCTAATCATTTTGAAAGGATTAGTTCATCTAAAATGAATAATTCTTTTATCATTTTCACACTCTCATGTTCTTTTAAACTTGTTTTTAAAGAATATTGGAATTAAATCAGTTTTGGTGCTCACTGACTTTGTATGGACAATAATAATAATAATAATTAAAAAAACTTAAAATATCATCTTTATCTTACAGAATTTACACATTTTTTTAAACAACACATATTTACTTGAAAACTAAACTGGGTAAGACACTAAGATTTTATTTGACATATTTTAAGCATAAATTGTATGAAATTTAACAAGATTTATGTTTAAACCAAGAAAATATTAACAATTTGCCAATGTGTCTAGAGAAAAATAATTCATTAAAAATGTATTCTCGGAAACCAAACAATAATTTCTTAAAGTTTTCCTTCTCAAGTAAATTTCCCTTGTTTTAATGTTTTTAACAAGACAAACTTTGCAAAAAAAAAAAACGTACTTGCACTTAAGAAAATGATTTTGCAGTGCAATCGTAACAAATAACTGGTTACTCTGAAAGATGAAAATGTAGTTTGATGATAATTGTAATATTTAATTGCTATGGATTCCATATCCAGTAGATGCCTTCCATAAATAACCTCGAGAGAGAGTGTATTAGACTTTGTGACCATGTCTGCTTGAAAAAAAAAAGATTGTTCTCATAAATTTGGGGGAACAGCTGATGGGGGGCGGGGGGGCGGTTGGGGTTGCCGTGGAGCATTGACTCCAGGCTTTAAAAGGCTGGATGAGGGATGAACAGGGCTGGACCCCAGGGAACTGGATTCCAGACCCCTGGAATAGTTCAGAATGAGCAGACTTTTAATCCCTATTGCACTCTCTCTCTCTCTCTTCTCTCTGTTACTTCTATCTTTCATCCAGTGACTTAATGTCTCTATCATGCTGAGAATCCTGAGCCCTTGTTTGTCTGAACTTTGATCTCTGCGATAAATAATATCAAAGGATGGAGGTTACGACCTACATCCACATAGGCACAAATAGCATCCCTTAGGAAAACAACAATGGAAGGAAACTTACTTTTGATGTATCAAGTCAGCGAAAGTTTATCTCTGGATAATCAGCTGGCCTTTGAATACTGACTTACAGATAAGGTCAAAGGTGAAAGAATACTCAAGTCAAATCCACCCAAGGGGTGGCCAAAATTGACTTTCAGTGTCCAACATTAAATTTTCACCAGCTGGCAATAAATGTAGCTCCATTCATAAACCATTATAAATGAATACATTAATAATAGTCACCAATTACACTGCTTTATAGTAAAATAGAATTAGAAATAGACTTGTTATGCTTTCTTAAGCATATAAAATTAAACCTCTATAGGTTTGTGTATATGTATATATATATACAGAGAGAGAGAGAGAGATATTGTTTCATAGTTATTAAAGTGGTTTTAATGTAATGAATATTTTGCCACGGTGTTGCCATGCATGTATGTTATAGAAAATAATATTTTACGTATCCTACAAAACATTTATCCTATGTTTTAATTGTAGATGGTCTGTATGTCATTCGTTTTAATTATGCACGTCAATTACTTTAACTATCATGTATTATGTTGCTCTACCTTATACAGTTACAAGCCAATTGGCAACTTTTACTTGTGCGAGTGTTAATTTTGGAGCCTGAGTATGTCACTCTCACTTTTTCTCAGTCAAAGAAGTCAGAGTGCCGTTCCTTCATGTCAGATCATTCATAAATCAACACTAAGAGAAATAACACATCCCAGCTGTCATCTGCTCTCTGATGCGTGTTGTTCTCAGCGCCAGCAAAGCTAGCACGACTTCCACGACTTCCACGTACTTTGTTTTACAATTCTAAAACACTGGTTCTCAAACCAAAAGCTTTAAACCATGCTCTCATACACTTTTTTTGTAAGGCTTTATGAACCTATTATGAATCCTTTTTTTAGTAGACTATGTGTTGGTCGTGAGAATAAAAAAGTTAGCTGCAGTGCAGACAAAAAGCATGTAACTGAAAATGTTTAATAAATGGAGATTAAATTCGATCTATATTAAGCTTGAAGGGCCGGTTAGTAACGACCGTTGGTGTGTGGGGGGGACAACATGAGCCTGTCTGTCCTCACGGCAGCAGTAGGGACAGCTGAACATACCTGCATACTGTTGTGCTCCGCTGCGAGGGTAAAACAATACCTTTCAAAATGGTCGTTATTGCTGGATGAGCCAGGGGGATCTCGAAACGGGCAGAATGCCACACCAGCCAGCTCAACCGTGACATAAATGGCTCTTTAATGGGTGGAAGGACCCACGTCATTGCCAAATCTGGGCTGAGGGATCCAAAAGACGTGATCTGAGGGGTGGCATCATGCACAAGACAAAAAAAGAGAGAGATAAAAAAAAGATTATATTTCTAAAAAGACTAATCAACATGTAAACCCATCTTGATTTGATATCATTAATTATTTTCTTACATCATCCGCAAAATAGAAGAAAGAGGTAAAAGGATAAGGGTCTCAAATTCAGGCCAAAAAGATTAATGAATGAATTGATTGATTAATATTAATAATTATTATTAGTTATGTTAAAATTACAAAATAAGATTAGGTGTTTCTTATTTTTATACATTTTACACTTATTTTAATTATTATTGAGTTTTTCTTATGACATGCACAAAATAAATAGAAAAATAAAATAATTAGGTAAAATAATTATTTTTATTTCAAATTTTAAAATAAACTTAGGTGTCTCAAAAGATTTATTATTATTACTAGTAATGGTAGTTATCGTATTTATGTAATGATTATTGGGGGAAATAGTAATAATAATAATTATTATTATTATTACAAATGTTATCAATATGATATTTTAGTGATCAAATTCCTGCTATCAGATGACTGACTCTTTTGATTTACTTTTTTTTTCATTGCTTAAGGTCCCATATAATGTCCTATGCAATTTAATGTAATTTATTATCATTATAAAATATCATGCATTTTGGCAAGACATTTTAGGAGTTTAATACAATAGATGAAGCTACAGAAGACACAGAATAGAGGCTATAGTGAGTGTCAATGAACTGTAGAAAACACCCAAGGAGAGATAGACTGACAGAGACAGCAAACAAAACAAGGGAGCTGGGAGCTGAAAGCTGAGAGATGTCCAAAATATCAAGAGGCTAAACAAGGAGAAGCACACAGGTGTTCACATTGGCCCTCCTCACATGCGCTCCTGACAGCAGGGGGCAGGAATGAAGCGATCGCGCTCGGAACGCTTCACAGAGATCCTTCAGTTCCATGCTCAGCCTAAGCTGGCATCCTCACAGAATTCACAGCAGCCCCGTGCCAAGGCAACAGGAGCGGGTTATCGAGACAAAGCTGCTGACATTTCCATCATGTATAATAGAGAGAACGGTTTGTTGCTCAGAGATTGCTCTGTAAGGGACCTAATGGAGCTCTCAGTAATGGTCCAACTTCATCATGGTCTCATACGTATCTCCTAAACCTCCCTAGAATGTAAAAAAAAATAGGTATACAGATATAAACGCAGTAAACACCGCTTATTTGGTGCCTGCAGTATGTGATGGAAAATGTTCATCGCTGAGCTTGAGTTTTTAATGAAATGTCTGACTTCAGGTGCAGATATCCGAGCACAGTTTGAGACATAGACATAAAGCTCTAAAGGAAACACATGTGAGATTTTTAAAATGTTTTTAAAAGTCTCTTATGCTTATTTGATCAAAACATTCAGTAAAATGTTTTCTATTTGAATATATTTTAAAATGTAATTTATTCATGTGACGGTAAAGCTGAATTTTCAGCAGGCATTAACATGCTGATTTGCTGTTCAAGAACCATTTCTTTTCTTATTATCAGTGTTAAAAACAGTTCTGCTTAATATATTAAGAAGAAATCCTTTCTGCTTGATTATTTGTTGCATAGTAAATAAAATAAATATTTTGCAACATTATTAATGGCTTCACTGTCATTTGATCAATTTAATACATGTAAAATTGTGGGAAAAAAAAAACAGAACAAAAAAACACTTTTGTGATGCAGATATGAAAATCAAGATTCCAAATACTACATTTGATTTCAATTATTGCTTATTGAGATAAATATAACTATTTTTTTCAATCCTACAGTACTTTCTGTTCAGGTTTACCATCACATGAACTCGTGTTTTCTGTTTATAGGTACAGTATACATTTTTACATCAGGGCTTTCTATGTAAAATCAAAGAAGAGGTCATTTAAAGCTTTGTCCTCTATAAAAAGGGATCAGGTGCCAGTCACGTGTCCATGCTATATGGTAATCTATAAATACAACAGCTGTTTATTTTAGAACTGTCATGCTTAGGAATGTATGCACTCATTGATCTTGTTAGGCTTTTGTTTAACACCTCTAATCACATCAGGGTCTGTAAGAGCACTTTCATCATGCTCTGCTGGGTTTACTGTAACGCTGTGTCAACATGTGCCTCTTTAAACTGTTTACTATATGTCTAGACATGTGCACCGCAACTAACATAATACTGCTCACTCACACCCAGCTTAAAATAAAAAAAAAACTGAATGCTTTAAAGACAGACAAAGCTGCACTCATCGTTCTTTATGTACAGTATACAGTGGCCTAAAAACACAGTAAAATTTTAGACAAATTTAAAACCTCCTTACCTAAAATAAAGAAAACTTCATGGAGCTGTTTTTCCTTTTTTCCTGACAGATGATGGCCAACCTGAAGGTGAGTGGTGATTTTTTTCAGATAAGCTTGTTTGCTCTTCCACTTTCAATAAAAAAAAAAAAAAAACTCTGTACGTACAGTACTGTGAAAAGTCTTAGGCCACTAGTATTTTCACCACCAAAACAAAAAAAACAACAGAAAAAGGTTTTAAGTCGGTTATTTCTATCTTTTGCGGTAGCGAAATATCAGTTTACATTTCCAAACCGTTTATTCTGTTACTTCATGTGATTCCAAACAGACTGGATGATGATCAGATCTCTGTGTGGAGCACTGGCTGTTGTCAGACAATAATCTCACTGCGTTATTACAATTAATGACAAAAAATAATGTTTGGAAATGTAAACTGAAAATTCTAAACTGTCAACTTTCGGTGGCATCCCCAGCTGCCAGGTATTTCCACTGGCAGCTGCCACGGTTTTTCTCACTGTTTTTGCTGTTTGCTCGGTAAGAGTCACGATCGTTATAAGTATGTATATATAGGCAGATTGTTTTTAAATAAGTAAAAATGGATTAGAAAATGATGGATATTACAAAAATAAATGAAAATATAAAAATAAAAGCAAGTAATATAAAATGTGACAATAAAAAAAAAGTGTAAAACTCAATAGTATGTAGAAAGTAATTCAACAGCTGGTAAAGTTAAAAAGTAACAGCAGACAAATAAAACATATATATATATA